>CM051234.1:262433327-262855827 GCA_027917425.1 Gastrophryne carolinensis
GGTTCGGGTGGGTGATCAACCGCACCAAGTCTTCTCTCTCCCCGTCTCGAGTGATTTCATCTCTGGACATGAATCTGGATACCAGTTGGGCTAGAGTGTTTCTGCCCCAGGCCAAAGTGCAGGGGATTCAGGGCCTGATCCGTTTTCTTCTGGCCAGGCCTTGTCCCTCTATCCGACAGGGGATGAAACTGGTGGGTCTGATGGTGTCCTCCTTCGAGGCAGTGCCGTTTGCACAGTTTCACATGAGATCTCTTCAACTTCTCCTATCGACGTATTGGGACAGGAGCCTACAGTCATTGGATCAACCTTTCAAGATGTCTCCCAGGGTTCGCCAGTCCTTTCGGTGGTGGCTGGACTCGAGCAATCTGGTGAAGGGCAGATCCTTTCTGGTCCCTTGTTGGGAGACGGTTACCACGGATGCTAGCCTGTCGGGCTGGGGAGGTTATTGGAAGAGTCATCAGTTCAGCGGGGAGTGGGGTCCCCAGGAGGCTCACACCCCCATCAATGTATTGGAGCTCAGAGCCATTCGACTGGTTCTGGCTCGGCTGACCACACAGTTACGGGATCTTCCGGTTCAGGTGCGTTCGGACAACCGAACGGCAGTGGCTTACATAAATCACCAAGGAGGGACTCGCAGCAGGAGTGCCCTCAGGGAAGTCTCTCTGATCCTGCACTGGGCGGAGAGCAATGTTCCTTGCCTTTCGGCAGTCTACATTCCGGGAGTGGAGAACACGGAGGCGGATTCCCTGAGCAGGGGATCCTCTCGCCAAGGAGAGTGGTCTCTCAACCCCGAGGTTTTTCTGGATCTTTGCCCCAAGTGGGGGACTCCGGAGGTGGATCTCTTTGCCTCGAGGCACAATCACAAACTTCTGCCCTTTGTGTCTCTCAGGATCCCCTGGCTTTGGCAGTGGATGCCTTGTCACTGGCTTGGAAGGACCTGGGTTTTCTGTACCTGTTTCCACCTGTCTTCATGCTGGGCAAGGTAGTTCGCAAACTGGTTCTAGAAGGGGCACCAGCGGTTCTGGTGGCTCCAAGGTGGCCAAGAAGGGTTTAGTACGCAGACGTTGTAAGGATGGCCGTAGACCAGTACCGGCTTTCCTTGCTGCCGGACCTGCTATCTCAGGGTCATCTACTTTACCCCAATTTACAAACGCTGGCTTTGACGGTTTGGCTGCTGAAACCTTCATCTTGAAAGAGGAAGGTTTGTCTGAGGCTGTTGTTCAGACCCTGATTAGGGCTAGGAAGCAGTCCTCCTCAGGCATTTACTATAGGACTTGGAGGTCCTATATTGATTGGTGTGAGGCTAGGGCCTTGCCTTGCAGGGTTTTTTCTATACCCAGGATTTTGGAGTTTCTTCAGCATAATCTGGATCTTGGGTTCCAGCTTAGTACTTTGAAAGGACAGTTTTCTGCTCTGTCGGTTTTCTTCCAGAGGTCTTTTGCTTTACACCCGCTGGTTAAAACCTTTTCCAAGGGGTGGTGCATGTGCGGCCCCCTCGGAAGGCTGTAGTTCCTGTTTGGGATTTGAATTTGGTTCTTTCGGCTCTGCAGGGTCCTCCTTTTGAGCCGCTTCAGGATATTGCTCTTTCGCTTCTCACTCAGAAGGTTGCCTTCTTGGTGGCTATTACCTCTGTTCGGCGTGTCTCTGAGTTGGCGGCCCTGTCGATTCAGGCCCCTTACTTTGAGAGACACCAGGATAAGGTGTTTTTTTTGTTTTAAGGCGGTTTCTTCCTAAGGTGGTTTCTGCTTTCCACCTCAATCAGGACATTGTTCTCCCTTCCTTGTGCCCTAAGCCTAACAATGACAAGGAGAGGGTTTTGCACAATTTGGATGTTGTTCGCTGTGTGAAGTACTATTTGGTGACTACTTCTTCCTTCCGCAAGACGGACGCCTTTTTCGTGGTGCCCTGTGGGCCCAGGAAAGGTTTGGAGCCTGCTAAATCTACGATTAGCAAATGGATTTGTCAGGCCATTGTTGGGGCCTATTCTGCTAAGGGGAGGACTCCCCCTTTTAGGGTCACTGCGCACTCTACTCGTGCTGTTGGTGCATCCTGGGCTTTTCAGCACCAGGCTTCTGTTGAACAAGTTTGTAAGGCTGCTACTTGGTCTTCCATTCATACCTTTTCCAAGTTTTACATGTGCGGGCTTCAGCGGATGCTGTTTTTGGCCGCAAGGTTCTGCAAGCTGCAGTGGTTTGACTTGGTACATTCTTTACTGTTTCTGGTTTCCACACATGACAGACACTGCTATTGGATGTCCCAGATGTCATGAAGAAGGAAGTGGAGTGTATGGCACACTTAGAATAATACCGTTTTGTGAGTACTCACCTTTAAAACGGGTATTATGAGTGTGCCATACACTCCACTTCGCCCCACCCTTGTTTTTTTCAGGTATTCTGGGGCTTTTATATGGTGAACCATTGGTTTTGATTGTTACGGTTATATTTGGTTCTTCCTGGTCCCTTTACTGCTTTTATACACTGGGGAATTGGTGGGAGGTCCCAGGTATATATGGACCGGGAGGGGGTTTCTTTTTTGCATATTCATCTCTGCAGAAGTTCGCCCTCTACCCGTTTTAAAGGTGAGTACTCACAAAATGGTATTTTTAAGGATTGTTTGGACTTTAACTCGTTCGCTATCACTGCGATGGATGATGCAGTCAGACTAGCTGCTAGAACTTCTGCTCTGCTCGTGGCCTTGCGCTGTTCCTTATGGCTAAGACAATGGTTGGTGGTTGCCGCCCCTAAGAAAGCTCTTATAGATCTACCTTTTTTAGGGAGCAGATTTTTTGGAGAAAAACTGGACGGTATGGTGAAGGATGGCAAACTGCCTCAGAGTAAGAGGAGGACTCGGCCTTTTCAGAGGACTTCATCATATCAACTCTTTTGGACTGGCAGAGGGGCCTTTCGTCCTTGCTCCCGTAGAGATTTTTGAGGTAGAGGCAGAGCGTGTAATAGGGCAGGAGGGGCCTGGAGAAGTGGGCCTAATCCTCCAGCCAAGCCCACTCCAGCATGAGGGGACGCCCTCACCGGAGCGGGTGGGGGGGGGCGGCTTTTGCATTTTGCTCATATCTGGAGGCACCACGTGGCGGATCTTTGGATCCTAGAGGTGGTGTCATCAGGCAAGGTTGCGAGTTTGCAGCCAGACCACCCGCAAGGTTCCTTTGGTCAGGGGCATCCTGGAACCAGTCAAAGATAGATGCCCTGAGACCCGCAGTTCAGCATCTCCTTCAAAAAGGGGTAATTTGTCGGGTACCCTTTCAGGAGGAAGGTCAGGGGTTTTACTCCAACCTGTTCACAATCCCCAAAAAGGACAGGTCGATGCATCCCATTTTAGACTTAAAGGGTCTCAACAGGTATATCCGCGTGAAACCTTTCCGCATGGAGACGCTAAGGTCAGCGGCAAGAGTTGTTTGGCCCGGGGATCTTATGACTGCTATAGACTTAAGGGACGCGTATCTGCATGTTCCAATTTTTCCAGGGCATCAGAAGTTCCTGAGGTTTGCCCTGGAAGACCAGCACTTCCATTCGGGATATGCTCGGCTCCAAGAGTGTTCACCAAAGTTTTGGTGGGTCTCATGGCCATTTTCAGGAGCCAGGGAATATGCATCATTCCATATTTGGACGATCTTTTAATTTCAGCGGGTCATGAAAGATACGCAGATGGTCCTATCAACTCTGGAAGAGTTCGGCTGGGTGATCAATTATCCGAAGTCCCATATCACTCCGGCGCCAGTAAGGAATTTCTTAGGAATGATTCTGGACACGGTTCAAGTCAAAGTGTTTCTACCAGAGCAGAAGGCTCTGCTAATTCGAAATCAAATAGAGTACTTACTGGCTTGCCGGCAGCCGACCATTCGGCTAGGGATGAAGCTAGTAGGCCTTATGGTAGCCTGCTTCGAGGCCATACCTTTTGCCCAGTTTCACATGAGGCTTCTTCAGTGGAATCTGTTGGCAAACTGGGATCGAGCCCCACAGTCGCTGGATCAAGTTTTTTGTTCTGACGCCCTCAGCCAGGCAATCTCTTCTGTGGTGGATGGACCCTCTTCATCTGTCTGTAGGCAGGTCCTTTCTGACACCACAGTGGCAGAACGTTTCCCCGGATGCCAGTCTCACAGGTTGGGGGGGGGGGCATCTGGCAGACACAGAAGATCCAGGGACAATGGGGGCCGAAGGAGTATCAGCTTCTCATAAATATATTGGAATTAAGAGCAATCCGACTAGTGCTTCAGTATCTGACCCCGAGCTTAAAGGGGCAGGCAGTCCAGGTCCAGTCGGACAATCGGACGGCAGTAGCCTATATCGATCATCAGGGGGGTACAAGGGATGCAGTTAGTGGGTCTGTTGGTGTCCTGCTTCAGGTAATCCTCTTTGCTCTTTTCACATGAGTCTTCTTGTCAGTTTGGAATCGGGACCCTGCGTCCTTGGAGCAGGATTTTGATCTGTCTTCTCTGGCCAGATGGTCCTTCTGGTGGAGACTGAACTCCTGGTACCTCTGGGGGTTAGATCCTCTCTGCCCCCATGTTGGGGGATGGTCTCCGCAGATGCCAGTCTGCCATTTGGGGGAGACTTCTGAAAAAGCCCTGAGGTTCCAGGGACGGTGGGGCCCACTGGAGGCCCAGGTTCCCATCAACTTCCTGAAACTGAGGACAATTAGGTTGCTTCTTCTTCCTGTCCGCTCACCTTCAGGGTTAGACTGTTTTGTCCGCTCAGACATCCAGTAGGCTGTTGCCTATTTCATTCGTCAGGGAGTTACTTGGGGCAAGTTAGCCTTCAAGGGATTCTCCCTGATTCTCTCTTTGGCGGAAGAGAATGTTCCCTGCATCTCAGCGGTCTACATTACAGGGGCGGACAACTGGAAGGTGGACTTCCTGAGATAGGGGGCTGCCTCAGCTGGGGATATGGTCCCGCAACTAATGGGAGCTTCTATTCCTGTTTCACCACTGGGATCATCCGGTCATGGAACGGTGGTGTCCCGCCATAATCATATATCTTCAATATTTGTCTCTGGTTCAGGATCCTATGGTCTTCACTTTGGATTCCTTGGCATTACCTTGGACGGAGTTCGGGTTCTCTGAGTTCCCTCTCCTGAGCGGGGTTATGGGCTCCATAACCCAAGAGCGGGTACCTGCCACCCTGGAGGCCTTTTTGGCTGTTGATAGCTTCCATCTTATGGTCTAGCAGTTGCTTGATTCTGTTGTTGATACCAGGATTGGGGCCAGGAGGAAGTCCTTGTGCCTCGCCTATTACAGGGTCTGGCATGCTTTCATTGACTGGTAGAACTCCAAGTCTCTTTCCTGTAGGCTGTTTCTTCTATTCCCAGGATTCTGGAATTCTTGCAACTTGGTTGAATTTGGACCTTCATCTTAAGTACACTCTAGGGCCATGTTTGTAGCTCTGGAAAAGTTTTTCCAACAGGCCCTTGCCATTATCTGCTGGTGCATGGGTTTTTTTCCTGGGTGTTTTTTTACGTGCTTCCCCGCAGGTAGCCTTGCTATCTGTCTAGGATCTGAATCTGGGGCTACTGGTTATGCAGGGGCCTCCTTTTGAGTCTCCCCTTTGTTGACTCCTAGAGTAGCCCCCCTTTTTGTATGACTATCACCTCTGTAAGGCGAGTTCTGAATTAGCAGTGTTTTTTTCATCAAAAATACTTATCTTGAGTGTCTTTAGAGTTACTCAATGTTAGACTTAGGCCAGATTTCGGCCTATGGTTGGGTATGCCTTTTATCTTATTCAGGACATTGTCTTGCCTTCATTGTGTTTCAATCTAGCTACTTCCATGGAGCGCATTCTATGGATGTGGTCTGGGCTCTGATGTTCTTTTTGGTGCTATGGAGACTTTTGGGAAGTCTAATTTTCTGTTTGTTTCACTTTGAGACTGGCAATGGTCTGCTTCCTGCTGGATCCACTGTCGGTAAGTGAATACGCCAGGTGATGGTTCAAACCTATTCTGCTAAGGGGTAGACTCCTCCCTTTAGGGTGACTGCTATTTCCATACATGCTATTGGACTCTCTTGGAGCTTTGTCAGCACCAAGCTTCTGTGGAACAAGTTCTTCTGTTCATAATTTTTCTAAGTTTCTTACATGGTTGATATTTAGGCCTCAGCTGATGCTGCTTTGGGCCGCAAGGTTTTCAGGCGGTAGTGACTTGAACTACTGGCTGTTACTCATTGGGGATCCCGCCCTACTTTGGACACTGCTTTTGGATGTCCCATCAGTTATGAATATCGAAGCAGGCCGTGCCATGCATTAAAGAAAAAAGCAATTCTGTGAGTACTCACCTGTAGAATTGTTTTTGTTCTTGCATGGCACGGCCCGCTTCGCCCCACCCTTGTTATAGTTGTTCTTGGTTGCCTCTTTCTGGTGACTGTTCCAAGTTAAATCAGGGTTTTTTTTTTACCTTTTTTACATTCTTACCTTTATTCTCTCCCGGCTTCTTGTCTCACTGCTTGTCTACGCTGGGAACTTGTTGGTTAGTTTTATATGGAGCCGGGAGCTGCCACAGCTTTCTGCAGTGCTGCTGCGCCACCTGGTGTCGGAATACTCATCAGTTATGAATACCGAAGTGGGCCGTGCCATGCAAGAACAAAAACAATTCTACAGGTGAGTACTCACAGAATTGCTTTATTACAGCACCCTTGCCTTGGAGCAGCATGAATATACTGAGTAGGGGAGATTGGAGAACGGATTATCTATCACCACTAGAACACCCCACTGCTGCTGTTGCTGCTGATCACTGATTGTTCTGAACAAAGGCCTTAGAGTTAAACATAAATATATGTATAATGAATGTTTCTAAACTTTCCCAAGTGTATTTCTTTATGATGAAGTTGGTTTCTTTTTTCATACGCAATCAGAAAAGCTGTAACCTTTAAAGTATTGTAAATGCAGATGTGGTCCAAGGTGAGGAATAAAGAAGTGGGCAGGGCTAAAGCAGGCAAAGGTGGGGGGAGCAGAAGTGGTAAGAAGTGAGGTAATCTGAGCTGGGACTAGAGGAGGTGGGTAGAGGTAAGGAGAGGTGATGTAGAGGTGAGCAGATGTGCAGTGGGAAGAAGTGGGAAAAGGTGAGGAGAGTTGAGAAAATGTTTTAAGGCCCGAACTGAAGGGGGCAGTGGTGAGGTGGGGAGATGAGCAGAAGTGTGAGGTTTGTCTTCAAGATATAGAGCTTGAGACTCTTGGAAGGTGCTCTGCCGCTTTTTGGGGCAATAAGTGAATTGGAATGCCCCATTCCCCTTGTGTCTAGAAACACTCCAAATACAATGTTCCCTGCAAACTAATGGCAATACGGGAATTATCACTGCCTCTAGTGGCTAGCTGCGTGCACTGCAGGCGACATTTAAAGTGATTGGCAAGTCAAAAGTTAAAAAAAAAAAATCAGCTTACCTTTCATTGAGTGGCTCTAGCACTTTCCTTTCTCTCCTGTATGTCTCCTTAGTGAGGAAATCCCTTCCTCATTCAGCTTTCAGTCTCCGCCCTGCTAATCTGTCCATCAATCAACCAGCTATGAATTCAGCTATGAAACCCCTGGAGACGCTCATCCTGCAGTATTGCTCACCCCTTTTTCTGGTCACACTATGTGCTGGCAGTAATAACTAGAGGCACAACAATATACTTATTTTTTATACTATGATATATGTAAAGCACACATCACATCACTGTTGCCACACCCACTGTGTCTTCTAATTTTTTTCTCTGCAACTCCAATTTTTCTATTCTAGGAAAATCTTTTCTCTCTGTCCAGACAGTGGGAATACCTTCCTTCTCTGGAGGATTTTGGGGAAAGGTTGTTCCTTTTAAAAGCGGAACAAAACCTAGCAGCGGCTAGCCTGGAATCTAAAAGATCACCCAGTGCTCTTACCTTTTCCCCGTCCAACAATGCATGCACAGGCTCAAGTCCAATGAGAGCATCCAATTTGGGATGCCTCTGGAGGGTTTCACACAAGGGGGCATCCTGAATTGGGATGCCCTGTGGATAAGCCAGAGGCTGGCCTGAACTCTTCAGTCGCTGCTAGATTTTTTTCCATTATAAAAAGCCTTTCCCCAAATACACATTTCAGGATGCTCCAGGGGCACAAAACGAAACCCAGTCATATTCCTGTTTTGTAGTGCTTTTGGTACGGAATCTCCCAGCAGAACCTCCTGCGTATCGGGCACAGTGCATCCCCCATTGCTTCCCTCATATTTATTCCACTCTGCCTCTAAGCTTACAAACTGGCCACAAACTCAGTTAATTGGGGGGGGGGGGGTTGTGGAATCTTCCTTTTGTTCAGGAGGTTGATAGCCATGGGGTAGGAGCTGTTCTTGGAGTGGGAGGTTTTGCAGAGGGAACCCAGAAGCGTCTTCCAGAGTTTTCTACAGTGCGTTGTAGCTTGATTCTGTCACCTTTGCTGGTCCTGTTGTACCAGGTGGTAGCTGAGAAGCAGAGGCTATGGTTGTGTTGTAGAATGCTGCTAAGATTTTCATTGGTGGGCCTGAGTTGCCTTCGGAGTTGCCTGAACAACCCCCATCACCCCATAGCAGACTGTGTGGCAGAAAACCCCCCATCATCTCATAGCAGACTGTGTTCCAGAAAGACCCCCATCATCCCATAGACTGTGACAGAGCCCCCCATCACTCTTTGTAGCAGGCAGGGCACTGTGTGCACCTGCCTGCTTGCTGGCCGTGTTGGGAGCTCTCCTCCCAGTTTGTGGCCATCCCCCACCTACCATCCGAGATGGTTGGCCTGCTCAGCAGCCCATCAATCAGCTTCAGTGTTCGGGCATGGAATGTCTGACTGAAGTTTGCGGTCTGGTATCCAAACTTTGTGGTTTGGGTTCACCCATCCCTATTAATGACTCAATTACTGCATTTATATTTTAAGATCCCCACATGCTAGCAATACACATGCTTGATTGCCTTACCTCTACAAATATATGGGTCCCATATTTATAGCCCACGTCCCCCATCTGACCCAAATCGTAACCGTATTCCCAATACTCAACCCATCTGAATGCCTACCAATACTGGCCCCCCTGGGGCATCCCGGATCGGGAGACACAACTGTGTGAAACCCCCCAGGGCATCGGTGATCACCTGCAGGGCACTCCCAGGGGTGTCTGAAACATGGAAAATGATTTAGCTTTACTGGATAAATGGTTAAAACTGTGGAAACTAGATATTCTTAGTATACAGTACGTCCTGCTCCAGATAGATTACTTACACTTGGGTATTACCCTGCCAGATGGCGCTGGACTGCAGAGACATCGAAAATAGGCTCCTCCCGGCCCCTCAAATACCCAGGGACCTCCCACAATCCCCAGATATTCTCTGCAGTCTTGACTGCGTAGGACAAAAAGATGGCTCTCTCTTCTCGCAGGTGAGCGGGGCTATTAGCCTGCGGCCCTGTAGGACTATTCCCACCCATTCCATTAGTAATGTGCCTCCCAGCCTTGGCTGCGCTGGTCAGGTGATGGTAGGCAGCACCGCTGTCAGGTGCTTAGGAGCGCTGCTCCACCGCAATCCCCCACCAAAGGGTAGGCGGTATAGGCATATGGTGAGCCTCTATGGGATGCCCCTCCCGCACTATTGCCCCTGTCTATCGGTGGGTCCTGTTAAGTGGCCGCTGTCCTCCCTCGCTCTCCCTTGTAGCCCTCGGGGGAGGGGGGGTGTGTGTGTATGTGTATTGGCCTTTGTGCTTCATTGTATTATGTTATTATGATTGGTGTCAGTCGCCGCGCTGACTTGGTTGCACTGATTGTTTTTCTTAAATTTGCCGCCGCGCACGCTTCCACTGTGTTCCACGCTTGGCGGCGGCGTTACCTCAGGTGCTGGTGTGCCGTTATTTGCTGCTTGTCATGTGTACGGCTTCGCGCTCTTCGGGGGGCGGGACCCGCTTTTGGCGCGTTCCGCGTCACTGTCCCTGAGGCCCGCCCCTCGAGGTATACCCGACGCCATTTTTTTCTTGGTTCTGGCTGCTACATGACGGGCATCTAACTACCGCGGTCCGTGAGTGCCCTCGCAGGCGGCTTTATTTACTGTTGTCATTTACATTTTACACTTACGGCTCCCCTTTGCTTATGTCTTTCAGACAGGCCGAACCCTATTGGCTTCTCCCGGCCCTACTCCCTCTATTTAGTTAACTTGTGAAGCCTAGTAAGAATCTATGGTAAAGACCCGCGCTTCAAAGTGTTTTTTTCACAACTATCAATTTAACAAATATTAATTAGAGCTGCTCCACGTGTTAAATCCTCCTATCCCAAATATGGAGTACAAAACAATTGCATATATTAAAACACAGAGCAAAGGTGTAGTTTACTTAAAAGTTCTCTACTAAAATGGCACTGGCCCTTTAATTAGTCCTTAGTTGTATGATATTGATACTCAGAGTCCTATACATCCATGCAGGGTGATATTACTAGTCCTGCTCACAGGGGTATGTTGTGGCAGAGGTTCTTCAAATTTCACCAGCTTATACTATCACCACAGTGCCCTTCACCTGTGCTAGGTACTCTTACCAGCTAGCAGATATTCTGTCGCATCTGAAGCCTAGTGTTAATTACTCCCACTTCCCTAGCGGGTTATTGGGGCATCCCGGGCTGCTTTTATAGCGTCAATCCCTATCGGCCTATTGTGCCACTATAATCCCTATATGGAGGTGTCTCAGGATAATGTGCTCGGGGTTCCTTCGGGACAAGCCCGGCTGTGTGTAGCTTGTGGGGTGTCCCCTATTAGCGCTGACAATGTGCGGGTCTGTGTACCTTGTGCCCAGCAGGTGCTTGCGCTGCAGCCTGGTTTTCCAGTGGATGGGCCTGCGCCTCGTATGACTTCACCTACTCCCCCAAGCTTAAATCTCACTCCCACTGAGTTGCATACAAGTGGGGATTCTCAGCCTGATGTGTCTTCCAGACTGGCTAGTGTTGAGAAGTTGATTGGTAATACCTTGGCGCGTAAGGCCTCTGCAAAAAAGCGCCTGATGTCACTCTTTTCCCTATGGAAGCTGATGAGTTTTTGGAACTGTCTGGCTATACCCCTTTGGAGGAAGGGGAGCTATTCTCTGACTCGGGGTCATCTGATGAGAGGCCCAGGGGTCATGACGATTCTGGCTCTGACCCCTGGGCCCCAGATGATACTGATAGGCTGTTGGCTCAGATTTTTGAGGTACTGTCTATCTCTCCCCCTGTTGCGGCCCCCAGGCAACAGGGGGAATTGTTTCATACTGCTAAGTCACGCTTGGAATTTCCTGAGCAAGCCCATTTTAATAACCTTGTGCTCAAGGAATGGGAGCGCCCCAGCAGGCTTCCCAGTGTACCTAGTTGGGATAGGAAGTATCCCTTTCCTGCTGATGTGGTGAAGTGTTGGTCATCCCCTCCTGAAGTGGATGCCCCGGTCCTAGGGTTATCTAACACCTCTTTCATGCACTCCCCTGACTCTACTACCCTGCGGGATGCTGAGGACCGGCGCATTGATCAGCTGGCATCCCATGCCTTTGCATGTGTGGGGACGGCGCTGCGCCCGGTCTGTGCCTCTGCCATTACGGCTGTGGCTATTAGGACCCTGCTCAGAAGTATCCTTGATGGTGCCCCTGATGATGTGTCTAAGGAGGAGTTTAATGCACTCTCTAGTTGTGATGTATTTGTGACCTATGTCCTCTCTGCCTTGGATGACACCATTAGAATGTGTGGCAGAACCTCTGCCCTTGTGGTGGCTATACGCCGCTCGGTTTGGCTGCGCCAGTGGGCTGCTGACAACGCTGCCAAGAAGGCCCTCACCGGGTTTCCCTTCAAAGGACTACGCCTGTTTGGGAACCACCTGGACCTGTTGGCTAAGGGAGGCAGGTTACCCCAGCACAGTCGGCAGTCTCGACCCTTTCGGGGTCAGGGCTCCTTTTCCTCACCCTACCGTGGTGCTAGACAAGGGAGGGGGGTTTCCCTTACTGGGGCCCGAGGAGACTTCTGGCTCTTCCTGGGGCTCCAAGCTTAAGTCCTCTCCCAAGCCCCCTCAGGCATGAAGGGGCGCCCTCACCCATCCGGGTGGGGGGACGGCTTCAGCACTTTGCTTACGTCTGGAGGCTTCATGCCTCAGACCGGTGGATTCAGGAGGTAGTGTCCTCCGGTTACAAGATAAAGTTTGCTGCCTGCCCCCCTCCAAGATTCATCAGATCCCGGATTCCTCAGGACCCTGTGTCAGCTCAGGAGCTATTGCAGACGGTGCAAAGCCTTCTGGAGCTGGGGGTCATCTGCAAGGTCCCTTTAAGAGAAAGGGGCAAGGGCTTCTATTCCAACCTCTTCACCGTGCCCAAAAAAGATGGGTCAGTCAGGCCCATCCTGGACTTGAAGATCCTCAACAAATTTGTCAGGTGCAGGTGTTTTCGCATGGAAACTCTGCGCTCTGCCATTAGTTCCCTGCGCCCAGGGAATTACATGACGTCTGTGGACATCAAAGATGCTTACCTTCATATTCCTGTGTTTCCAGGTCATCAAAGGTTCCTCAGGTTTGCTCTGGAGGATCAACACTACCAATTTGTGGCATTGCCCTTTGGTCTCACTTCAGCTCCCAGGGTGTTCACCAAGGTGCTGGCAGGAGTGATGTCTCTGCTCAGGGCATCCGCGTGCTGCCCTACCTGAGCGACATTCTCATCACTTCCCAGTCTCTACATCAGGCAGAGTCAACCATCCCAAGTCTTCTCTGTCTCCATCCTTGGTGACTTAATTCCTGGGAATGAATCTGGATACAGTTCAGGCAAGGATATTCTAAGTGTGCCATACACTCCACTTCGATCTTAATGACATGTGGGTAATCTCCAGTAGAGGGCGAACTTCTGCAGAGATGACTATGCAAAAAAGAGAGCCCCTCCCGGTCCATATATACCTGAGACCTCCCACCAATTTCCCAGTTCCTTCTCTGCAGGGAAGGCGACAAGACAGAAGATAAAGACTTCTTTACTTACAGGTAAGCCGGGCCCGCGCCCGGCCGTTTATTGTCCCTATTGCTGCCAGGACCCTTTCTAAATTGCCCCTATTTTAGCCTCCCAGCTTAGGCTGCAGGTCCTGGTGAAGGTAGGCAGCACCCTATGGGTGCGGAAGGAGCATTGCTCCACATGAGACCTCACTATGGGGTATGCGGTTACCCAGGTTTTGGTGATCCTGGTGTGGGATGCCCCGTCCCTCTATGCTTATGGCCGGATTCTGGCAGGGTTCCTCCCCTTCTGGGTCCCTTACTCCCCTCCGGGGGGGGGGGTTGCCTGGCCGTTATTTCGATTTCGTTCTCCTATGCCCCTGTGTGTGTGGGTGTGTGAGTTTCACTGTGTGTGTGTGTTGACTGACAGGATGTTTTCACTGCTGGGACCATATCTGGTGCCTTTTGATTTAGCCTGGGGAGCTTCTCCCCCTCAGGCTGTGTTCAGGGAGGGGGCGGGGCCGGGCTCTCGGCGTGGCCGCGGTATCCCCGCCCCCTTCTTTGGCGCGATTCTGTGGCTCAATCCTTGGGATCCGCGTTACTGGGAGGGGGCGTGGCCTGGCGAGCGCGCATTCTGCGCTGGCCCGCCCTCCCCCTTCTCTTCCTGTCTTTCTGCATGAGGCACTTCTCGGGGGCCATTTTGGATGCTGTTGCTGAGCTGCGCTCCTGGTGGTAAGGGCCGGATGGGCACTTCCTTAGCTTATTTGGGGGCCCCTCTAGCGGGGGGCCCCCACTGATTTGCGGGCATGTGTGTGTGTATATTTGTTTTTGGTTACGCATGTCTGGAGCTGGGATATAGAGATATATATATATATATATATATATATATATATATATATATATATATATATACAATTATGTATGTGTTATTGCCATATATATATAGGGGATTGCACTTATGCCTGTTTGTGTGTTACAGATTGCATTGTATTTGTACATATTATGGGGTTCCTCCTGGTCCTGAAAACCTATACTTCCTGTTTGGGACCTTAACCTAGGGCTTTCAGCTATGCATGCCGCTCCCTTTGAGCCCTTGCAGGATATTCCTCTTCCTATTCTTACTCAGAAGGTTGCCTTTTTGGTTACTATTACTTCTGTCCGCCGAGTTTCTGAACTGGCGGCTTTGTCTATTCTAGCCCCTTATTTTGAGAGGCATCAAGATAAGGTTGTTTTCCGTTTTAAACCGGATTTCCTTCCTAATATGGTGTCTGCTTTCCACCTAAATCAGGATATAGTTCTTCCTTCCTTGTGTCCTAAACCTAGTAACGACAAGGAAAGGGTCTTACATTCTTTGGATGTAGTTCGTTGTGTTAAGTATTATTTAGTTACTACTTCGGCCTTCCGCAAGACGGATGCCTTTTTTGTTGTGCCTTCTGGGCCCAAGAAGGGTTTTGCTCCTGCCAAAACTTCCCTTAGTAAGTGGATACATCAGGCCATCATTGGGGCCTATATGGCTAAGGGGAAAGTTCCCCCTTTTCGTGTCACCGCTCATTCTACTCGTACTATTGGAGCTTCCTGGGCTTTTCAACCTATTGAACAGGTTTGCAAGGCTGCGACTTGGTCTTCTGTGCACGTTTACGTTTTACAAGGTTGATGTGCGGGCCTCAGCGGATACTGCTTTTGGCCGCAAAATTCTGCAAGCTGCAGTAATTTAAGTTATGCATTATTCCTTGGAGATCCCCACCCATTATAGACACTGCTATTGGATGTCCCAAGTGTCATGAATATTTGGAAGTGGGGTGTGTGACATACTAGGAATAATGCCATTTTGTGAGTAACCTGTAAAATGGTTATTACGAGTATGTCACACACCCCACTTCCCCCGCCCTTTTTTGTTCTAAGGGATCCTTTATATGGTGATTATTATTTTCAAACTATTTTTCAATTATCGAATATAATTTGCTCTTCCTGGTTCTTCACTGCTTTTTAAAAAGACTGAGGAATAGTGGGAGGAACCCAGTACTTATGGACCAGGAGGGGCTCCTTATTCCATGTCATCTCTGCAAGATCGCCCTCTACAGGCCGGGTTCATGAATATTTGGAAGTGGGGTGTGTGACATACTCGTAATAACCATTTTACAGGTGAGTACTCACAAAATGGTATTTTTTGGACCCGTCCGGAAAAAAACGAAGACAGCGGAGGCGAAAGCGTCGCAACCAGAATGAAAACACTCAGGGGCATCAGGAAGTCGGGCAAAAGATGGCGACGTAGAGAGAGAGGTAGAGGTAAAATCAAGTTCACTGAATGTTATCAATTTGTCGGATTTTAAGTTGGACGATGGCCATATCTCGATCTTATCAAAAGGCCTTTCCTTCTCGCCAGCGGCAGGGGAGAGGAGTTTACGTTATTCAAAGATACGGCCCTCTTCTTACGAAAACTCTTATTTAAGACAATGTATCCCAGCAAAGCTAGTATGACGGAAGCAGCAACCCCTGTCCCTGAAGAGATGGATGGGATGGAGCCTGGGTGCCTGGGAGTCATTCTGGACTCTGCCCTCTCTTTCAAACCACACATTCACTCCCTGGCCACCTCCTGTCGGCTCCAACTTAAAAACATCTCCCGCATCCGTCCCTTCCTCTCACCTGACACCACTAAAATGCTAGTGCATGCCCTGGTCATATCCCGACTGGATTACTGCAACATCCTTCTTTGTGGCTTACCAACTAACAGACTGGCACCCCTCCAATCTATCCTGAACTCTGCTGCTCGCCTCATCCATCTCTCCTCTCGCTACTCTAGTTCTGCACCTCTCTGCCAATCCCTACACTGGCTGCCAGTCCCACAGCGAATCCTGTTCAAAACTCTAACTCTCGCCTACAAAGCTCTCTCCAACCAGGCCCCTCCCTACATCTCATCTCTAATCCAACAGTATCAACCTAGACGCAGCCTCCGCTCCTCTACCGACCTACTCCTGTCCTCCACCCTGGTCACCTCCTCTCACGCTCGCCTCCAGGACTTCTCACGTGCAACTTCAATCTTCTGGAATGCCCTCCCGCACCCAATCCGCCACTCCACAACCCTCAAAACCTTCAAAGGCACCCTTAAAACTCACTTATTCAGACAAGCATATAATCTGGCCTAACCAATCTTCTCAAGGGCACATGCCACAAAGCTCAATACTGACTGTTTGTGATCCTTCCCCCTCGTCTTCACCCCTCATCCTTTAGACTGTAAGCTCGCAAGGGCAGGGCTCTCTTTCCTATTGTATCTTGTACTCAGAATATCCATTGTCAACTCTGTAAAACTGCATTTGAATTATTATATGTACCGTATGTTTCTACCCTGTCTGTAATTACTACTTTGTAAAGCGCTACGGAAGATGATGGCGCTATATAAATAAACAATAATAATAATAATAATGGAGGGTAAAACTGAGATGGCCGATGTGGTCCCTGACCTAATGCCCAATCTGGATAACTTGTGTGTGAAATCCAAGAGATTTCCTCCGTTGTCGTTCGCCACATTTCCCTCTTTTTTCAACTGGTTCAGCGGGATTTACATGGGGTAGATTGGACAAATGTGGGGAATATGGATAATCTTTCCTCTGTTGAAAAAACAACTCTGAGTGAGCTAAAAAAAGCATCTAATATCATAATCCGCCCAAGTGATAAAGGGGGAAATGTGGTGATCCTTAATGAGGGGTACTATGTGAAGGAAATCGAGGGACAGCTATCAAAAAGGGACACTTATGCTAAGGTACCCGTGAATCCCTTCCCAAAGAGTGAGTACACTGAATGACAAACTAAATTGGGCAGGGGAGGAGAGGCTTCTCACTCCTAAAGCCTGGAATTTCTTGAAGATCAAGGACTATAGCATTCCTGTGCTATATCCCCAAGATCCACAAGAGCCCGGTGACTCTGCCAGGTAGGCCCATCGTGTCGGGGAGTGGAGGTCCCCTTGAGGGGGTAGCACGCCTCGTTGACGAAAATCTCAAACCACTTGTCAGGATCCTACCGTCATTCGTGCTGGATAGCAGTGACGTTTTGCGTAAACTGTCGGCTTTCAGCATGGACGAGGGATGGCTCCTGGCAAGTATTGACGTGGAGAGTCTCTATACCTCCATTCCCCACGCGGTGGGCCTGGAGGAGGTTACCTGGTTCTTGGAGGAGCTGGGTCCATGTGAGGCAGCCTACAACAAATTTGTTGTAGAACTGCTGGACTTTGTTCTGAAAAACAATGACTTTCGTTTCAACGGTCAGTACTATCATCAGGTCCGTGGGACAGCCATGGGGGCGGCCTGTGCACCATCATATGCCTGCCTCCACCTGGGGCGGTGGGAGAGTTTGGAGGTGTTTGGGCGGGCAGACTTTGAGGCACGGGTCGCCGTCTGGCCTCGTTACATCGATGATGTGCTCGTAGTGTGGAAGGGCACTACGTATGAGTTTGAACAGTTCGTAGCCTCCTTAAATCAAAATGACAGGAATATCGGGTTGACCTTATAAAATTGCGCCCCGAGAGGTGGAATTTTTGGACTTAGTGATTCGACAGGAAGGTGGGGGGGCTGAAGACTACCACGTTTCGGAAACCTACAGCGGGTAATACTCTTTTGCATTTCAATAGCCATCACCCCATGCCGCTGCGGAGGGCTGTCCCTCTGGGTCAATTTCTGCGGATACGCAGGAATTGTAGCTCAGAGGTGGACAACAAAAGAGAAGCACGACTACTTATAGCTAGGTTTAGGGCAAGAGGGTACCCCCATAGGCCCCTGAGAACCTGTTTTAAGAAGGCACTTCAGTCCATGCGAGTTGATTTATTAAGGACAAAGTCCCCAGTTATTAGGCATAGAAGTAATGGTCACCCAATATGAAGCACATTGGGAACGGTTTCGTGGGATTTTGGAAACCCACTGGCATGTGTTGGCATTTGATCCGGCAGTGAAAAGAATGGTGGGGCCTCGCCCCTTACTGCACGTAGAGCTAGAAATGTGCGGGATATGTTAGTACACAGTGAGTATCAATCAAAGGGGATTGAGGGCAGCCTTTCAGTAGAAAAGCTGAATGGCTCATTAAAATGTGGTCATTGTAGTACCTGTAAATTTATGGTAAAAACTATTAGTTTTGAGGGAATGAATGGCCCTCCTGCTAGACAGATCAAAGGGTTCATTAATTGTGCCACGACTATGGTCATCTACATGCTCACCTGCCCGTGCGGTAAAAAATATATTGGTAAAACGAAACGTGAACTTAGGGTACGGGTAGGTGAGCATGTGCGTGACATTAAGAATAGGAACAGAAATAATAAAAGTCCAGTGGCTGAGCATTTTAAAATATGGCACCAAGGTGACCCATAAGGACTTCAGGTGTGTGGGATCTTTGTCCTTAAGAGACAAGGGAGAAGAGGTTTTGAAGAGCAGCGATTATTACAGCAGGAATCTCGCCTAATATACAAGTTAAACACCATGACCCCAATAGGGTTAAATACTGATACTGGCCTGAGTGCATTTTTATAAGGTCAGGCATATCAAAATTATCTCCCCTTCAGAATGTTCCCTGTTTTCTGTTCTTTCCCCCTTTCCCTCTCTGTCCATATAGTGTTGGTAACATGTGATTGGGAATTGTGGGTATAGAGTGATATAAGGGCTCTTCAGTGTCAGCTGTATGATAAACACATATGTACATATATTTGTAGCAATTTGTAAATAGTAGTCAAGGGGTTCTATGGTGCTGATAACGGATGTCGCTTTTCCATTACGGTGAATGAGAGAGTGAGTGGAGCCTAGAGTCATGAGGACGATTGGTGAGATAGTCGTTGGAGATGTGGCTGGGATGTCAATGTTGCTTTGCAAGTGTGGCTGCGCAATGCCGCTGTGAGCTTGGCAAGTGTCAGCTGCGTAACTTTGTTGAAATCGTGACGTCGGCATGGGCGGAGCCCACTCTGGGAAAAGCGGCACTCTGATTGGCCACACTTCACCCTGACGAAGCCCCGGTGGGCGGGGCGAAACGCGCGTCGGAAGAGGGCGCCTCACTTCCCCTCCTGTTCCTCCACCACATGTCGCCAGAAACCTATGCTTTGGCTTGCGGTTTAGGAGCGTCTGGATTCATGTAAGGACACCTGTTTTCATGCCGGTGGAAGCCGCTACTCAATACAACTATACAGCAAAGTTCTATTACTGACCGAAGTCGGCATGCGGGAGCAACATTACTGGCCAGTAAGGTATGATGTATGCTTGATGAGTTGCGTATCCTGGTGAAGTGAAGCGGTGCCGCAGGAGCAACAATATCGGCTTTAAAAGTGTGAGTCACGTTGTCTAAGCGTGCGGAGTAAATGTGCTGTCTGCTCATATGAGCTGTGCCTGCGGACTTTAAACTTTCTATGTGATAAGGCGGTGAGCAAAAGGATTCTCCGCACCTTGTTTATATGCTACCTGGCATACGTACCTGTTGCTGAATTGCCTTGACTCATGCTTGTGACACCGCATAGAGGGACAGTAGAGCTGCGTGTCCATTAGGACGGCTACTAAACTTGCCTTGGCCGTCATTGGTCAGTACATGCACTTTACTATACGAAGCTGATGTCTGGCAGTCCCTGAACTCTATAGGATCACATTGCTTCAGTCTTGTGAACATATGACTAGCTGTGCTTTACTCTGATTTAAGGACACTGGCTGAGGAATAGTATCCTTCAACATGGCGCCCAACGTTGAAGCTTCCTAATGCTTACTAGATTCAACTAGTTGTATGGTTCTAGGCTGACAGTGGCTGTATGGTTGTGGATGTAATTGAGAGGTGTTGATACATGTGCATGGGGGGGCCCCCGATTTTTAACATCACAACGTTGTGAATTTTTTATAGATCTTGGTGTACGTTTTGGTGCTTATTTTGGGGTTGTGCAATATTCTTTAATAAAGATAAGTTGAGTATGTATACTGCCTTGTAGTTTAATTATACTACATGCATCACTTGAGCCAGTGCCCTTAAGTAACTATGTGTGTTTGTATGTAGTGTGGTACTAGTAATTTGGTTACGGGACGCCGTGAATGAAAATGGCAGTGCTCATGACAGCATTTTTTGGAGTCTCCCTGTATTTTATTTTTTGATAAGTTTGCTTAAAGACTAAGAAGAAGACTAAGAGCGACGAGAGGGGAGGGGGAAAAGGTAAAAGGGTGAAGGGGGGCCTGGCGGCCATGATCTCATAAAATGGATTCGCCATGGCCATTCCATCAGCCTGTCTCTCCCTAGGGTCAGGCCTCCTGTCTAGGTACATTGATGAGAGCAGTGCCCGAACGTCAGGTGGGTTTTGGGATGTCATCCAGGTCGTGTTAAATTTCTGCCTCCCATTCTCTTCGCCTTCTAGCACCAGTTCCTCCATTCTATTGATATTTTCTACCTTCTGCATCCATTGGGAACACCAATGTCGGAGGGTCACTGATCTGGCTGCCGTAAATGTCTGAGAAGCCTCCTCCTTGTGGCGGAGGCCGACCCCTGTACCATGGACAGGAGAGCGACCTGGGGATCATTGGGGACGCTCTCCATAGTAAGGAATTTATACTCTGAAAGCACTTGGCCACAAAACCTGTTTACCCAGAGGATAACCCAACCATATGTGAATCCACTTTCCCACAGCGCCAGCATTTGCCTGAATTCACCCCCCAAATCTGACAAGGCCAACCGGGCACCTATACCAGCGGGCTAAGATATTATAGTTTTTTTTTTTCCTGAGCCCTGCACACCAAGGAGAGCTTGTGGATCAGCATGAAAGATTTTTCCCAGTCCTCTGCCCCCAGTTCCCGACCCAGCTCTGATTTCCACCTTCTGGAAAATCCGGGTTCCTCTGAAGAGCCTCCCTCCTGCCTGCAGAACCTGGTAAAAGAGTAATAAGGCATGGGTAGGTGCAGAATCCAATCTCAGGATGCTCTCAAAGGGGAAGATACAGGGGAGTGGGAGCCGAGAAAGGCAATGAGTGTTCGGTGAAGTAGCCAAGACAATATCTCTCCCTGACCCTGGGTCCGAGGTTCCTGTAGGTTTGGGGGGTGATTACCTTGTAAAGTGTCTGATCTCCTGTGATTTTTCCCGGATTAGAAATTTCCGTACCCCAATTCCCGGAGGGAAAGAGGGATTATCAAACAGGAGTGTAAGAGGTCCTGGCCTATGTGTTTTTTTTTTTTAATCACTAGGTTCCATACTGTCAAGAGGAAGCGAGTCAAGGGGGCGTGGCCTGGCTCTTGAATGGAGAGGACGTGAGCGCTGAGGCTCCGATCCCTATACGGGCAGAAAGTGCGAGATTAACAGGCAAAAGGAAGATTCAAGATGACAAGAAAGAAGCAGCGGAAGAAAGGGATGAAGAGGAGAGAGGAGAATACCTGGTGCGGAGGAGTGGAGAGCAGGTCCGCGGGATCGCCGGCTGGAGCGCGGGCAGAGACGGCAGCCGCATGTCAGTCATCGTCGTCTGGAGCGTCTGACGGCGGTGAAGATCTGTCAGTGAGGCGGCTGGAGGGGCGCGGTGACGGAGGAGGCTCGGGCAGAGGTGAGAGACTGAGAGCGCTGACACCGGGACCCACACGCAGGTGAGACAGGCGGCAGGCGGGAGCGGCAACATGGCGCCCGACAGTCAGCCCTGACACCTCCCCCTAGACAACGAGCATTGCAAGCTGAGACTGCGGAGGGAGAACCCGCGCCAGTAACTCTGCCAAGCACAAATAAGAGCCCACATAAGCCGCACAAGCAGCACCCACAGTGGATGCCGGGAGGCACATCCCTTCCCCAGGGGGAAAACAAAATGGCGCCGGAGGGTGCAGTATTATGGAACTCGGCCACATGCAGCAAGGCAGACACATGGGGGCAAGGCCCTGACCAAGCACCAGCAGGCAATAGCTTGACAGAGATGCCTAAAATTATACTACCCCACGATAGCTGCTGCAGTGCCTCAAACAGAGAGGGTTTCCCCAGTCAAAGCAGCCAACCAGGAGCAGATTGGGCACCTGTGGATAACGCCGAGGGGGGGGGGGGCGGAATACCTGTGACCCAGCAAGCACACCGGCGCGCAGACTCTCGCGGTTTGCGTACCTTCCGAGAGAGGAGAGCCTGAGATGTGGAAAATCTCCCGTTGACAGCATGGAGGAGCTGGAAGCCTGCAAACTGGCCCAGACTGGTGACCTGCTGCGCCGTCCTCCCCACCCCCGGGGGTCGCGGCGGGGCGATGAAGACACCGGCCCACTGGGGCTGAGTGCCTTACAACTCCCAAATACCACAGCGGCGGAGACGTCGGGAGCGCCAGACCCCTCACAGTGCAGCCGCTCACCATGGCTCTCTCAGCAAGGAGAAGAGAGGCTCCCGGAGCCATCTCCCCCAGGGAGAATCTCACAATCAATTCTCTCCCCCCCGGAGGTTTTCTACTCCAGCCTACCTCAATAACTCTGCCGCCGCCAGAGGACTCCTCTACCCCACTTCCGACACATCAAGATAGAACTGATCTAAGGCTGATCCCTGCTCCCGACAATATCCATAAAGAAACCCTGTCGTTCCTGAAAGCCATCCCGTCCAGAGCGGATTTTGAAGCGATGATCACCCGCTATGAATCGGCTTACAAAAAGGTGATTGCAGAGGTGCAAATCCAAACGCTCGGTTCCAGGGTCACAGCCAACCAGACGTCAAACGAAACAGCAATAGCGGCACTGGCAGCACAAGTGGAAGTACAGAACCTGCAAATACTACAACTCCAGCTGCAGCATGATGACCTGGAAAACAGGCACAGGCGAAACAACTTACGGCTGAGAGGCGTCCCAGAAGCCACTGCAGGAGAAGATGTGAGACGCATCAAAACCACTATCTTCAACACTTTGTTGGGGAAAAACGTGGATACTCCGATCGCGATTGACAGAGCACATAGGGCCCTCGGCCCGCGAAACCCTGACCCTGCGTTCCCGAGAGACATAGTATGTAGGATACACTTCTATAACGTGAAGGAGGAAATAGCGCGTAAAGCCTGGCAACACGGTCCGGTGGACTTCAACGGAGCAAGGATCACCATTTTGCCGGACCTCGCTAAGCACACGCTACAGATGCGGAAGGTGCTGAAGCCAATCTTGAAGCTGACCAGTAGCGTGGGTGCGACGTACCGAAGGGGCTACCCGTTTCATTTAATAGTCATTCGAGAAAGGGCCACCTACATACTCAGGACCTACCAGGATCTTGAGGGTCTTTTTTCTTTCCTGAGATGCGATCCCATCCCGGTCCCCAATTGGCTTACACTCTCGGCGGAGCCACCCCTGCAGCGCCGCAGTGGCTTGCCTCAAAGACGTCCCAGACCCAGCCTGAGTTGAGGGGTGGAAGGCGTGAGGAGAGGTGACTGGAGAGATGTCCCGGCCCGATGGACAGAGAAATGTGACCCAGCAGTCTGGAGGATGTCACTTCCTAGTGCAGTTGGACTGCCATGGTTCACGAGGGGGCAGCGGGAGCTGCCGGGGGCCATGCGGTGGGCCCCCGCTGGGGGTCGGTGGGGGGGCGGCGGACCTGGCTGCTATTTGTGAGCTGTCTCCACTGAAGTAGCGTGGGCACCTCAGTGCGCGTACGCGTCTCGCTGGGGGCCGGGCCTGCTCGCCCCCCTGCGGGCACTCGATCGGGGCACCTGGCTCTGGATGTGAGAACAGTTCCCACCCCTGGTTTGAGGTTTGATGAGTTACTTCGTTCACTGTTACTTTCTTCCTATAGTTGACTCGACTTACTCGACTCCGTTGACAGCATGGAGGAGCTGGAAGCCTGCAAACTGGCCCAGACTGGTGACCTGCTGCGCCGTCCTCCCCACCCCCGGGGGTCGCGGCGGGGCGATGAAGACACCGGCCCACTGGGGCTGAGTGCCTTACAACTCCCAAATACCACAGCGGCGGAGACGTCGGGAGCGCCAGACCCCTCACAGTGCAGCCGCTCACCATGGCTCTCTCAGCAAGGAGAAGAGAGGCTCCCGGAGCCATCTCCCCCAGGGAGAATCTCACAATCAATTCTCTCCCCCCCGGAGGTTTTCTACTCCAGCCTACCTCAATAACTCTGCCGCCGCCAGAGGACTCCTCTACCCCACTTCCGACACATCAAGATAGAACTGATCTAAGGCTGATCCCTGCTCCCGACAATATCCATAAAGAAACCCTGTCGTTCCTGAAAGCCATCCCGTCCAGAGCGGATTTTGAAGCGATGATCACCCGCTATGAATCGGCTTACAAAAAGGTGATTGCAGAGGTGCAAATCCAAACGCTCGGTTCCAGGGTCACAGCCAACCAGACGTCAAACGAAACAGCAATAGCGGCACTGGCAGCACAAGTGGAAGTACAGAACCTGCAAATACTACAACTCCAGCTGCAGCATGATGACCTGGAAAACAGGCACAGGCGAAACAACTTACGGCTGAGAGGCGTCCCAGAAGCCACTGCAGGAGAAGATGTGAGACGCATCAAAACCACTATCTTCAACACTTTGTTGGGGAAAAACGTGGATACTCCGATCGCGATTGACAGAGCACATAGGGCCCTCGGCCCGCGAAACCCTGACCCTGCGTTCCCGAGAGACATAGTATGTAGGATACACTTCTATAACGTGAAGGAGGAAATAGCGCGTAAAGCCTGGCAACACGGTCCGGTGGACTTCAACGGAGCAAGGATCACCATTTTGCCGGACCTCGCTAAGCACACGCTACAGATGCGGAAGGTGCTGAAGCCAATCTTGAAGCTGACCAGTAGCGTGGGTGCGACGTACCGAAGGGGCTACCCGTTTCATTTAATAGTCATTCGAGAAAGGGCCACCTACATACTCAGGACCTACCAGGATCTTGAGGGTCTTTTTTCTTTCCTGAGATGCGATCCCATCCCGGTCCCCAATTGGCTTACACTCTCGGCGGAGCCACCCCTGCAGCGCCGCAGTGGCTTGCCTCAAAGACGTCCCAGACCCAGCCTGAGTTGAGGGGTGGAAGGCGTGAGGAGAGGTGACTGGAGAGATGTCCCGGCCCGATGGACAGAGAAATGTGACCCAGCAGTCTGGAGGATGTCACTTCCTAGTGCAGTTGGACTGCCATGGTTCACGAGGGGGCAGCGGGAGCTGCCGGGGGCCATGCGGTGGGCCCCCGCTGGGGGTCGGTGGGGGGGCGGCGGACCTGGCTGCTATTTGTGAGCTGTCTCCACTGAAGTAGCGTGGGCACCTCAGTGCGCGTACGCGTCTCGCTGGGGGCCGGGCCTGCTCGCCCCCCTGCGGGCACTCGATCGGGGCACCTGGCTCTGGATGTGAGAACAGTTCCCACCCCTGGTTTGAGGTTTGATGAGTTACTTCGTTCACTGTTACTTTCTTCCTATAGTTGACTCGACTTACTTGTTTATAACTTTTGCCCAATTGATACATTTTTGCCTGGGGACTGAGATTCTGGCGTCTTGAAATTCAGTGCTAGTCACAGTTCCCCCAGTTAGGCCGGTGTCGATCTTTGCCCTTGTGGAGAAGATTGAGACCTAGCGTAAAACGCATCTTAGTTCTACTCCAGGGGGGGTTGGCGGGGTCCGCCTGAGAGTGTGCGGTGCCCGCCTGCAGGCCCCGACGGGGGTTGTAAATACACTTACTAAATTTTCCTTTCCTGCTCTGTTTTCCTTTGTTTTTTCTCTTTAACGTTATCCCTCTGCTTCCTTCTTCCCCTCCCATTCCCCGATTACCTTACCCTCGATTACAGAAGCCCTAAAGCCACAAGAGCGATAAGTGCTAGTTATCACTTCGCTCAAAGGAGTAGTTCTACCCGCCCCGGGGACTAACACGGCTGATCTCTCCCTCTGTCCTACGTTTTGTAACCGAGATCCTTCTTGTGTACTAACATGGGTGAGACTAATTTGATCTCTTTTAATGTCAAAGGGCTAAATACCCCCGAGAAGAGGTCCATGATATTGAATAATTTTAGAGCGTCAAGAGCTGATGTGGCCTTCCTGCAGGAGACGCTATTCAAATCATCCAACCCACCTACACTCAGGAACAAGGTATTTCCGGTTTCCTACCACAGCTACTCCCCGGACTCGCGGTCCAGAGGGGTGAGCATACTCATCTCGAGGTCCGTGCCATGGGAAGAGGTGGGTTCTCTGAGTGGTGGAGAGGGGAGGTGGCTGTTCGTTAAGTGGAAGATCCGATCCAAGCTTTTTACCTTGGTGAACCTCTACCTCCCAAACTCGGGGCAGATCACTTTTTTTTAGAGGAAATGCTGGAAGGTTTGGCAGAATACGCAGAAGGTAGGCTGATCATTGGAGGTGATTTCAACTCCCCCATGGAGCCGTTGATAGACACCTCAAAGGGGCTCCTATATGTCCTATACTAAATTAAAAAGAGGAAGTTGCTGCATGCCCATCAACTGGTAGACCCCTGGCGGATTCTCAACCCAGACACTAGAGATTATACATTCTTCTGCCCCCCCCCCCCCACCACCACAATATGTACTCCAGGATTGACTTGTTTTTGGTGCAACACCACTCTCTCCCCCGGGTCTCCTCTGCTTTAGTAGGTAACATTACAGTCTCCGACCACGCTCCGGTTAGCATTAGATTGGCACCTCAAGATCATGTGCCGAGAGAGTGGTCGTGGACGTTAAACAAATCGCTAATCCAGGACCCCCTGATTAGAGAGGAGATGACGCAGGTTCTGAAAAATTATATTCTCAGTGTGTCACACACCCCGCTTCCCCTTTAATTCTTACGATCGGGTTACTCCACCAGCAGGTGGCGACGTTGCAGAGAGAAGTCTTGAAAACGAGCCCCTTCCGGCTTACATATACCTGGGACCTCCCACTTAACACCCAGTGTTTTCTCTCTGCAAGATGCGACAAGACAGAAGAAAGAAGTCTCCTGCTTGCAGGTAGCCGGGGTCAGACCCCGGCATCCCCTTTTGGTCTATTTCTGCCCAGTCAAATTGTTTTTATTGTTTTTGGGATGCCCCTGTCCCAATGTTCCCCTGGGCCACCTTCTCCCGCTCGGTCCCTTCTCCCTTCACGTTGGGGGGGGTTGGCTTGTATGGGGTGCTTTTACAGTGCTGATTGTGTCTGTGGGGAGCGCTGGCAGCTGGCGGGGTCAGCGCCGCGGGCGGGCGCGTGTCCCGGGCTGCTGGGGCTCCTTGTAGTGTTTTCTACTGTATTCCTCCCACATGCCTTGTATGTTTTGGGGCGTCTGTTGGCGCCTGTTTTACACGCGGCGCCGCCATTCGGCGGGCCGCACTGCTCGTGTCTAGGGGGCGGGGCTACACTCGCTCTCGGCCCACGCTGTTTGGCCGGCGGGAGGCGGGCCGGAGCGCTGCGTACACTGAGCCCGGCCCGCCTTCCTCTCTCTATCTCAGCCGGAGCCTCACTGCACGGAGGCTCTCAGCAACAGCCCAGCGGTCCCTAGCTCGGCTGAGGAGGGTGACACCATTTAAACAGGTTTTTTATTGGTTTGTCTTGCTTTATTTGTGCGGTGCTTGCGCTGGAGCAGTTAACCCTGTCACTTTTATATAGCTCCCCTCCTGGAGGCACATGTTAGTTATTCATGTTTAGGTATATATATTTTTCTCATGGGCTGTATATACTTCAGGCTTTTGCATATATTTTTTACTGTTACATTCTGTTTGGTTGTATGTGTGTGGCGCATGCTGGCAATCTTTCTTTGGAGGTCTGATTCTGGTCTCTTTCCCTTACAGATCCTGGGATCCCCTCACTGCTGTGAGCCTCCTGGTCTGATATACCTGGCTAGTCTTATTTTCCAAATTGGGATTTTCCTAGGCTTATAAATCCTTCCACTCCCGGGACTTTAATTATAAAGGGGGCATCCCGGGTTGCTTAATGCATAAACCCCTGGGTTATTGCAAATACCATAATTTCACCATATGGAGGCTTCCGACATTACCGGAAATGGCTCTTCTGGGCTATCCAGGCTGTGTGGGGGTTGTGGGGCTCCGCTCCCAGGCGATTATGTCATAATATGTATTTCTTGTGCACAGCAGAATATTGCGCACCAGTCCGGCATTCCGGTACCTGGCTCCTCGCAACTTCCGTCATCTCCTACCCCCCTCACCTATTCCGGACCCCATGCAACGTTGTCAAGGGTGGGAATTCGCAATCCGAGGTGTGTGCACGATTGGCCAACCTCGAGAAAATAGTTTCCGCCGCGGTGGCTCAGAAGGCTACGGCTAAGCAGAAGCACCTTTCTCCAGCATCGCCTGTTCTGGAGGATGAGGTGTTTGAAGTATTGGATTGGTCCGATTGTCCCCCTGCTGAGGAGGGGGAACTCCTTGAGGAGTCGGACGAGCCTGCGGATCAGCAATTGGTTGGTACCACTGGCGATCAGGCAGCGGGGGTGTTCCTTGACACTCCTTCCATTCTGGCCCAAATGTTTGAAATTTTGGCTTTGGATCCGCCTGAGGCGGTCCCCCCGCCAAAGGGTGAGTTGTTTGATATTCCCCAGCCGCGTTTGGTGTTTCCCAGGCAACAACACTTTGTGAGGGTTGTCCTTAAGGAATGGGAACAACCCACGCGCCTTGTTGGGGTTCCTCCTAGTTGGGATAAGCGTTATCCCTTTCCGGAGGATTTGGTGAAGCTTTGGTCTGTTCCCCCTGACGTCGATGTCCCCGTGTTGGGGCTGTCTAACACGGCTGTGTTGCACTCCCCTGACACTACTACCATTAAGGATGGTGAGGATCGTCGGATTGATCAATTGGCTCGCCATGGTTTTATCAGTGCTGGATCGGCACTGCGGCCAGTGTGTGCTTCGGCGCTTCTTCTGATGGCTGTTAGGTCCATTGTTAGAGATTTGTACGCAGATCTTGATCCCACATGTGATGAGTTCGCTTCTCTCAAGCAGTGTGAATCGTTTATTTCCTTTGTCATGTCCGCCCAGGACGATGCGCTTGCAATGTGTAGCAGAACCACGGCCCTGTTGGTTGCTATTCATTGGTCGGTGCGGCTGCGCCAGTGGACGGCGGACTTTAACTCTAAGAAGTCGCTTACAGCTCTTCCGTTTGTAGGTTTGCGCCTGTTTGGCGATAAATTGGATTCAGTTACCAAGGGTGGTAAGTTGCCTCAACGCAAGAGGCCTCGTCGTTCCTTTCGGGGAGCGACTTCCTTTAGTCCCTCCTTTCGGGGAGTCAGAGCGGGCAGAGGGGCCTCCTTTCCCGCTACCAGGGGTGCAGGTTGGACCCGGGGGAGGGGTCGTGGCCGTCCCGGTCAGTCCTGGGGCGCCAAGCCCAAGCCTGCTGGTAAGCCCGCTCAGCAATGAGGGGGTGCCCTCACCCGTGTGGGTGGGGGGACGATTGCGACACTTCTTCCTGGTTTGGGACCAGGAGGTTCCGGACAGATGGATCCGGGAGGTGGTGTCGTCCGGTTACAAGCTGGAGTTCGAGTCTCGCCCTCCTTCACGGTTTTTCCGGTCTCGGGTGCCCACCGATCCTTTGGCCGCGCAGGGGCTCCTGGCGTCGGTAAAGAATCTTCTGGAAATGGCGGTCATCCGGCCGGTGCCGCATTTGGAGGTGGGCCTCGGGTTTTACTCCAATCTTTTCACAGTCCCCAAGAAAGACGGGTCGGTTCGCCCCGTTCTGGATCTGAAGTTCCTCAACAGGTTCATCCGTACTCGGAAGTTTCGCATGGAAACTCTGCGATCGGCCATCGGTTCTCTTCGGCAGGGGGACTTCATGATGTCCATAGACATCAAGGATGCTTACCTTCATGTTCCCATCTGCCAGGCTCATCAACGGTTTCTTCGCTTCGTGATGAAGGATCGGCATTTTCAATTCGTGGCACTTCCATTTGGCCTTACCTCGGCTCCAAGAGTGTTCACCTAGGTGTTGGCAGGAGTGATGGCCATTCTCAGATCTCAAGGCATTCGCGTCGTACCTTATCTGGATGACCTTCTGATCATGGCTCCTTCTCTCAATCAATCGGAGACGGACACCAGGACGGTGGTCTCCACGCTGGAAAGCTTCGGTTGGGTGATCAACTTTCCCAAGTCCTCCCTCTCCCCGGCCAGGGTGGTGTCCTTTCTGGGAATGCGGTTGGATTCTTGTCAACACAGGGTGTTTCTGCCTCAATCCAAGATTTGTCTAATTCAGGAATTGGCTCGGTTCCTTCTTTCCAATCCTCGTCCGTCCATCCGTCTGGGGATGAGGCTGGTAGGGTTGATGGTTGCCTCTTTCGAGGCAGTTCCTTTTTCTCAATTTCACACAAGGACGCTTCAGCTTCATCTGTTGGCGTCTTGGGACCGGCGACCATGGTCGTTGGATCGGCCCTTCCAGTTGTCCTCCCGAGTCCGGCAGTCCCTTCAATGGTGGTTGGTCTCGACCAATCTCTTGAGGGGCAGGTCTTTCCTGACCCCTCTCTGGGAAATTGTCACCACGGATGCCAGTCTTTCGGGATGGGGGGGATTCTGGAAGGATCTTCAGTTTCGGGGGCAGTGGGGACCTCGAGAGGCCCACTTGCCCATCAATATTCTGGGACTGAAAGCCATCCGGCTGGTTCTTGTTCATTTGTCTCAGCATATTCTGGGCCTTCCGGTTCAGGTTCGCTCGGACAATCGAACAGCGGTTGCTTACATCAATCATCAGGGAGGGACTCGCAGTCTGGGTGCCCTCAGAGAGGTGTCCCTGATCCTGACCTGGGCAGAGGCCCATGTTCCTTGTCTCTCGGCAGTTTACATTCCGGGTGTGGAAAACAGGGAAGCGGATCTGTTGAGCAGGTGCTCTTCCCGTCTGGGAGAATGGGCTCTCCATCCTCAAGTTTTTCGGTCTCTGTGTCTTCGGTGGGGGACACCGGAGGTGGACCTGTTTGCCTCTCATCACAATTGCAGGCTTCCGACCTTCGTATCGCTCTCCCAGGATTCTCTGGCCCTGGCGGTGGACGCCATGTCCCTGAGCTGGGGGGATCTGGGGTTTCTGTACCTTTTTCCTCCGATACCCATGCTAGGCAAGGTGGTACGGAAGCTGGCTCTGGAAAGGGTGTCCGCCATTCTTGTGGCTCCAAGGTGGGCAAGGCGAGTATGGTTCGCAGACATCGTTCGGCTGGCGGTGGATCAGGTCGTTCTGCCTCTTCGGCCCGATCTGCTCACTCAGGGTCGGCTGTGTTACCCCAATTTACCAACGCTGGGTTTGACGGCTTGGCTGCTTAAACCTTCATCTTGAAGGAGGAGGGTCTTTGATCTGTGCCCGGAAGAGGTCTTCGTCTACCATCTACTATAGGACTTGGAGAGCCTATATCGCTTGGTGTGAGGTTAGATCTTTGCCTTGTAGGGTCTTTTCGGTTTCCAGGATTCTGGAGTTTTTGCAATCAGGGCTGGACTCTGGTCTCCAGCTGAGTACTTTGAAAGGGCAGGTTTCTGCCTTGTCTATCTTTTTTCAGAAGCCTTTTGCGCTTCATCCTTTAGTTAAAACTTTTTTCCAGGGGGTTACGCATGTGCGGCCTCACAGGAAGCCATTGCTCCCTGTTTGGGACTTGAACTTGGTTCTTTCTGCTCTTCAGGCTCCTCCCTTTGAGCCCTTGCAGGATATTGCTCTGTCTACCTTGACTCAGAAGATTGTCTTCTTGGTAGCTATCACTTCGGTCCGGCGTGTCTCGGAGTTGGCGGCCTTGTCGATCCAGGCGCCCTATTTTGAGAGGCATCAGGACAAGGTGGTCTTTCGTTTCAAACCGGACTTTCTTCCTAAGGTTGTTTCTGCTTTTCATTTGAATCAGGATATTGTTCTTCCCTCCTTGTGTCCTAAGCCTAAGAATGACAAGGAGAGGGTTTTGCATTGTTTGGATGTAGTACGCTGTGTTAAGTACTATTTGATTACTACTTCTCCTTTTCGTAAGACTGATGCCTTTTTTGTTGTGCCCTGTGGGCCTAGGAAGGGTTTGGCTCCGGCCAAGTCTTCCATTAGCAAATAGATTCGTCAGGCGATTGTTGGGGCCTATTCGGCCAAGGGGAAGGTTCCCCCTTTTCGTATCACTGCTCATTCTACTTGTGCCGTTGGAGCATCTTGGGCTTTTCAGCACCAAGCTTCTGTTGAACAAGTTTGTAAGGCTGCTACTTGGTCTTCTGTTCATACTTTTTCTAAGTTTTACAAGGTTGATGTGCGGGCCTCAGCGGATGCTGTGTTTGGCCGCAAGGTTCTGCAGACTGCAGTCATTTAAGTTATGATTCATTTTGCCTTCGGATACCCATCCCTTGTGGACACTGCTTTTGGATGTCCCTATCGTAAGAATTAAAGGGGAAGCGGGGTGTGTGACACACTGAGAATAATACCATTTTGTGAGTACTCACCTGTAAAATGGATATTGTCAGTGTGTCACACACCCCGCTTCACCCGCCCTTTTTGGTATCCTGGATCCTCTATATGGTGAAGCTTTCCTTTATTTTATTTTGAGGTTACCGTTGGATTTCCTGGTACCTTGTCTTACTGCAGTTTGAATTCACTGGGTGTTAAGTGGGAGGTCCCAGGTATATGTAGGCCGGAAGGGGCTCGTTTTCAAGACTTCTCTCTGCAACGTCGCCACCTGCTGGTGGAGTAACCCGATCGTAAGAATTAAAGGGGAAGCGGGGTGTGTGTCACACTGACAATATCCATTTTACAGGTGAGTACTAACAAAATGGTATTTTTCGAGAAAACACCTCTCCGGACATAAGTGCCCCAGTGCTATGGGAGGCTCATAAATGTGTTATCCGGGGAGCATTGATTCAGAGAGGGGCAAGGGTCAAGAGAGAGAGGTGCAAACAAATTGCTGACCTGCTGGAGGAAATGAAGAAACTGGAAGGGGCTCATAAGCAATCACTGGTGGGAGTGCAACTAGCATCCCTGACCTCTCTGAGAGACCGTCTCCAGAATATTTATAGCGATAAGGTTAAAATTCAGCTCATTAAGAGCCGGAGAATTTTTTACGAGACGGGAGACAAATGTGGGAGACTCCTGGCCTCGGCTTTGAGAGGGGAAAGGGCAAGAACGTACATTCCCAAAATCCTAGACCAGAGAGGGAAATTAGTACACAAGGATAAAGAAATAGAAGAGGTTTTCAGGAACTATTATGAGATGCTCTATAACATTCCCTCCCACTCACAGGGTGACAGGCTAGAAAGGATAAACGATTATATTAACCAGTCAGGCCTCCCTAGGTTACCGCAGGACCTGGTAGAGCAGTTGGAGGGTCCCATCACTGCTGGATTGTTGGCAGGGAACTCTGCAAATTGAAAGACACCAGGGCCTGATGGTCTCCCGCTGCTCTATTACAAGGTCTTTGCGGGTGTTTTGTCCCCGCGCCTCTTGGGGGCACTGAATTCTATTAAAGAAGGAGCGCCCCTACCCAGCGACAGCCTCCGGGCCCAGATCTCGGTCATACCGAAGGAGGGTAAGGATCTGACGCAGAGCTCAAGCTATAGGCCTATCTTTCTGCTCAATGCAGATATCAAGTTATTTGCCAAAATACTTGCTACCCGCTTATCCCCTCATCTGCACCACATTATCCACCTAGATCAAGTGAGGTTCATGCCCTTTAGAGAGGCAAGGGACAACACCATTAAGGTGCTTAACTTGATAGATCTGATCCACAGGAGGGAGCTCCCCGCGGTTCGCCTGGCCACCGATGCTGAAAAGGCCTTCGATAGGGTGCAATGGAACTATATGGTGGAAGTCCTACGATATGTAGGCCTCGGGCCTGGCATGTTATCCTGGATCACTAGCCTCTATCAACACCCTTCAGCGGTGGTGAGAGTCAATGGGCTATTGTCGAGGCCTTTCAGCATCGGGAATGGGACACGGCAGGGGTGCCCTCTCTTTTTATCATGACCCTTGAACCCTTCCTCTGTAGAATTAGAGCTAACCCCGACATCCGAGGCATATCCCTTTCCTTGGGACACTACAAGGTTGGAGCCTACACAGACGACCTGATCTTCTTTGTGTCCTGTCCTGAGGTCACCCTTCCCAACTTGATGCGGGAATTGGATGCATACAGGGAAGTCTTGAACTATAAAATGAACCTACAAAAATCGGAAGCCCTGAACATTAATCTGCAAAGCCACAAAGAGGTCGCCCTCCAGAACGCATTCTCATTCAAGTGGGCAAGGGACCACATTACATATCTAGGAACGAAAATAGGTCGCTCATTAGACAAAATATTCCCACTTAACTTCCCCCCTCTGCTAAGGAACTTTAGTAAAAACACAGAGGCCTGGGCCCTAAAGAAATTATCATGGTTTGAGAGGTGCAACACCCTAAAAATGAATTTACTACCGCGACTGCTTTACCTTATGCAGGCGCTCCCGATAGAAATCCCTGGCGTCTTCCTGCAGAGAATGGGGGCCCTTTTTGCCAAATTTGTCTGGATGGGGAAAAGCCCCAGGATCGGGAAGAAAATCCTGAGAAGGTCGAAGGAGAACAGAGGGATAGGTCTGCCAGACCCGAACCTGTATTACACTGCTGTGCACCTATGTAGTATTATAGACGGGTGTAGACATTCCTGAGAGAAACAGTGGGTACAGATTGAACAGAACAACACACCTCTCCCACTAAAATTCCTACCCTGGCTGTCTAAACCACGGGTGGGGGGTGTAGCGAGACACCCAACGATTGGGGCCACCATAAAAGCCTTTCAGAAGTGTAGAACGCATGGTGGCATATCACCGGACTTTTCCGCGCTGAACCCAGTCCTGGGAAACCCGGCGTTCCCGCGGGAGGGAGGGGTGGGAAGGGCTTGTCACTTCCAACGCCAGGAGGAACTGGAGCAGCTTGACGCGCTAGCGGAATCACAGGGCCTACCTAGATGGGGTGCCTGGCAGTGTATGCAGCTGCGGCACTTTCTCTCATCACTCCAGCGACAGACACGGGAGAGCAGAGAGCTCTCCACATTTGAGAGGCTCTGCGAGGAGGAAGGCCCTGTTAGGCACGTACTATCTCTTGCCTATAAGGTGCTGATCAGCCCAGAAGAGGAGGAGGTGCCACCCTTCATCTCAAGGTGGGAGGAGTCCTTGGACACTTTCTTTACTTCAAAACAATGGACCAAAATAGCCAGATTGGCACATGAGACAGTTAAGTGTACCAAATACAAGGAGTGCAATTATAAAATCTTACTGAGTGGTACAGAGTCCCCGCCAAGCTTAACAGTTGGTTCCCAGAGGTATCTCCTCTTTGCTAGCGATGCGGACAAGAGCGAGGCGACCTTTTGCACATTTTTTGGTCCTGTCCAGGGGTGCAAAGATTTTGGTCGCTGGTTAGGGTTATGGAGAAGGTGGTGGGGGGGGGGATCCCGGGGGGGCAGGCCTTCTTCCTTCGCCACCAATCAGAGATCTCCACCAAGAGGTACTGGAAATCCATCATGGGACAGTTGATTATTGCTGCGAGGGTGTGTATCCCGGTGCAGTGGAAGAGATCGGACCCGCCCAGTGTTGCTCTTTGGCTTAAGAAGATATCAGCGATTGAGAGGTTCGAGGGACTTATCGCTGAACGCAACGAAGCCTCGGAGGCGCACCGCCTCAGATGGGGGGGTTTGGAATGCATTTTCCTTCTCGACAGAATATAGAGTTAGTGGCGGCAAATCAGTAGAGGCGTTTCTGAAACATGTTGCTGTGTTTTGCTTTTGTTGTATTCTTTCCTTCTATTCTTCACTTTCTTTCTGCTTCACAGGTTGCTTCGGGTCTTGCATTAGGGGCCAAGGGGAAGTAAGAGAGAGTCCTGGACTCTCACAGCTCGGCGTCGCTAGAAGAGGGGGGTGGGTGCCCAGGGGTGGTTCCTGCTCCTCCTGGACCCGGTGGTCGCAACTCTGGGACGTCCTGTCCGGGGGAGGCGGGGGGGCACGGGGGTGGCGGCCCTTGCAAAGGTAAATTGTAAGGAGACGGGGCGACGGGACCAGCTAAATAACAAGACAACGCGAAGCTTCTTTGTTGACCTTTTCTTTATTGAGAGACACTGACCTGTTAGCTATCTCTGTGGCTACCAATATGTACATCTATTGCATATATGTTGTCATATCTTGAAAATGAATAAATAAAGAATATATTTAAAAAAAAAAAAGAGGAAGCGAGTCAAAATAGACAGGCTAAGCATCTTGGGTCTCAGAGAGGGATCTATCCATGGAAGCGCCGTGAGGCTCAGAGGGGAGGCGCTATTCTTGATAGCCACCCAGAGTTTTTGTCCTGTGGTAAAACCAATTCGATCTGACCAACACCCCCCGTTCCCTTAGGCGTAGTTAGAACTCAGTAACTAATTTCTGGTTTTCTACTATTCCACACAAATTTGGTGAGGGCCGTCATTAGGGTATTAAAAAAAAAAAGCCCCGATCTGGAACAATAGGGATGGCCTGAAACACGTATAGGAAGCAGGGCAGGATATCCATTTTTATTATTATTTATGCGTCGCAGCCAGGGCTATTGGATTTTATTATACAATTTGAGGCCCTCCAAAGTTTTTGAGAGGAGCAGAGCATAGTTCAACGTATACAAGCTGTCCAAGTCAGTAGGAAGCTAATCTCCCAAGTATTTGATGGACTCCCTCTGCCACTTAAAGGGGAAGTCATTTGCCAGAGCTGTCGGAGGTGCTCTATGACGTATAATAATGGATATAGGGGGCACCCTTGTCATGTGCCATTGCCAATGCTAAATAGAGATGACAAAAGCCTGTTTACCCTGACTCTAGCCGCAGGGCCACCATAGAGAGCTATCATTTTCCCCAGCAAGTCGGGGCCTATCCTCACCTGTACAAAAGCCGCCCGCAGAAATCTCCAATGGACTCTATCAAAGGCCTTCTCAGCGTCCACTGAGAGTAAACCGGACAGGATTGACCAAGACTGCGCATATTGCATGAGGGTAATTTTTTTTAGTGTTTTTAACGTGTTGCCTCTGGCCTCTCTCCCGACCACAAACCCCACATGATCCTTGTCAATGATCTCCGCCAGGGACTCTTGTAGCCTATTAGCTGTGATTTTTGCAAATGGTTTCATATCTACATTTATTCTAAGTATACAGCACGTCCTGTTCCATAATATTCCTTACACATGGGTAATACATCCACAAGATGGCGCTGGACTGCAGAAAACCGCTTGTGGCTCCTCCCAGCCCTATATAAGTCAGGGACCTCCCACAAATTCCCCAGTTCTTTCTGCAGTCTGCGCTGAGAAGACAGAAGATAGCTCTCTTGTGGAGCAGATGAGCGGGGCTTATTGCCTGCGGCCCTGCAGGACTATTCCCACCCGTTCTGTTCCGGTTACTGCCTCCCAGCCTCGGCTGATAAGGTTCGGGTGAAGGTAGGCTATTGAAGCACTATTGTGCTGTGGAGCTAGGCTCCTACCGCAGTCGCTCTAACAGGGTAGGCGGTTTAGGCTAATGGCGAGCCTTTTGGGTTGCCCCCACTGCCTCATGGGTTTTGCCAGGTTTATCCTGTGCAGTTAAACCCTATGCCCATTTCCCCCCTCCACCCTCACTCCTCATCTTAGTCCCTGGGCGCCGTTTCTCCCTGGGAATTTTGCCGTTATACTCCCTCAATCTCCCCTTGGGAGATCTCCGGGGGGGGGGGGGGTTTGTCTAGTGGTTTAAGACTGTATACATATGTTGTGCTTTGTCCGCGGATGGCAGCCCCATTCACCTCAGAGAAGCCGGGCCGCTATTGGCCGGCCGGATCACGTTGGCGCGCTTCACGCTCTTCGGGGGGGGGGGGGGGTGGGCTCTGTGGATGATGCATTTTGCCTCATATCTCCACGGCACGCCCCTCGAGGTCTGCGGACGCCATTTTGTCTCCTGCTGCGTGCTGCTGGCTCTCTGTGGGCCGTGAGTAACCCCGGTGGGGAGTTTTTTTTTCAGTTTTTTTCTTATGCCTTAATCTCATGGGAGTGTTTGATTATGTCTTTCAGGCAGGTTAAAGCTTCGGTCCTGTGGTTTCTCCCGGCCTTCTCCCCTCATTATCTCCCACTTCCCTAGCGGTTTATTGAGGGCATCCCGGGTAGCTCTTTAGCATTAACCCTTCCTGGCCTACTGTGCTATTCAAATCACCATATGGAGGCTTCTGGGGATAATGGGCCTGGGGTTCCTTCGGGGCAAGCCCGGCTATGTGTTGCATGTGGGGTATCCCCAATCGGTGATGATGTCAGGGTATGTGTATCCTGCGCCCAGCAGGTATTTGCACTGCAGTCTGGGTTACCTATTGCTGGGCCTGCGCCCCCTCGGGCTTCGCCTACCCCCCCACGCCTACATCTGACTCCCTACGAGGAGCATACCAGCGGGGAGTCTCAGCCTGATGTGGCTGCACGGGTGGCCAGCATTGAGAAACATATTGCTGGGTCTGCCTCGCGTAAGGCTTCTGCTAAGAAGCGGCATTTATCTCCCGCCATTTCCCTCTTTCCTGTGGAAGCTGAGGGAATTTTTGACACTACTGGTTATTCCCCCCTGGAGGAGGGGGAATTGTTCTCTGATTCAGAATCATCTGAGGAGCAGTCTAGGGGTTATGGTGGTACAGGGTCTCCCTTTGGGGAAGATCCATGGTCCTCAGATGACACTGACAGGCTTTTGGCTCATATTTTTGAAGTGATCTGTATCTCCCCTCCTGCCGTGACTCCGCAGCAGCAGGGTGAGCTTTTTCATACGGTTAAACCACGTTTGGAATTCCCGGAACAGTCGCACTTTAATAATCTGGTGCTCAAAGAATGGGAGTGGCCTAGCAAGCTGCCGGGGGTGCCAAAGAGTTGGGACAAGAGGTATCCTTTTCCTGCTGATGTGATTAAGCGTTGGTCATGTCCTCCCGAGGTGGACACGCCCGTTCTGGGGCTGTCCAATACATCTGTCATGCATTCCCCTGACACTACTACCCTGAGGGATGGTGAGGACCGGCATATGGACCAACTGGCTTGCCATGCCTTTGCCTGTGTGGGGACCGTGCTACGCCCAGTTTGTGCCTCTGCCATTACAGCTATTGCTATTAAAGGTTTGCTTAAGAGTCTCTTAGAGTGGACCTCTGATGATGCGGGAGGAGAAGAGTATAGATCTCTCCTTGCTGCAAATTTGTTGCATATGTTCTGTCTGCTATGGATGATGCTATTAGAATGTGTGGAAGAACTTCTGCCCTGTTGGTGGCTATATGCCGCTCTGTCTGGCTACGTCTGTGGGTAGCTGATGATGCTGCTAAGAAGGCTCTCACTGTTTTCCCTTTCAAGGGCCTGCGCCTCTTTGGTGAACGCTTGGATTTGTTTGCCAGGGGTGGTAGGTTACCTCAACGTAGGAGGCCATCCCAGTCCTTTTGGGGGATGGGTGCCTTTCTCCCATCCTTCCGTGGTTCTAGAACTGGCCGAGGAGTTCCTTTACTGGGGCCCGCAGAGATCACTGGGGAAGGGGCAGAGGACGTGGCCGTCCCGGCCTCTCCTGGGGTCCCAAGACAAAATCCTCACCCAAGCCCCCTCAGGCACGAAGGGGCGCCCTCACCCATCTGGGTGGGGGGGCGGCTTCGGCTCTTTGCTCACGTCTGGAGGCTTCACGTCTCAGACCGGTGGATTCAGGAGGTAGTGTCCTCCGGTTACAAGATAGATTTTGCTGCCTGGCCGCCCCCAAGATTCATCAAATCCCGGATGGCTCAAAACCCCCTGTCAGCTCAGGGTCTGTGCCTTGCTGTCCAGAAGCCTCTGGAGTTGGGGGTCATCTGCCAGGTGCCTTTGAGGGAAAAGGGTCAGAAGCTACTATACTGGATTTAAAGTGCCTCAACAAATTTGTCAGATTCAAACATTTTCGCATGGAGACTCTGCGCTCAGCTGTAATTTCACTACGCCCAGGGGACTTCATAACCTCTGTGGACATCAAGGATGCTTACATTCATGTACCAATCTTTCCAGGTCATCAGAGATTCCTCAGGTTCGCTCTGGAGGATCAGCACTATCAATTTGTGGCCTTGCCTTTCGGTATCACCTCGGCTCCCAGGGTATTCACCAAGGTGCTGGCGGGCGTACTGGCTCTGCTGAGATCTCAGGGCATTCGCATCCTTCCTTACTTGGACGACATTCTCATCACGTCTCAGTCCCTCCAGCAGGCCGAGCTGGTGGTGTCCACACTGGAGTCCTTCGGCTGGGTGATCAACCACCCCAAGTCTTTCCTGTCACCGTCAATGGTGAGGTCCTTTCTGGGCATGACTCTGGATACATCTCAGGTCAAGGTTTTTCTCCCTCAGCAGAAAGTGGAGAGTCTTCAGGCCCAAGCCAGGTTCCTTATGTCTTGCCCTCATTCCTCCACCCGGCAGGGGATGCAGCTGGTGGGCCTGATGGTGTCTTGCTTCGAGACTGTTCCATACACTCAGTTTCACATGAGACCTCTTCAACTTCACCTCTTGTCAGTTTGGGATCGGGATCTTCGGTCCCTGGATCAGGTGTTCCCTCTGTCCCCTCTGGCCAGACGGTCTCTCTCGTGGTGGCTGGACTCAAGAAACCTGTTGGTGGGCAGATCCTTTCTGACCCCGTACCGGGAGACAGTCACCACCAATGCCAGGGTCAGTGGGGCCTTCAGGAGGCCCACACCCCTATCAACATTCTGGAACTGAGGGCGATAAGGTTGGTTCTCGCCCAGTTGACTCTACACCTTCAGGGTTGGGCGGTTCAGGTCCGCTCGGACAACCATACGGCGATTGCTCAATCATCAGGGAGGGACCCGGAGCAAGAGGGCCCTCAAGGAAGTGTCCTTGATACTGTCTTGGGCGGAGGAGAATGTTCCCTGCATATCAGCTGTGTACATCCCGGGGGTGGAGAATCTGGAGGCAGACTCCCTCAGCAGGGGGACTTCTCGTCTGGGAGAATGGTCCCTCAGCAGCAGGGTGTTTGGCTCCCTGTGCCACCGCTGGGGTCAGCCAGATCTGTTTGCGTCCCATCAAAATCACAAGCTCCCAGTCTTCGTCTCTCTGTTCCAGGACCATCTGGCCTTGGCCATGGATGCACTAGCAATGTCTTGGAAGAGCTTTCAGCTCCTCTATGTGTTCCCTCCGTTTCCTCTGCTGGGCAGGGTGCTGCGCAAGATAGCCCAGGAAGGGGTGGCCACCATTCTGGTGGCCCCTTGTTGGCCAAGAAGGGTGTGGTTCGCAGACATCGTGCAGTTGGCAGTAGATCCGTATGCTCTGCCCAAGGATCCAGACCTGCTCACTCAGGGGCAGCTACGCCATCCCAATTTACAAACACTGGCCTTGAAGGCCTGGCTGCTGAAACATCCATCTTGATGGAAAAGGGGCTGCCTGCCTCTGTTGTTAATACCATGATTCAGGCTAGGAAGAAGTCCTCGTCATCCATCTACTATAGGGTCTGGCATGCTTACATTGACTGGAGTGAGTCTAAGTCGCTTCCCTGTCGGGTGTTTTCTATCCCTAGGATTCTAGAATTCCTGCAACATGGTTTGGATTTGGGTCTTCAACTTAGTACCCTCAAAGGTCATGTTTCTGCTTTGGCCATTTTCTTCCAAAGATCCTTTGCTCACCATCGTCTGGTTGAGACTTTCTTCCAGTGGGTTACTCGCGTGAGTCCTCCACGTAAGCCTATGTTACCAGTCTGGGATTTGAACTTGGTTTTATCTGCCTTGCAGGGGTCTCCCTTTGAGCCTTTGTGTGAGGCCTCTTTGTCCATTTTGACTCTTAAGGTAGTCTTTTTTGTGGCTATCACTTCTGTTATGCGTGTTTCTGAGTTGGCTGCACTTTCCACCAAACCCCCTTACTTTGAGAGACACCAGGACAAGGTGGTGTTTTGTTTTAAGCCAGATTTTCTGCCTAAGGTTGTGTCTGCTTTTCATCTCAATCAAGACATTGTTTTGCCTTCTCTATGCCCGAATCCTAGTAATCCTACGGAGCAGGTGTTACATTCTCTGGATGTGGTCAGGACATTCTATTTGGTGGCTACTGAATCCTTCAGAAAGACTGATGCTCTTTTTGTGCTCCCGTCTGGACCTAAGAAGGGTCTGGCTCCAGCTAAGTCCACTATCAGTAGGTGGATCCGTCAGGCTGTGGTACAGGCCTATTCTGCTAAGGGGAAGGAGCCTCCCTTCCGCCTTACTGCTTATTCTACTCGTGCTATTGGTGCCTCTTGGGCTTTTCAGCACCAAGCTTCTGTTGAACAAGTTTGCAAGGCCGCTACTTGGTCTTCTGTTCATATCTTTTCTAAGTTTTACAAGGTTGATGTTAGGGCCTCAGCTGATGCTGCTTTTGGTCGCAAAGTTCTGCAGGCGGCAGTGGTTTAAACGGCCCGCTGTTACTTTTTGGGGATCCCACCCTACCTTACGGACACTGCTATTGGATGTCCCATGTGTAAGGAATATTCTGGAACAGGACGTGCTGTATACTTAGAATAATACAATTCTGTGATTACTCACCTGTAGAATTGGTATTATACGTGTACAGCACGTCCTGTTCCATCCCACCCTTGTTATCATTATTCTTAGTTACCTCTGTATGGTGATTGTTCATATGTTCATTTTTGAATTCTGGTTATTATTGTTCTCCCAGCTTCTTGTTAACTGCTTGTCAATACTGGGGCATTTGTGGGCGGTCCCTGACTTATATAGGGCAGAGAGGAGCCACAAGCTGTTTTCTGCAGTCCAGCGCCGTCTTGTGGATGTATTACCCATGTGTAAGGAATATTCTGGAACAGAACGTGCTGTATACGTATAATACCAATTCTACAGGTGAGTAATCACAGAATTGTATTATTAGAGATATCGGCCTTTAATTACCAATCATTGTCTTGTCTTTATTGGGCTTTGGTAAAACAGATATATGTACTTACAAGGACTGCCTGGGGAAGGGGCAAGACTCAGAAACACTATTGAACATTTTTGTCAAGAAAGTGAGCCTCCCTCCCAGCACCATATAGAACTGTGGTGTGAACCCATCTGGCCCTGGGCTCTTTCCCAGGGGAGTCCCCCTAATGCCCCCCCCCGTCTCCAGAAAAGGCTCTTCTAGCAAGTCCCCAACCTCCCTTGACAGAGGAGGTACTACGGTTTGCTCCACATAAGCTGTTATACAGGAATCTATTTCCTCGGGAAGGGAATCCCAGCATTCATCAATATTATAGAGATCAGTATAATGTTTCCGGAATTCGTCAACTATCTGGTTTGGTTTGTGAATGGCCTGTCCCTCCTTGTCTTTGATCACTGCAACATAGGTCAAGTATACCTTTTTTTTGATCGCCCAGCGTTGAAAGGGGGGTCTTGACGATTCTGCCACATTGCCTATATGGGGAATGGGAGGAGGGAAATCCACACTGCCTATATGGGGAATGGGAGGAGGGAAATCCACACTGCCTATGGGGGGATGCCACACTGGCTATGGGGGATGGGATAGGGGAATGCCACACCACCTAAGGGGAATGGGATAGGGGAATGCCACAGTGCCTATGGAAATGGGATGGGTGAATGGCATACTGCCTATATGGCGGAATGGGATGGGGAAATGCCGCACTGCCTATATGGGGAATGGGAGGAGGGATGCCACACTGCCTATATTGGGAATGGGGTGGGGGGAATACACGTCCCCCTTGTATATGTAGTAAGATTGCTCTGTGTACTTGGTGGATGCAGCTTCTTTGGGACTATTTTTGGTACATTTTACTGTAGTTTCAGCATGACCAACCTTTTAATAGTTATTATAAACTTCGTTTGCTTGTTGTATTTATAAATGGTCTCTGGTTTATTTAATTACCAGACCAATATGATTATTTTTATTTATAACTATCTAATGATGAATAGTGGGGCTAGCAGTTAGAGTTACATGGATAGACATTGGCACAGACTGATATACATGACATCATTGCCCTGTTGTCAAGGACACCAGGGCTTTACAAGGTAATATTTACAAAGTATAATGACCTGCAGATTGCTCCAGCTGCCAGGGTCGAGTGTTCAGGCCTGCAGGATATCAATTCTCTCCAGATTTGCAGAATTTCAAGAGCTTTTAAATCCACTGGACTATTTAATCTTGTTCAATTTGTATAATCTATTCCATCTAAATACTGTTATTATTTCTATAGTCTCTATCCAACCGAAGTAAAATGTTTTTCTTTTTTAGGCTCCAGGCATCATTGTGTCATTTATTTGAAAATCAGTTGTCACTTTATATTATTCTTTATTCTCAAACAGCACCCAGATAAACAGAAACCTAATCTGGGGACCCCAAAACACTCCTCTGGCTGCTACCAAATGTATCTGGTATCAGGTTATTTGATATATAAACTTGTAAATTAGCTATAGTATAAGCTAGCAATGTTAAATCACAAAAGGTGCCTGGACATGGCGCAACAGTCATGGAACTTATTTTATGGCTAGCCCTTATATTTCGCAAGCCCTTTCTCAATACATTGATTCACCATTTTGCAAACCACACATTTTTTTTTATTCTGTTAAATTTCACATGTCATTCATTGAAAGAGCTGAATTACAGCTTAGCAGATGTATCTTAAATTACAGATAAATTACAGATTAGTTTAAATTACAAATCAAGGCTTCTGTTCTGTTGTATTTGTGTCAGCCAAGACCTCTGTTTATAACTAGATTTTCGAGACAGATTTAAGGATTTAAGGATTGTTTGCCAATTAGAGTTCTGTGCTGTGGCTCCTTTAAGATTTGTCTATTGTCATCTGTCGCCTGTTTTGTTCATAGATCTTGATGTTTGGCACTAGGTACATTGTACAAAATAAGGCTTTACCCAGATAATGGTGGGGACACACTTTGAAAATGTCTCTCACTCTAAAGACCTACTGACTGAAGTTTGGTACACATGCCCCTCGATTCAAAATGCAAAAGTTAATTGATTTCGGATCGAGAATCGTAAGTTTGGGTGGGTGTTAGTCATTTTTTCCTGTTTTTTTGGCCATTTCCGACTCGCACGAGCCTACGTACGATTTCGTATATGCTCTTACGATCATCGGAAGTTCGTTCCTAAATTGTAGGATCAAAACCTAAAACTTAGGATCAAAACCTAAAACTTAGGATCAAAACCTAAAACTTAGGATAATCGGATGTGTTTACGTGTGATTCAGAGAGCAGTTTTCCAACCTCTAAATCCGTTTTAAAAGAAAGCCACTGCCGACACCTTTTAGCAGTCGGATTGCTGTTCTTGAACAGGTTTTTTGGCTATGTGGAAGAGTCTGCGCGTCTTGAGCTCCAATGAACTGCATGTATCAGCATGGCCGAGGCCATAAATTGTATGGCAATGCATACCTGATTCAATACATTTCATGTATGCCTTATAAAAGCATTTTAATGTGGACCTTAATTAGTCCTTTGCATGTAAACCTTTATTTTGCAATACATCCATATATTTGCGTTATTTAAAGAAACTTATGTCCTTTGTTATTTATTTTTAAATTGATGTACTAGAATAATATTTTTAATTTGAATTTATTGGTGTAGTTGTTTACCTTTGCTTTGTTTAATTATTTTAGCTCATCTTTGGTCAGATGCATCACACTTACTGAGGAGAGGAGAGCGGGATAAAGTGCAGGATGTGGGTTACTGCTGTATTTTGCACAGACACAGCAGAGCTGGGGGCACGGAAAGGTCAGAAATCAAAGAATGCAGAGCAACACAGTCACAAGGCCCTATCTGTTTGCAGGCTGCCCGATAATACCTGACCCGCCATCTTGGCTGTTTCTAGGCTCATAACATGCAGAAGTTGCTGGGTGTTTTTTAATTTTTGAGAGCAATCTGTATGTAGAGGGTGTGGGTAACCACACAAAAAATTTTAAGTTGTACCATTTGAAGCCAAAATATTAAAATTAAATCCACAAGTAAAAAATGCAAGTTAACTAAAAATTAAACAAAGTAAGATTTACTTATGCAAATGCATTCATTAATGGTTGGTTACTACAAAATGAATGAAATAAATAAAAAAAAAAAAACAAATATTTAGAATGCACTTTAATGAGGTAAGTTTGTAGTGCGCAGGCGCAAGATCAGAAGGATTTACGTCCAGACAAAAAAGGAAAAAGGGCAAAACCAATGTTGCAACCTGAGAAATGAAACGGAAAATTCAGGATGGAAACTGACATAGGTCTGATTCGCGAACTGCCATACGAACGGACGTACATTTTAGGATAGAAACGTATTAGCTTATAGAATCACTCGCAAGTTCATACGAGCGCACGAGCGTTCGGGAAAAATAGGATGATCGGCACCAAAATCAAAGCTGTAACATGTTTCTTTGAATCGACCCAATAGTTTCCACCTTATCCATTGATGAGTCAGATAAATAATGAAAATATGTAATTCATTAATGTAGTTCTAGCACACTCTTCTGTGCCTGAAAACGTGATGTCTAGGCCACTATATGCCATTCGCTCTCTGGTCACATCCACCCCACTGATAAGCCTGAGGCCTTTGTGCTCCCTTCTCTACCATCCCATGTCTCCTGAGTGTTCTTGGCTGAGACTATACACAGGTGGCTGGCCTGCTGCACAATGCGCATTCCCAGAGCCCAGGGTGTTCAACATGTTTTTATAAGAATAAGGGGATCAGGTCCCAGTTGGGAAGATGTATAAGATTACCTCAACCCCCACAAGACTTAGTTGGTCTGGGTTGGGCAAACTGGAGTAATGACTTATTTAGTAAGCCTACTTCCTTATGGTTTCTGAGAAGCTCCAAGTCTCCATTTACTATGATGTGATAGAAAGATGCATAGGAGACAGCCTGAGTCTATTGATGTCCTAAAAGGTCAAGGGGGACTCTATTTCTACTGTGTGTTTGCTGTTCTAAGAGCTCTTCCTTTGGAAGTTGCAGGTGAAATTGAACAGTGCCATTCTTCGTAACTTGCTGATGCCTTTTGGTTCCTTGCCTATCAGAATATAGTGACCTATAGCACAGGGAATATAGTCTGTAGGGCAGAGCCAGTAGCTGTGCATACTAACAATGAGGCTCGGGGTGGTATTGTTCTATGCTCCCAAATGTGTGTGTGTGTGTGTGTGTGTGGGGGGTGCATCAGTGCTGGCTGCTGAACATAAATAAGAAAATAGAAAAGTGCCCCAAACTACAAAATAGACAAATTGGGATGGAAATGTGTAGATTTATAATATACATTTACAGTTCTTTCCCAATCAGGGAATCCCCAACCAATGTGTTGTCTTACCTTCTAGATGACCACATCCAATATTTGAAAAATCCCCACTATTGCTGAATAGACATACGATATACAGCTAAGTAATGAAAGGAAAAGGATAAATGTAAAATGCAGTACCACAGAGTAGACCAACAATATAAATGGAGTGATTTTAGGGGCAAAGGTAATACAAATGCAAAAACACAATTTCACAGGTTCTGAAACATGAGCTTCTTATAGGTTTGTATGATAAGGCATCAGGGGCCTAAAAGAATAATCATAGCTCATTTAAAATTAGTTTATTCTCCATCATTTTTCCAGGATGTGTTGGAAATCTGCCTTGATTCGATCTGTTCAATCCACTTTATCTTGGATACCAGTCTCCCAGCGCTAGTAGCCTTGTTAGGTGGCGCCCATGTGCCTTGGTAACGCCCCAGCCCACTAATACCCTATTCATTGCAATAGGGGGCCTGCTAAAGCGGGTTGCAATGAAGGGAGAAGAAACCGATTTGATGGATGCCTCCATGTCTTCTCAGAGCTGGATGATGAAATTTCGTGTTCTGCCAAATTAATACAAAGATGGTGGCACTGCAAAGAGCCAGGTTGAGTGGGACAAAAGGTCAGTATATACTTTTTTATTTTAATGCCTGGACAACAGGGACTTTAATTAGGATGAAAATCTGTTGACCACCTGCAAATCTTACCTTTCCTGAGGCTCCCACAGCGTTCTCGCTGCACCTCAACCCCAGCTTCCAGTCAGCTGAGGTGTGCTGCAGTGCCCAGCCATTAAGATAGGCTGGGAACACCTCAGACTAGATGAAAGCAGGGGATCTAGCCAGCTGGCTTGTACATCCCTGCTGGCATATTTGAGATCAGCCAATTGGCAATGTCAAACCTTCAACAGGGCATGGCTACGGTGGAGAAACCAAGCCTGCAGCATTGGTTTGAGGGTGGGGGGCACTTTAATATGAAAAAACATTGCTGACAGTAATTAATCTTTTGATATATAACATATTTTTAGAGCAAAAAAACACCTGTAAAGTAATGCAATGGTAGACTAGTCATTTACTTGGAAGTTGTCCCGATTTAATGTGAAAATTGTACATTTTAGTCATTTTGGCACTCTCAACAATACATTACTTTCACTTTTTTTTTTTTAATACATATATACATAATCAGTTACACTAACTATAGCCAGCCAAAGAGGACTTCTACCATTAAATTGCAATAAATAATTGGCATAAAATGGGAATTATTCCCTTACTATAACAGATAGATGCAGTATTTCAAGAAATAAGAGGGGGTATATACATTCTGGCTAAAGGGGCATGTTTGTCAATGCAATTCAGATGCTTGTTGTCTGCCTTAGTTGATTTGGATCAGAACTCATAGACAGAATTCCTCTCAGGGCCTGAATAGTATTTCAATTTTTATTTACCTGCTGAATATAAGTAAACTAAACAGTCTCATAGATGTATATTCCAGCCACAGTAAAATGAGTTCCCTGGCTGCACTATCCATTCTGCTCTTCTAATGAATACTACTTAGTCAAATGCCAATCATTTTCAAGCTACCTTTACTACATTTATTTGAAACCACAAAAAGACAGGGTTCCAAACAATTTTGGAACTAGGTGACCAAGTTGTTGGATGACGTGGTTTATGACGTACCACAAAGGTAACAGAAGTGCACTATTCTTGGAGCTAATTAAACACGACCCATTAGTCTCAACAATCTGTTATTTTTCTGCTGAGCTGGTTCCATTTAACACGTGTCTCAAAGCTGGCACGGCTTCTACAATATTATAGCACCTTATTATGTTCACATATATTTTCCAAATAAAAATGTGCTATGATTTCTAGCTCTGCATTCATCATCCGTGTGCAAAAGATTTCTTCTCTGTCGACTTATTATGCTTTCTTTTTATGGCATCCAATAATTCAATTTGTTCTTATTTTGTCCTCCGTGACCATGGCCAGTGAATGTTTAGTACAAACACCATACAGCCATGCAACTTCCAGCAAGGGAAGACTTTCAGATATGCGTACATAACTGTAATGTGCGACCTCCTTTCAGAAGGATCCATTCCTCGTAATAGTTATGGTGACTTGGCCTGTAATAATATCTTATAATATCCTATATGGCACACCTGGCTGTTGGATTGGTTTGGGTTTGGGTCATTTGACATCTTTAATGTTGGCCATTTTATTTTTTTTTACTTTGTCCTGTTCTATACCAACATTTCCAACAACCAACATAGGCCTGAGAATACAGGTTCCCTACATTTACTGTAGCACTTTGCACTTTGCTTTATGTTTCATTAGCATATTTTCTTGGGGATTACCAGTGCTGGTATCCCTATTTTTTGGTGAGAACCACCTACAATCATATACTACTTCAGAGTTGGTTCATATGCCAGCTCTTTTAACAATATACTTTTCCTGGGGCTAGGCGCTTCCCAAGTTTTTTTATAGCTTTTGGAATATTACCATACCTTACTGAATCTTAAACAATTAGCATTTTATTAAATATTGCATAAATTCCATTAAAAAAAAGCACATCGCTCAGCACACGTGCAAAATTTGGTATCAATAGATATACATGTTGCAATATTTAACATCTGATTCTTTTTTTTTACTTTGTCCTGTTCTATACCAACATTTCCATGCATAGGCCTGAGAATACAGGTTCCCTACATTTACTGTTTTTAGCACTTTGCTTTATGTTTCATTAGCATATTTTCTTGGGGATTACCAGTGCTGGCATCCCTATTTTTTGGTGAGAACCACCTACAATCATATACTACTTCAGAGTTGGTTCATATGCCAGCTCTTTTAACAATATACTTTTCCTAGGGCTAGGCGCTTCCCAAGTTTTTTTTTGGGAATATTACCATACCTTACTGAATCTTAAACAATTAGCATTTTATTAAATATTGCATAAATTCCATTAAAAAAAAGCACATCGCTCAGCACACGTACAAAATTTGGTATCAATAGATATACATGTTGCAATATATAACATCTGATTCTAAATTCTAATTATCCCTATATTACTTCATTCCATTGCTTTGTTTTGTTTCAATGATAAGGGCAGACATGTTTTACCTGTTCGGGCTTTTTCAATGCCCTGTATGCAAGAAAAAAATCACATTAAAGATATATTCTACTGTGTATGGTTATTGACTATTTTCTTATCTATCCTTTTCAATGCATATATTATATAACTCTGAAAGACTTATTTTTACAGATGATTATATATATTTAATATATTGTTCCCAAAAGGAGACGTGATGGTGTGCCCGTCCTATTTTTGTTTCCAGCCCTTTAAAATAAATTGATAGAGCATGTATGTTTATTTATATAATCGGGCTCTAGAGTACTTCAAATGAGGTCCCGATTGTTTAACAAAGTTCTTATCAGTTGGTATTACCTTAATGTGTCAGCAGTGAATAGGGGCCCACGCCCTGTTTGTTCTATTACTCTAGGGCTTCCTTGTGTGTGCGCCCTTAAAGAGATGAATAAATGAGAATATATGAACGAGATGCAGGCGATAGGAGGGATATTGCCCTCCTTATTACTGCCTGATTGCCTCACTGGGGGCAATCATATGAGAATATATGAACGAGATGCAGGCGATAGGAGGGATATTGCCCTCCTTATTACTGCCTGATTGCCTCACTGGGGGCAATCATATGAGAATATGTGAACGAGATGCAGGCGATAGGAGGGATATTGCCCTCCTTATTACTGCCTGATTGCATCACTGGGGGCAATCATATGAGAATATATGAACGAGATGCAGGCGATAGGAGGGATATTGCCCTCCTTATTACTGCCTGATTGCCTCACTGGGGGCTATAATGTAGGATATATTGAAGTGATATGGTAGTAAAAGTTTTTACCTCGATGTTGCAGCCGCAGCTGTGGCGATGGGGGTTGTAGCCCCTAGTATATGGATCCTATTGTATTTCCCCATCGTCCAGCCCACTCCCACATGTCCCTGCGGGGTTCGCAGGGCGAGTCCCTGTTGTCACGCCAGTGACGCTCTTTATGCTCTCCACTCATTGGAGCACATTTCTTGTCACCCTGGACTTCCGCCGGAAGCGACGTTCCGCGCCAAGTGGCGGAAGTCCGTAAGTAACTCAAGGTTATAGGGCAACCTAAGGTAAGCTGCTCCCAATTTATTTATTGCTGTGTATGTCCCAACGGGGGTTCTCATAGATAAGTTAGGACTGCACCTCACAGAGCCACTGAGGCGCTTGGTGGTACAGCTTTAGCATACTTCTGCAGATGTGTGTGGACAGAGACCTCTGTTTTAAACCAGATTTAGAATATAGGGTTGGCTGCAAGCTAACATGGTTGAAACCTGTAACCCCTTTAAGACTTGTTTTGTTGATGTGTTGGTGAGGATATAACATGCACAAAGGAAGAATGTAAATTCATTATCATTCTTAGCCAGTTCGATAAGTCATGCAAATCCTTATGCAAATCACTTTGCATTCCTGTGTACCTTCCTTCGCATGGCGGGTGCATATGACATTATAGTGTAAACTAAGAGATGATACCAGTAGACAGAAGGGAACAGGCTCCAGATTTCTGAAGGTTCCAGTATTATCCACTATTTTAAATCTACTGCTTTCTCTTAGCCAAAGGGACTAAAAGACATTGTACAGTTAGATCCTTAAACCTGCCAGTCTGATCTCTCAGAAGACAATAGGGTTTTTTTAATCAATCAACTGTGGGTGAGTATCCTTTTTGTTTTTTTTTTAATTGGATGGTCACTTACTTTAAATGTACCCATTAACACCAGATAATTATATATTAATATATAATTATAATATAATTATATGGTGGTTTACCCCCCAGAGGACTCGCTGTAGTCTTGTGACTGTCGAGAACTGTTATATACTTGGTCTCAGATCCCAAGGGATGAAGACTAGTATTATTTTTCACCATGGCGGAGGCATCTGGGGTAATCGGATCTGGTCTTTATCAGATTTACCCCATGTCCAGTATGCATGCAGTGGCACTGGACAAGGATAGCATGGTGTGCAGGGATTATGCTACAGTTGTAGTGGATAGGGAAGACAATTGTCCTCCCTGCAAAGGTTCTGTCACTGTTGCCCTCTGAGCCTTAATGCCCCCTTGGCAGCCTTCAAGTGAACCTAAAACTTTAATAAATCATATTGATCACTAACTCCTTTGAGTTTTGTGATGAGGCTATTGTGGGGGACTCGGATTTAGAGTCTCCTGCACAAGGAGGCGCTCAGGTAAGGAGAAGATGGGTGGTTGATTACTCCATTCTGGAGGATTTTTGCTGTGCATACGCATTTTTTTAATCTGATCAAGTCAAATGTCTTCCACCTATTCCAAAAGTACTTAATTCTTGTATCCATCAGATCAGATTGAGTTATGATCTCACCCTCCTGGACACTGGTGGCAGGTCTTTTTTAGACTTTAGTTATGCCATCCTCTGATAGTGCTTCTCCAAAGGATCCAGCGGATAAGCGCGTGGATCAGGTGGCATGTCATGCTTATTCTATTATGGGGTCGACCTTGCGGCTGGCCTGTGCTACATCCAAAGTCTTGGCGAGCAGAAGGTTGTTAAAGCAACTGGACTCTAAGATCGTCATTCATGGAAGTCATGCTCCCAGTTGTTCAAAACCAGTTTGATATCAACAGGTATGCTATCTTGGCTATGGAGGATTTGATCATGGTTAAGTGCCAGAGGCCTAGCTCTGGTGGTAGCCTTAAGGCGTGCTTTATGGCTTTAGCAATGGCCCGCTGACACAGCCTCTAAAAAGAATCTGATAGGACTCCCCTTTAAGGCAAGGCATCTGTCTGCTGAGTGCTTGGTTGACATAGTAATCAGCCTACTAGTGGTAAGTCTACTAATCTGCCACAGTAGCCGAAGTCTAATGCTGCTTCCACAGGGCCTCTAATCCTCCAGATTTTCATAGGGGTAGAGGTTTCACCTCTTTGGGATCCAAAGAGATTTTGAATAAAACAAGGTCCCTAATTAAGGCGACATTGGGTGGCAGAATAAAGCCAAGCTCCTTTCAGAGCCTCCACCCTGGCAGGCGAGAGGAAAGCATCTGCATTTTGCTCAGATTTGGAGGCTTTATATATAATCGATCTTTGGATACATGAGTTGTACCCTCAGGTTACAAGATCTAATTAGGAGCCAGACCTCCTTGGAGATTTTCTTGGTCAGGGGTCTCCCGAATTCTGCAGTGTTTAGAAGCATTGAGATCTGCCGTTTTTCACTTTTTAGAAATTGGAGTTGTTTTATCCACAGTGATGTCCAGCCAGGAGATTTTATAACCACGGTATATATATAAAGATATACATATACATTGCTGTAGGTGGCCTACTTCTTCTGTTCTGTGGAGCTACCTTTTGGACTATCATCCGCACCAAGGGTATTTACCAAGGTGCTAGCAGATCTCATGTTTTCTCTAAGAATTCAGAGTATACATATAACCCCTTGCTTAGACGATCTGTTTTATATGGGCCCCATCATTTCAGAGGCCCCAGAAGGATACATAGACTGTCTGATAGATATTGCATATCTGAGTATCCAGTTGAATTCTTCTACAGTTTCTGGGAATGTCTTTTGACACATTTCAGGCAAAGGTTTTTTCTTCCAGAACAGAATAGTTTTTACTTCAGGCCAGGATACAGGGTCTATTGTCTTGCCCTCACCTGAGGATTCGTCAAGGAATGTCTCTGTTGGGCCTGATGGTGTCTTGCTTCGAGGCAGTGCTCTTGCTCAGTTCACACAGGACCCCTGCAGATGGAAGGCTGAACTGGATGGACTAAAGTTCTATTCAGCCTTACATACTATGTCACTACGATTTGCTCAGGATCTGGGATCAAAGCACACAGACTTTGGATTACTCTTTTTGCATGGCACAGGCAACAGGGCAGTCGCTAGCTTGGTGGCTAAGTCCTCGGCCTCTTCAGATCAACAAATTGTTCCTTCCAGTACAGTGGAAGATCATCTTTACAGATGCTTGTCTAGCTGATTGGGGAAGTATCATGGATGATCCAAGGACAGTGCTGTCCGAGGGAGAGCAGACTTCCTATAATATCCTGAAACTGAGTGCAATTCTATTATTCTCTGACATTGGACATTCCATCTGAGGGGCATCCCGTCCGGATTCAGACAGACAATCGGACGACGGTGGCATATATCAACCACTAGAGGGATACCAGATGCAGGAAGGCCCTCATGGAAGTGTGCCAGATTTTCCTTTGTGCCGTGAAGCAGGCTCCATGCATCTCGGCAGTACATATACGTGGAGTGGATAACTTGCAGGCCAATCATCTCCGCAGATAGTCCCTACATCAAGGGGAATGATCTCTGAGTCAGGAGTATTTCAATCTCTATGCATGTGCTGGGGATTCCAGTCATAGATCTCTTCTATCACGGCACAATCTAAGGGTTCCAAAGTTTGTGTTCCATTCCAGGGATCCTCTAGCAATGCAACAGATGCTCTGACTCTTCAGGGTCAGCATTCTAGCTTCCTTATGCATTTCCTCTGATTCCACTACTGGGTCGAGTATTAGAAGAGTTAGCTCGTATGCGCCTTGACGGACAAGTTGTCAGAATGGTCCTGGTGAGGCCACATATGGCCCTGACCGAGGGACCTTTTTCTGCTATTGCAGAATCTTGTTGGACCTTTGGCGGCACTATACCGCGCACTGGCCCAAGGTGCTTTAGTTCTGTTTTATTCACATTTTTCATGTTCTTCAACTCCTACCTTAACCCCCCCACCCCCTCCCGTTCCCTTCCATCCCCTTCCATCCCCGCTGGGACCGCCCGTGTTCCACTAGGTCAGACACCCAAAACTCCACACCACCAGGGTCACCATGGGTGGGCTAAGTATTAAGGTGGTGTCACACAATGTCCAGGGCTTCAATGTTCCGGCTAAGTGCAATAAGGCCTTCCATTACTATAATGCCTGCAGAGATGATATAATCTTACAGGAAACCAGGTTCTCCACTTCCTCCAGACCAAATTACCTGAGTGGTCACTTCCCCCTGGTGCATCTTGCCTGTGTTAGAGAGAAGAAAAGAGGAGTCTTGATTGCCTTTCGTATGAACCTCCCATTCATATGCTCAAAAGAAATTTCAGACCTCCGGGCAGATACCTCATACTACAGGGCACCCTCTATGAGGTTGAGCTCACCCTTGTCACATATTGCGTGCCCAACACTTTCCAGACCCAGTTCTTCAAACACCTACTGACGGTGGTTCAGAATAACACTAGAGGGACCCTGATCATGGGAGGCGACTCAAACTTGACAAAAAACCCCGGACTGGACAGGCGACGCGCTGGACAAACTGGGGCAGCGCCCCTGGCCTTGGATGCCCAGTCTGCAACCTTTTGCAGTCATCTTAACTCCCACAGCCTATGCCTGGAGGGAAAGTATCCCCAGTGTCCACGACTTTACATTTTACTCTAATCCTCATGGCGCGTTCTGTAGGATAGACCACATACTAGTCCCCCAAGCAGTACTGCCCACCACTACCGACTACAAAATTTATAGTACAACCTGGTCTGACCATAGCCCGGTAATGGCTGCCATAGACCTCTTGGTTACAACTAAGCATTCTTACAGTTGGCAACTCAACGACTCCCTCCTATCTACCAAGGCCACTTGTTCTAAGGTTCAAGAGGCCCTTCAGGAATACTTTGCGCTTAATACCAACTCGGTCTCCTCGATTTCCCTGTGGGAAGCCCAAAAGGCTACCATGAGAGGAAACATCATCTCCATAGCCTCTGCCGAAAAGCGAGATAGGCAGAGGAAAATAAGGGACTTGACCTTGAGGTTTGAGTAGGCTGAAATACAATGGAAGGGAACCCCGAGCGCCAAAAATAAGAAGGCTGTTGATAGGCTGAGAACGGAGCTCAACATGCTCCTGGACAACCAAGCAGAAAAGAGGCTCAGATGGTCGAAACAAAAGTTTTATGCGAGAGGCAATAAGCCGGACACAATGTTAGCCTGAAAGCTGAGGGCCTCCGACCTTGATAGGCGGCAGCCCATAAAACTGAAGCTCAGTTCGGGAGTAGTCACGGCAGACCCAAACAAAATTGTCTCGGCCTTTGGGAGCTTCTTGTCAGCCCTCTATTCAGCCCCAGTAAATAGTAATACGGCCAGGCTGGAGGAATTCTTTGAGCATGTTGAGCTACCCAATATTGAGCAGCGTTACGTAGACAGAATGGAGGCACCTATCTCACCCAACGAGGTGCTTCTCGTCATTAAGTCCCTGAAGACCTCCAAGATTCCAGGTCTGGACGGGTTTAGCGGCCTGTATTATAAAAGGTTTGCCTTCATCCTAGCGCCACACTTATCAAATCTCTTCAACACCCTGTATGCAGAAACCTCGCTCAGCCCTAGCTCACTGCATGGCGGACATCTGCATGATCCCTAAACCAGATAAGGACAGCCTGCTTATTCCAAATTACAGGCCAATATCCCTGATTAATTTTGATGTAAAACTACTGGCTAAGGTTCTGGCGGCTAGGCTGAATACGTTTGTGGCAGGACTTCTACACTGGGACCAAGTGGGATTTGTCCCAACCCGGCAAGCCGGGGATAACATCAGGAGGGTTGCCCATCTGGTCCACCACGCCCACTCCAGGGGCATCCCGGCCTTCCTGCTCTCACTAGACATACAAAAAGCATTCGATCCCCTATCCTGGGATTATCTGCTGTGGGTACTACACCTCCCCGGCAACATGAGTACGGTACCTGGGTTTCACCTCAGGAACATTTAATATCTTAAGGGGAACCCGACAGGGATGCCCCTTATACCTGCTCCTCTTTATTCTGGCCATGGAGCCATTGGGAATAGCAATACGAAGCTCCTCTAATATTAAGGGATTAGAGGTAGCGGGTGTTCACCACAAAGCCATGTTTTTCGCTGATGATGCCCTGATTGCTATCTCCCAACTGGTCACATCACTCCCAAACCTGTACAAAATCCTAAACCAGTTTGCCCAGGTCTCAGGATTAACGATAAATAACGAGAAATCGACGGGACTGAATGTGTCCCTGCCCATGGACGTGGTGGACCAGATCAAGGCTAGCTTCCCCTTCTGCTGGTCAGCGGAACCACTCCCATATTTCGGGGTGCGCATCTCCGCCAAGTACACAGACTTGTATGAGGCTAACTATCCCCCTCTATTTAGATCTTTAACCCGCCTATTAGAAGCTTGGAAGTCACATCCAATCTCCTGGATAGGCCGTATTAACAAGGTTAAGATGACAATACTCCCAAAACTGTGTTGCCCACGAGAATCCCATTATATATGCTCCAGGCAATGCAGAGGAGGATCTTGGTGTTCATATGGTCCAGGGGGCACTCAAGGGTTTCCAAACGCACTATGCTAGCACAAAGAGCTCTGGGAGGGCTGGGGGTGCCAGACATCTTCAAATACTACAAGGCTTCACAGATCGCCCAACTGGTCCCCATGCACTCTGCCCTTAATCCCCCAATATGGGTATTTCTAGAACTCACCAATTGCGCACCGGTACCCATCGATAGCTTGCTCTGGACGGACCTGGGACTCAGACCCAAAACGCTGAGCCCCTTAATGAAACAATTAGTCACTGTGTGGGACTCGGTTAGGTACTCTGCTTCTTTGATGTCTCTCCACTCCCCTCTGGCACATCTGTGGGACAACCCAAGCTTCCCCCCGGGCAAGCAAAATAGAACGGCCTTTAGATGGTGGCAAAATAGGAGTATAAACAAAATATCAGACTTACTCACAAGAGAGGGCCTCGGGTCCTTCCATGACTTACAAGAAAAATATGATATCCCTAATAAGGAATACTTCCAATATATTCAATTAAAGCATTGGATCCTACCTCTGACAAAACTGAGCCCCTCCTTTCAGGTTAGGACCCCCTTCGAGGAACTGTGTGCTAATAATCCTTTCCAAAGGGGAATAATATCCCTAATCTATTCGGCACTAAATGAAACTAAGCCAGAGTCGCATGGATATGTGGGTGGCTGGGAGAAAGACCTAGGTCCTTGTTCGGGAGAGGGTGGACAGAGATATGGTCACATGCCTTCAAATGTTCCGTGAACGTCCTGTCCTGACAATTGAAACGGCATACAAGGTAATGCTCCACTGGTACATGGTGCCGGGCCACCTGAGTAGGATGTTCCCGGGGCAAGCTAGCTCATCCTTTAGGGGCTGCAGCGCGGAGGGGGACTTCTTGCACATATGGTGGACCTGCCCCATGCTGGCCCGCTTCTGGAGCCAGGTGTACAGGATGGCCAATGAGGTCTTCCAAACCAGCATGAGAAGAGACCCATGGGTTGCCCTCCTGCACTGTAAGCCCCGGGAGCTCACCAACAAGCAACACAGACTCCTTGTATACCTGCTACTAGCGGCTAAGCAGGCCATAGCCAAAGCCTGGAAAAAACAATTTACCCCAATCTCAGAAGTGTCGTCCAGGATGAATGGGTTTCTTATTAATGAGAGATTATCTAGCATCCTGACCGACTCCCACGATAAATTAATCTCATTATGGGAGCCCTGGATAAGGTTTGCGTGGCCTGGGGAACCCCCACGGGTATTATAATGACTATATTGCAATGACCATATAAGAGGCCGCTGGAACGTGGGAATAACCTACCTCTCCCTCCCTCACCCCTCCCCTCCCCTCCCCTCTTCCCCTCTACCTTCAACATCCTTCTCCCCTCCACTTCAACTCCCCAAACCTGGTCCCCCTCTTCTTCTTCTCTTTGCAATATTATGGATTTAAAAGTTTTCAACGATTTCTCTCTGCAAACTTGGATATGTTTGATAGTTCAAAGTACACCTCATCCCACCTAGCATTAGGATCAGAGGATAGTGTCGGCGGCAGTGCACGTTGCGGGCACCGATGGTCTCTGCGACCTGCATTGTCCTCAACACAGGTCTGGGCATATTGTTGAATATATTGGCTGCTTAAAAATAGCTGCACTCCACTTGCTCCACCCTTATCTGAAGCACTTTGTAGAATTATAAATAAGTATGGTTAAAGCACAATTCTATGTAACATAGATTGCAATTTTCTACCTCCCCCTGTGAGGGATGGCTGTATTAGCTGAATGCCTTTCATACCTGTACTTGTTGAAAACCTAATAAAAATATTGAAACAAAAAAGAAGAGTTGGCTCGTGAGGGAGGCCCAACCATTCCGGTGGCTCCTCGGTGGCCAAGAACAAGCTAGTTCTCAGACATAAGCCTCGATTCAAAGACACATTCGTCCGGACTTCTGTAGCTGTCTGTGAAAGTTTGGGTGGGTGTTAGTCTTTTTTTTGTTTTTTTTCGTTAATTTTTCATTCGTACGAGCGTTCGGGAGAATGTGTATATGCGCTTTCGATGAACGGAAGCAAATCGGAACATTTCCGTTAGTTCGGATCATTTTCCAAACAAAATCAGAAATTTTTCGTTCGTTCAGATAATTTCCGTTGTTGGGATGGGTTTCCGTCTGATTCAGAGAGCTGATTTCCGATGGATCACCACCCTATAAATCCGTTTCATTTCCGATCCACTTACGGGACCTTTGAGGGCTCGGATTGCTATTGTTGAACATGTTTTGCGGCTATGTGGAGGAGTCTGCGCGCCTTTAGCACCAAGGCATTGCATGTATCAGCATGGCTGAGGCCATAAATTGTATAGCAATGCATACCTGAATCAATACATTTCATGTATGCCTTCTAGATGCATTTAGTCCTTAGCATGTAAACATTTATTTTCCCACACATCCATATAATTGCTATATTTTATTCTTAGTATACAGTACGTCCTGCTCCAGATATAATACTTACACTTGGGTTATCCTCCGCCAGATGGCGCTGCACTGCAGAGACATGGAAAAACAGGCTCCTCCCGGCCCTTCAAATACCCAGGGACCTCCCACGAATCCCCAGATTTCTCTGCAGTGCTGAATGCGAAGACATGATGTGTCACTCTCTCGCAGGTGAGCTGGGCTATTAAAGCCTGTGGCCCTGTTGGACTACTCCCACCCGTCCTCTTCGTGATGTGCCTCCCAGCCTGGGCTGCGCTGGTCGGGTGAAGGTAGGCAGCACTACGTGTGCTTATGGAGCCATGCTCCTCTGCAGTCCCCCACCAAAGGGTAGGCGGTTTAGGCTGATGGTGAGCCTCTTGTGGATGCCCCTCCCGCACTATTGCCCCATACCCCGTGTAGCGGTGGACCCTGTTCAAAGGGTCGCCATTCTCCCTCGTTCCCCCCGTAGCTCGGGGGAAAAGAAAGGGGGGGTGTGTGTGGTGGTCTTAGTGTATTCAGTACATGTTATGGCCTTAGTATTGTCCTTGACTCATACACCTGGTGTCAGAGCCGCGCTGTCTTTGTCTATCGGCCGCCGCCGCGCGATTATCTTGCCCCTTATTGGACGGGCGCGCGAACAGGCGGCGGCGGCGGCGCCTCAGACGCTGCGGCGTCTTCATTGTTATACGTTGTCAGGCGCATCTGGAAGTAATCCCCGTTTTACTTCTATAGTGTGTCATTCACTTTACTGCCTGCGCTGACTACTGTCTTTAGAGCTTCGCGCTCTTTGGGGGGGTGGAGACCTGGCTTGCGCACTCCGCGTCACAGCCCGCTCTGGCCCGCCCTTCGAGGTCCGCTTGGCGCCATCTCGATGCTCATCGCGCGCGTGCGCGTGGTAACGGTCCTCCTCCTCCCTCGATCTGTAAGTGCCCTCGCGGGCGATTTTCATTTGTCTTGCTTACTGCGCATGGCTCTGACATCCCTATTCCCATTATGTCTTTCAGACGGTCGAATCCAGTGGCTTCTCCCGGCCCGGTGTAATTGCCAGTTGGACCTAGTATAATTACTCCCACTTCCCTGCGGGTCTTTGGGGCATCCAGGGTAGCTTATAGCGTCAATCCCCACTGGCCTATTGTGCCTATTAATCACCATATGGAGGCATCCCAGGATATTGTAAATGGGGTCCCCTCGGGACAAGCCCGGCTGTGTGTAGCTTGTGGGGTCTCATCTATCAACAGTGACAATGCCCGGGTCTGCGTCCCTTGTGCACAGTAGGTGCTAATGGTACTTCCCGCCCCTTCTGGGGCTGGGTCTGCACCTCGCCTCACTTCACCTACCCCCCCAAGCCTGAGTCTAACCCCCAATACAAGCGGGGATTCTCATCCTGATGTGGCTACTAGGCTGGCCAGTGTTGAAAAATTGCTTGCTAGTACTCTAGCGTGCAAGGCTACCGCAAAAAAGCGGCACATAATCCCTGACTCTGCTCCTTTCCCTACGGAGTCTGATGAGTTTACGCATCTATATGACCATACCCTTTCGGATGAAGGGGAGCTGCTCTCTGACTCAGAGTCATCTGATGAGAAGTCTAGGGGTCATGGCGATTCTGGTTCTGATCACTGGACCCAGGATGATACTGATAAGCTATTGCTTCAGATTTTTGAGGTTTTGTCCATCTCTCCCCCTGTTGCGGCTCCCAGGCAAAGGGGTGAGCTATTCCATACTGCTAAGGCTCGATTGGAATTTCCTGAGCAGACCCATTTCAATAACCTTATATCCCAGTAGACTTCCCAGGATCCCTAAGAGTCTGGACAGGAAGTATCCATTTCCTGCTGACATGGTCAAGTGCTGGTCATCGCCTCCCGAGGTCGATGCCCCTATTCTAGGGCTAACACCTCTATTATGCACTCTCCCGACACTACTACGCTGCGGGATTCTGAGGACCGGCGCATTGACCAATTGGCTTGCCATGCCTTTGCGTTTGGAGGGGCGGCACTGCGCCCGGTCTGCGCTCTGGCCATTACTGCCGTGGCGCTCAGGGCCATGGTCAGGAATGCACTTGAGGGCCCAGACGAGTTGCCTGCTGATACTATTAATGCACTGTCTAACTGTGATGCATTTGTGAACTTTATCCTGTCTGCATCGGATGATGCTATTAGGCTGTGTGCCAGATCTTCCGCCTTGGCGGTGGCTATACGCCGCGCGGTATGGCTGCGGCAGTGGGCGGCCGACAATGCTGCTAAGAAAGCCCTTACTGGACTCCCATTCAAGGGACTACGCCTGTTTGGGGACCGCCTAGACCTCTTTGCTAAAGGAGGTAAGTTACCACAGCGCAGGCGGCAGCCTCAGCCCTTTCGCAGCCAGGTCCCCCTTTCAGCCCCCTACAGAGGCGCTAAGCAGGGAAAAGGGGTGTCCTTCGCGGGGGCTCGCACAGACTCCTGGCATAGGAGCAGGGGGTGACGCCCTGGCTCTTCCTGGGGGACCAAACCCAAAGCCCCTCCCAAGACCCCTCAGGCATGATGGGGCGCCCTCGCCCGCCAGGGTGGGGGGACGGCTACAGCACTTCGCGCACGACTGGAGGCGCCAAGTCTCAGACCGGTGGATTCAGGAGGTAGTTACCTCCGGCTACAAGATAGAGTTTGCTGTGCGGCCCCCCTCAAGATTTGTCAGGTCCCGGATCCCCCAGGACCCAGTATCAGCTCAGGTCCTGATGCAGGCAGTACAAGGACTTCTGGAGCTGGGAGTTATTCGCCAACTTCCCTTGAGAGAATTGGGAGAAGGGTTCTACTTCAACCTTTTCACAGTACCCAAAAGAGATGGGTCAGTCAGGCCCATTCTGGATTTAAAGATCCTCATCAAATTTGTCAAGAACAAGCGCTTTCGCATGGAAACCCTGCACTTAGCCGTTGGCTCTCTGCGACCAGGGGATTTTATGACGTCTGTGGACATCAAAGATGCTTACTTTCACACCCCTGTGTTCCCAGGACATCAAAGGTTTCTCAGATTCGAGTTGAAAGATCAACACTACCAATTTGTGGCTCTACCGTTTGGCCTCACTTCAGCTCCCAGAGTGTTCACCAAGATATTGGCGGGGGTGATGTCCTTGCTAAGGTCAGGGGGCATTCGAGTGCTGCCCTACCTGGACGACATCCTCATCGCCTCATGGCCTCTACAGCAGGCGGAGCTGGACACTCAGCTGGTGGTGTCCACCTTGGAGTCCTTCAGCTGGGTGATCAATCATCCCAAGTCCTCCCTGTCCCCTTCACCGGTGACCCCATTCCTGGGGATGATTCTGGATACGGTTCAGTCACGAATATTCCTTCCCCAACAGAAGGTGGAAGATCTGACTGCGCAGGTGCGGTCCCTGCTCTCGTGCCCCCAGCTCTCCCTCAGACAGAGAATGCGGCTGGTGGGCCTGATGGTGGCGAGCTTCGAGGCGGTGCCCTTTGCTCAGTTCCATTCGAGGCTTCTGCAGCTTCACCTCCTATCAGTATGGGACAAGGACCCCGCGTCCTTGGACGGGGTTTGTGTGCTTCCCCCATTGGTCAGAAGGTCCCTCTCGTGGTGGCTGGACCACAAGAACTTGCTAAAGGGCAGGTCCTTTCTAGCCCCCTCCTGGGAGACGGTCACCACGGATGCCAGTCTGTCAGGTTGGGGGGGATTCTGGAAATCCCTGAGGTTCCAGGGGAGGTGGGGCCCTCAGGAGGCCCACTTAGCCATCAACATTCTGGAACTACGGGCGGTCAGGTTGGTTTTGGAGCAGTTGACCGATCACCTGCAGGGTCTGTCTGTGCAGGTGCGCTCAGACAACAGGACAGCGGTTGCCTACATCAACCATCAGGGAGGGACCCGGAGCAAGGGTGCCCTCCAGGAAGTGTCGCGGATTCTGACATGGGCGGAGGCCAATGTTCAATGCATCTCGGCTGTTTATATCCCGGGGGTAGAGAATCTTCTAGCAGACTCTCTGAGCAGGGGGACTTCCCGTCAGGGGGAGTGGTCCCTCTGCAACAGGGTATTCCAGTCCCTGTGTTACCGGTGGGGCCTACCGGATGTGGATCTGTTTGCATCCCGTCACAATCACAAGCTCCCGGCCTTTGTCTCCCTGTCTCAGGATCCTCTGGCCTTGGCCACGGACGCTCTGTCACTGTCATGGAAGAAATTCTGGCTCCTTTAGCCTTTCCCCCGTTTTCCCCTGCTGGGCAGGATTCTGCGCAAGATTGCCTTGGAAAGGGTGCCAGTGATTCTGGTGGCCCCGAGGTGGCCAAGAAGAGTGTGGTTCACAGACGTGATACAAATGGCAGTAGACCGGTACGTCCTGCCAGAGGAGCCAGATCTACTCACTCAGGGCTCCTTACGTCATCCCAGTTTACAAACTCTGGCTTTGACGGCCTGGCTGCTGAAACCTCCATCTTGATGGAGAAAGGCTTGTCTGCCTCAGTGGTGGATACCATGGTACAGGCTAGGAAGAAAACTCCTTCTGCCATCTATTATAGGGTATGGCGTTCCTACATTGACTGGTGTGAGTGTAGGTCTCTCCCCTGCAGGGAATTCTTAATCCCTAGAATTCTGGAGTTTTTACAACAGGGATTGGAGTTGGGTTTAAAACTCAGTACTCTGAAGGGTCAGGTTTCTGCCCTGTCTGTCTTCTTTCAGAAGTCTTTTGCACAGCATCCCTTGGTGAAGACCTTCTTTCAGGGGGTCACTCACGTGCGTCCCCCACGTAAGCCTACGGTCCCTGTTTGGGACTTGAACCTGGTTTTGTCTGCCTTACAGGGTGCTCCCTTTGAGCCTATTCAGGATGCTGCTCTGGCTGTACTTACCCTCAAAGTTGTTTTTCTGGTGGCTATTACTTCGGTCAGGCGTGTGTCTGAGCTGGCGGCTCTGTCTATTCAGCCCCCATACTACGAGAGACACCAGGACAAGGTGGTGTTCCGCTTTAAGCCAGATTTTCTGCCAAAGGTGGTGTCTGCCTTTCATTTGAATCAGGATATTGTTCTTCCTTCATTGTGTCCTAATCCTAGCAACGCTAAGGAATGGGTTTTGCATTCATTGGATGTGGTCAGGTGTCTGAAGTATTACCTGGTAGTCACTGCGGCTTTCAGGAAGACTGATGCTCTTTTCGTGGTCCCTTCTGGTCCTAGGAAGGGTTTAGCTCCTGCCAAGTCTACTATTAGCAAATGGATTCGTCAGGCTGTGATTCAGGCCTATTCTGCTAAGGGGAAGAATCCTCCCTTCCGCCTTACTGCTCATTCTACTCGTGCTATTGGTGCCTCTTGGGTCTTCCAGCACCAGGCTTCTGTTGAACAAGTTTGCAAGGCTGCTACTTGGTCTTCTGTTCATAACTTTTCAAAGTTTTACAAGGTTGATGTTAGGGCCTCAGCTGATGCTGTTTTTGGCCGCAAGGTTTTGCAAGCGGCAGTAGTTTAAACTGCCTGTTGTCACCTTTTGTTGGGGGATCCCACCCTACTTTATGGACACTGCTATTGGATGTCCCAAGTGTAAGTATTATATCTGGAGCAGGACGTACTGTATACTAAGAATAATACAATTCTGTGAAGTACTCACCTGTAGAATTGATATTATTTGTATACAGTACGTTCTGCTCCACCCCACCCTGTTGTTGCATTATTCTGGATCCCCTGTATGGTGATTGTTATCATTGTTATCATTACCAGTTGTTCTGGGTGGTTTAATTCTCTCAGCTTCTTGTTCACTGCTTTTCAATGCTGGGGATTCGTGGGCGGTCCCTGGGTATTTGAAGGGCCGGGAGGAGTCTGTTTTTCCATGTCTCTGCAGTGCAGCGCCATCTGGCGGAGGATAACCCAAGTGTAAGTATTATAACTGGAGCAGGACGCACTGTATACAAATAATATCAATTCTACAGGTGAGTACTTCACAGAATTGTATTTTTAGACTTATGCCCTTTGTGAATTATATTTGGATTGTTGAACTTGAATCTTAATTTGTTGCAGGAGTTATTGTTTTAATCGGTTACCTTTGCTTTGTGTAATTATTTTATATTTGGTTGCAGGAACTGCAAGATGTGCCACTCACACAACATACAAGCAGTGTTTGGTCCAGCTATGCGATTCCTCAGTGTTCTTGCAGGACATCCAGGGTCGTCCCATGATGCTTATATATTGCAGTGCTCCGGCTTATTTCGTCAGTTTGAGTCAGGAGAATTATCTGGTAGATGGCTCCTGGGTAAGTTTGCTCACATTCCATCAATCCATTTTCACTGTATGGCAATGAATATAGTTGATGACTCATGACTTAACCTATTGCTGTTTTTAGCCCTTGATGACATGTTAAACAATATTGTAGCTTAGAATGTGTATTTTATGTTATTATTTTTAAATTCTTTCAGGGGATTCTGGATATCCCCTCCTGCCCTTGCTCCTGATGCCCGTTCTTTGCCTGCAGAATGCAGGCCAGGGGTTCTTTAATCGGGCACTATGCAAAACCCGGCCCTTGGTGGCGAGGGCCCTCTGGCTTTTGAAGTCCAGATTTAGGTGTTTGGACCATACAGGGGGGGGCAATGCAGTATGACCCCAACAAGGTTATACCAATATTTTAATTTGAGTGGCACAACTGAGTGTCAGGGTCCTTCAGTTGGTGGGTGAGATGCAGGAGCTGCGCAACTCGTTAGGGACCACAGATGAATGTTCTGTGGCCTGCCATTGCTATGTATTTTGTTTTTTATAGTTGTAAAGATTAGAAATTTTCTAAATTTTTAAAAATTTTATATTTTATGCTGGAAAATGTAATCTGCCGTACGAATGGACGGAAACTTTACAGAAGGTTTTCAATGCATGCATAGAATCGCTCGTACACTCATACGAGAACGGAAACATTTCACAAAAAAAACAGATCGGCACTAAAACGGAAGTTTTTTTTTTGTCTCTCTGAATCGAGACTATAGTAAGGATGTCAGAGTTTACCGACAATACAGTTCTTCACACAGGGGCCTCTAGGACATCCAAACTCACAAGTTTTTGGCTTGACGGCCTGGTTATGAAACCTCCATCTTGATATAAAGAGGACTCTCTGCCAGAGTCATTCAGTCTATAATTCAGGCCAGGAAAAAGTCTTCATCAATGATCTATTGTAGAGTCTGGTGTGCGTTTTTCCCTTGGTGAAAATCCTGGGGGTTCTCTTAGAGTTTTTTTCTGTCGCCAGAATTTTGGATGTTTTTGCAGTCTTGATGAAGGTCTTCAATTTAGTACGTTTTAAAGTGGACCAACACCCAGGATTTTGACTATCCTGGGTCTTGGTCCACTTCGGTGGGGCACCCCCGATCGGGGTGCCCCGCTGTGTGAAACCCCCCCGATCACCCTAAAAACTCACCTCTCCCCGCTCCCAGCGCCGACGGACAAGCGATTTGACAGCCGCTTGTCCGTGGCTCCTCCGCCGCCGCCTCCCGCGCGTCCCTCTTGACGCGCGCGCCCCCGCGCCGGCCATTCACAGACGGCCGGCGCGGGGGCGCGCACGCATAGAGGGGCGCGAGGGAGGCGGCGGCGGTCGGCCGCCGCCGAAACTAAGGTAAGGGGGTTTGGGGGTTTTGGGGGGGTTTCACCCCGCGGGACATCCCGATCTCGGATGTCCCGCGGGGAGGGAGGTGATCGGCCCGGGAATCTTATAGATTCCCGGGCCGATCACCCGAGGGTGATGGTCCACTTAAGGACCAATTTCTGCTTATCTATCCTCTTTCAGAAACCCATAGCTGAGAATGAATTTATCAGAACTTGTTTTACAAGGAGTTGCTCATGTGCAGCCTCCTCGTAAGCCACTTCTGCCGGTTTCGGACCTGAACTTGTTTAATCAGCTCTTCAGGGCCCTCCTTTTTGAACCATTGGTGGATGCGTCTTTAAGTCGAATGACGCTTATGGTTATCTTTTTAGTGGCAATAACCTCAGTAAGGCGGGTTTCTGAATTAGCAGCTCAGCAGGTAAGTCTCCTTATTTAGTGTTTATTTAGTGTTTTAGGTTTTTCTTCCTAAGGTGTTTTTCATCTTAATGAAGAGATGGTTTTGCATTCCTTATGTCCTGCTCCAGTGTCCGATAAGGAAGGGGGTTCTTCACTGGCTGGATGTAGTGACTTTAGTGAGAGCACTAAGGTATTATCTCACTACTACACAATCTTTCCATAGTTTGGACTTCTTATTGTCATACCTCAGGGTCCACGGAAAGGTCTTCCACCAGCTAAGTCTGCCATCAGCTGATGGATTAGACAGGCAGTGGTAAGAGCCTATATCCTTAAGGGGAAGGTTCCTCCTTTAGGACTACTGCTCATTCGACAAGAGATATTGGAGTTTCTGGGGCTTCAGCATCAAGCTTCAGTAGAACAAGTATATAAAGCGCTACTTGGTCTTCAGTTCATACATTTACCAAATTTTATAGGGTAGATGTTTGAGCCTCAGTGGATGCGAATGCCTATAGAAAGTTATTACAGGCTGTAGTAGCTTAGAGGCTTTTAAGATATAGGGGATAAGGTTTTTACTGAATTATCCTGATGTCCTGAAGTAAAATTGATTTCTCTTCCATTATTACTTCAGGACATCAGACCCTCCCTGTTTGCTAGGTTGATATTTCCAGGTCTGGATGCCTAGTCTTAGTGGAGTAGTAAATATGTCTAAATATATATATATATATATATATATATATATATATATATATATATATATATATATATATATTGTGACAGAGTGTCTGGACAAGTCATAGAGGGTGTGTATATCTGCCCAAGATTTCTTGTATCTGTCAGGTAAAGCAACCAGGAAGTTAGAAACTAGGGATCTAGGATCTCTAATTTAGGGTTTGGGTAAAAATCCGTTTACAGGGCCTGTGTTGCTGGAGTGGGGAAGAGAGGGTGGGCCCCACTCCACCCGGACAGTCCGGGTCTTGGGCTGTCTGATTAGTGCAAGGTGTGCTTGCCTGATAGAAGGAGGGAATTCACACACATTCTGTCTCTCTCATCCTGGGAGCAGGACATCTGCTAGGAGCCTGTGGGAGCATTGCTGGTGGTATGTTATGATCTGTTATGTTATGGTGCCCGGTACTAGGCCGGCACTGGGTTAGTCAGGAGCACCTCATGTTTAGTTAGAGCCGGACAGGCATAGGACTTATTTTGTTTAGTTTTGTTTTACTTTACCACAATCTGGCAATAAAACTGGCTGAGGCAGTTAAACAATCCTTTCTTGTTCTGTGGACTTTGTACCTGCTGAAAGTGTGCCTGTCTACCCAGGAGACGACTAACCCGCTACCTAACCCCTTACAATATATATATATATATATATTGTGGTAAGGTGCAAGGGGCCGTTATTGACGGCAGGTATGTAGCACCAATGTACCTGGCATTGGTGCAGTAAAGCCGTATAGCTTGTTTGTCCAGCATCAGCTGCTGGTGGCAGTTTGCTGCTGATGATTTAGAATAGCCGAAAGGCTAACCTGGGACGGCTTTACTGGGATGGAGTAGAGCAGGGTGGGACTCCATCCCACTACCCAGGTCCGGGTTTTGCGGGCTGTTTAAATAGCCTGGAGAATCAGCTGTGCTGGGTCCTTTGTCTAGAGCTCACATGGGAGTGAGACTCTGTGAGCCTGGCTGAAATCTCCTGTGGAGGCTGTTTCATGCGGACCTGAGGCCTAGTTGGACTGTAAACAGGACGTTTGCTCAAGGACTAAAAGCTGTTTGCCTGATTGAATCATTTATGCTGCTGTTTCCTGAAAAGGTGATGTAACCTGTTTGGACATATGCTTTTGTGGATTTATGTGTGAAATAAACACAGACTTTACTTTGAACTGCTTGCCTCTGCCTCTATACTGCTGACACCCGGTCGCCTACCAGAGCTAATCTCCACATTTGGTGTCGGATGCGGGCATAGCAGTGAGGCCGTTGCTAGGAGCAACCGACGAAAAAGTTTTTTGTTGTGCATGTCCTATATTAAACCTGCCAGGCTGCTACCTGGGACTGCAGACAAAATGGAGGCGGTCGTGAAAGCGCTCGTGGAGGCCAACAGGCAGCAGCATGAGACCAACCAGCTGTTTTTGCAACATATGATGGCGCAGCAAGCTGCAGGTGCGCCCAAAAGTATTCCTGATGCCCGGAAAGCTGTCCGCTCGGCGCTCACAAAAATGACCCCTTCAGATGACGTGGAGACTTACCTGGCGGTGTTTGAAAAGGTGGCTGCAAGGGAGAAGTTGCCGCATGACCAGTGGGCTGATGTCATCGCTCCATTTCTGGCGTCTGGACCCCAGCAGGTGTTGTTTGATCTCCCAGAGGACCAAGCCGCTGACTACCCGACTCTGAAGGGTGAGATACTGGCGAGACTGGGGGTGAATGTGTGGGTTCGGGCTCAGCGGGTGCATCAGTGGAGTTACCAGTCGGCAGAGCCCGCCCGACCCCAGTATTATAAACTGCTGCACCTGCTGCAAAAATGGCTGCAGCCGGAGTTGTTAAGCCCCACTGCCATTTTGGACCGCTTGCTGGCGGACATGTTTTGGAGGGCTTTACCGCACCCTCTTCAGCACTGGGTTGGCCAGGTATCCCCTGACAACGCACTAGGGATGGTGGACCTAGTGGAGCGATATGAGGCCACCAGGAACTTGCAAAGCGGCTCCATGAGGAGGGATTCGGGGAAACCCCGGAGGTCCCCGCCCCAGCTCAGGCGAGTGGTGTCCCCTAAACCCTCTCAGGACCTACCCCCCAAAGTCCCTGCCCAAGTGTTGTGTTGGGGATGTAAGGAGCCGGGACATATCAGAGCCAATTGTCCCCACCAGGGGGAGCCCATGGATGTAAACTTTGGTTACCGCCCTTCCATGTATGCCAGGAGGCTGTGTGCTGCCGGTATCCCTGAGCTTGTGGGGCAAAGTCACCTCTGTCAGGTGAAAGTGGGAGACACCCTGGCTGTGGCCCTTTTGGACTCGGGGAGTATGGTTACCCTGGCAAGACCCGCCTTAGTACTGCCCGATGAGTACACTGGGCGGAAAACCGGGGTTTTGTGCATTCATGGGGACTTGAGAGACTATGCCACAGCACAAGTGTCTCTCACCACCGTCTCCGGCAGCTGGAAACATGAAGTCGCTGTCGCCGCTAAACTCCCATATGAACTGATTATTGGGAGAGACTTTCCAGGGTTCAGGTCACTGTGGGCCAAGCTGGCAGTTCCGGAAACCCGCGAGGCGGGTGTGTCCCCAATAGACTGGCCCTACTCAGGGGAGACCCCGGTGCCCTGGGAACCGGAATCAGGAGGCACCGTGGAAGAGGTGCCCGTCCCTAAAATGGAAGAGGGGGAGTCAACCCCACTAAATGTTATGGTTGGAGATGTGGAAGAGTTGACAACAGGTCCAGAGTTGGCAGATCTCCATGTCTCCACAACTAACTTTGGTACCGCTCAACACCAGGACCCGACCCTGTCTCGGGCCTGGGAGAATGTTCTTGAGGTGGAAGGTGAACCACAACAGCCAGGGGCGGAGTTACAGTTTCCTCGCTTTGTGGTTCACCAGGAAATGTTGTACCGAGTAAACAAGGTACGTGAAGAGGTGGTGGAACAATTGGTGGTACCCAATTCATATCGCAAATTGGTGTTGGATTTGGCCCACCAACATGTTCTGGGTGGACACCTAGGCCAGCAGAAAACACTGGACCGCGTTTTACAACGATTCTACTGGCCCAGTGTGTACAAGGAGGTGGAGAGATATTGTGAGTCCTGTCCAACATGTCAGATGACCAGCCCTCAGCCTCATTACCGTGGTCCCTTAGTTCCTCTCCCAGTTATTGAGGTACCCTTTGAGCGGATTGCCATGGATCTAGTGGGTCCAGTGCCAAAATCCGCTAGAGGGCACCAACATATTCTGGTGATCTTGGACTATGCCACGCGGTACCCTGAGGCAGTGCCCCTGCGTCACACCTCTGCCAAGCTCATTGCTAAGGAGCTTATGGAAATGTTTTCCAGAGTAGGTCTGCCTAAAGAGGTCCTGACCGATCAAGGTACCCCGTTTATGTCGAAAGTAATGAAAGAGCTCTGTAAACTGCTGCAGGTGAAACAGTTGCGGACATCCGTTTACCACCCGCAAACAGACGGCCTAGTAGAACGGTTTAATCAAACTTTAAAGACCATGTTAAAAAGGGTGGTCGCCAAGGATGGGAAGAATTGGGACTTGCTGCTGCCCTATCTGATGTTCGCAGTGCGAGAGGTGCCCCAGGCCTCTACGGGGTTCTCGCCCTTCGAACTCTTATACGGTCGACATCCACGGGGCCTGTTGGATATAGCCAAGGAGGCCTGGGAACAGCAACCCACACCCCACAAAAGTGTGGTAGAGTACGTGACTCAGCTACAGGAACGGATAGCGACCGTCTTGCCGCTTGTCAGAGAACACATGGAGGCAGCGCAGCGGGCCCAAAGCAGGGTTTATAATCGGCAAGCCAGGGTACGGAACTTTAACCCCGGTGACAGAGTTGTGGTTCTGGTACCCACGGTGGACAGTAAATTTCTAGCTAGGTGGCAGGGTCCCTATGAGGTCATTGAAAAAGTTGGGGAAGTGACTTACAAGGTACATCAGCCTGGGCGGAGGAAGCCCGAGCAGGTGTACCATGTAAACCTGCTGAAACTATGGAAAGACAGGGAGACCCCTGGGGGTGACAGTCCCCGACCAGGTATGGTGGGGGTGGAGCTTCCCATTCCTCGGTCTGTTAGTAGAGAAGTAGTAGTCGAGGTGAAAACTGGCGACAACCTCTCCTCTAAACAGACTCAGGAAGCCAGGGAGTTTATTAGCAGAAACACGGACGTGTTTTCAGAACTCCCTGGGCGCACTTTGGTCATCCAACATGATGTTGTCACGGAACCTCAGGTCAAGGTCCGGTTGAGGCCTTACCGGGTACCCGAGTCCCGGCGACAAGCTATCGCGGAGGAAGTGCAGCAAATGCTCCGGTTAGACGTGATTGAAGAATCAAAGAGTGAGTGGGCCAGCCCCATAGTCTTGATTCCCAAGCCCGATGGTACGTTGCGGTTCTGTAACGATTTCCGCAAACTTAATGAAGTTTCCAAGTTTGATGCCTACCCTATGCCCCGGGTAGATGAACTCATTGAGAAGCTAGGCCAAGCCAGGTACTTTTCGGTTTTGGACCTCACAAAAGGGTACTGGCAGGTGCCCTTGACTGAGGCTGCCAAGGAGAAAACAGCCTTTATTACACCAGAGGGACTGTTCCAATACAAGGTGTTACCCTTTGGGTTACACGGCGCTCCCGCTACATTCCAAAGGTTAATGGATATTGTCCTCAGGCCACACCGTCGGTATGCTTCGGCATATCTGGACGATATAATTATCCATAGCACGGATTGGGAAAGTCACCTACCCAAAGTCCAGGCCGTAGTGGATTCCCTCAGGAAGGCTGGGTTGACGGCAAACCCGAAAAAATGTGCTTTAGGCCTAGAAGAAACAAAATACCTGGGCTATGTGATTGGACGAGGAGTGGTCAAGCCCCAGGTGAACAAACTAGAAGCCATCCGTAACTGGCCCCGGCCTAACACCACCCGCCAGGTAAAGTCATTTCTGGGGTTGGTGGGATATTATATGCGGTTCATTCCCAATTTTGCCACCCTAGCGGCACCATTGACAGACCTGTTAAAGGGACGCAAGTCTGTCATGGTGAAGTGGAATGAACAGGCCGAAAAAGCGTTCTCCGCTTTGAAGTCTGCCCTGTGTGGGTCTCCGGTGTTGGTGACACCCGACTTTAAGAGGGAGTTCATAGTGCAGACCGATGCCTCCGAGGTAGGTCTCGGTGCTGTACTGTCTCAGGAAGTCAACGGGGAGGAGCACCCCGTTGTCTACATGAGTCGCAAATTGACACCCGCGGAGACCCGGTATAGTATAGTGGAGAGGGAGTGTTTGGCCATTAAATGGGCCCTGGAGTCTCTTCGCTACTACTTGCTGGGGAGAAGGTTCCGTCTGATTACGGACCACTCTCCCCTCAAGTGGATGTGCCAGGCTAAGGACAGGAATGCCAGGGTCACCCGATGGTTCTTGTCATTACAAAACTTCAAGTTTACAGTAGAGCACAGAGCGGGACGATTGTTGGGTAACGCGGATGCCCTGTCCAGAACACATTGTTTGGCATGTGTCCACCCCCTCAGGGTTGAACAAAGGGGGGGGGTATGTGGTAAGGTGCAAGGGGCCGTTATTGACGGCAGGTATGTAGCACCAATGTACCTGGCATTGGTGCAGTAAAGCCGTATAGCTTGTTTGTCCAGCATCAGCTGCTGGTGGCAGTTTGCTGCTGATGATTTAGAATAGCCGAAAGGCTAACCTGGGACGGCTTTACTGGGATGGAGTAGAGCAGGGTGGGACTCCATCCCACTACCCAGGTCCGGGTTTTGCGGGCTGTTTAAATAGCCTGGAGAATCAGCTGTGCTGGGTCCTTTGTCTAGAGCTCACATGGGAGTGAGACTCTGTGAGCCTGGCTGAAATCTCCTGTGGAGGCTGTTTCATGCGGACCTGAGGCCTAGTTGGACTGTAAACAGGACGTTTGCTCAAGGACTAAAAGCTGTTTGCCTGATTGAATCATTTATGCTGCTGTTTCCTGAAAAGGTGATGTAACCTGTTTGGACATATGCTTTTGTGGATTTATGTGTGAAATAAACACAGACTTTACTTTGAACTGCTTGCCTCTGCCTCTATACTGCTGACACCCGGTCGCCTACCAGAGCTAATCTCCACATTATATATATATATATATATATACATATTATAATCAGAGAGAGGAGTCTTTTATTTTGTCTCCAGCCTTTTGTTTCCAACTGGAGATATAGGTATGCCTCCCGGGCTGCTGGTTCTACTGCATTTTAATTAACTGGGGTATATGAAGTAAGCTGGAAGGATATTGGCCGGAAGGTGGAGCCACGCCTTTGTTTGAAGTCCACGCCCTTCGGTCGACAAAGGTTAACCCTTACAATATACATAGACACACAACGGTGTGCAAATCTCCGCGGGACAGTTCAAATAACTTCAATCAAGTTCACCGCGTGAATCTCCAGGCTTTCAATTTAATGTGTATCCACCACCTGACACACCACACACGTACCAGATAGGGGGTGAAAATACGCTTCTCAATGTATCATCAATTGTTTTCTTATCGGTTTATATCCATGCAGCCAAAGGGATAATCTTTCTTTGTATCGTTAAAATATTCCTTGCTTGCATACAATCACCAATAAATTTGTTTAAAAGAGAGACGTTCCTCATTTATTTGGGTTTAGCATGAAAAATAAAATATATGACCGCACATAGCGTAATACAATAATCACCAATTTCTGTGTGCAAAATATAAGAACTTCTTACCAGACTGTAACCAAATACAGGCGTTGCATTAAAATATTCTTAAAAAGGATCTTGATGATAAAAACATCATTCCTCCATTATAACTCTTCAGTGCGTATTAAGCATATCCAACAGCACGGCGCGTGTATCTCCGAGTCCTAGGCCTCCGGGCTCGGCAAGCGTCGGCTATTTTCGGGGGTTACGTGATCTGACTTAGGCTCCGCCCAACGCGTTTCGTCACTCAGACTTATTCATAGGCGCCTAAGTGGATTAAATCTGTACAAAGGGGCAAGGGGGGACCAAAGATCCCGATGGAAGGAAGAGAGGGATCCCACTCTTCTCCGTTCTCCCTTTCCCCCCTCCGGTTACTCTCCTTCTCTCTTCTTCTGTGCTCTCCTTCTCTCCTCTCCTGTGCTTACCTGCCATCTGAACACCATTTCCCTTGTACTCCTCTCCTGTGATCCCTCTCTTCCTTCCCTCGGGATCTTCAGTCCCCCCTTGCCCCCTAATGTCTTCCCTGCATCCCCCTGTCCTAAATGGCGGTCCCCCTGTTATTTCTGCCTGGCACCTCCCTCATCTCCCCACCTAGTTTCCCTCCTGGTATACATTGTTCGCCTTCTACTTTCTAAATGTATTGCTTATGTATATGCGCCCATGAGCTTTTGCTCCCACTGCCTCCGGGGAGCGCCCGCAACATTTGGGGCACAGTCCGGCGTACCCGCAGACCCTGTACTGGAGCATGTGACCGCCGTGATCAGTGCCGCCTGTCACAATGTACCCTGTGAATATGGCCGCCGCTGCCCAATGGGAGCACGGCGGCTGTTACGTCACGGGTTGCCGGGCAGACTTTGCCGCCTGGCTGCTCTCTCTCCCTGGCCCGCTGACAGGCAGGGACATTGTTGCTCGCTCATGCAGCGAGCGGTGGTTGGCAGTGGAGGGGCTCCCGCTGTTCCGGGACCCTTACGGGTGCAGGCAAGTTGTTACTTCTTCAGCATTGTTATTTTGATCATGATGATGCTCATTTTGAATTTTTTTTTTTTCTAATGAGCTTTATTAGCTCCCGCTGACATCACTATGACGTCAGGCGGGAATTCCTGACTACAATGTTTATAAGGACCTCCCTCTTGGCACATGTCTGTTTGTCAGTCCCTGATGAAGGGGGCTGCTCCCCCGAAACGTTGGAATTCAGGACACTGCTTACCATTTGACCTAATATGGACTTTGGACACTTTGTGATGGATGTTTCATACCACATTTGTCTTTTTATGATACACTTGGAGGAAATATATAACGGAGTGCTGGTCATTTGTACAGATTGGATTCACAGCGGAGCCACCGCTGACCTGGCACCCACACAAAACTAGTAAGTGTGCACCAGCAACTTGGTTTATTCTAATGCAGTGGATTAGAAGGGTGAAGGTCAACTTTTATTATTATTATTATTATTGTTTATTTATATAGCGCCATCATCTTCCGTAGCGCTTTACAAAGTAGTAATTACAGACAGGGTAGAAACATACGGTAAATATACAACTTTAAGGTTTTTCATTATTATGACCCTGCTGTGTAGCAAATGTGATCATCCAAATCAGAAAACCATAATTGGTGCAAATCACTTAAGCAGCTACAAAGAAAAATGTGCAAGGGACACTAAGCACATGCTTGGAATTTCCTTCCTACTTCACAAGGCCATCTATACTTATGCTTTTAGGTTGTACATTGCAGCACTAGATAGTGATCTGTTGAAAGGTCATTCAACAGGCAAACAAAGGAGTACTTACCTTTTGTCCCTCGCATTTAATCGCTGCTAGTCTGGTGATCAGTAACCCGTCTGATTGCTGGATCTGAGCCTGCGCTGCATCCCTCACTCACCGCTTCGCCCGGGGCCTGAACTCCATTCACGTCCATTAGTCAGCACACTCACTTCATTGCAATGAATTGAAAATGGCTCCACTCTGTGATAGATGGAAAGCCATATACCCAACATTGCCATTAATGCATCAGCTGCAGCAAGGGGAGGTTGGATCCAGTTATCAGGTGACTTACTGAGCACTGGACTAACACTGATTAGCTGCACAGGACAAAAGGTAAGTTACCTTTTGTTTTTTATTTGGTTACTGAATCACTTTCAGGTGCTCTAATCTGACTGTGGTTGAAATTCAAATATCGTTTAAATGCTTCCAGCAAACTAGGCAAAATGTAACTTCTAGAATGCAGAAAGTTTTTTAAAGCAGGTACTAAATCTCTAATTCATGAGAAAGTTCTGGAAAGAAATGATTTAAGATCGCTCTAGAGTCTACATTCCACTGAAAAGAACACATCTGCAATGATGTATGAGAGTAAAACCGGGTGCTAGACGGGTGTGACTACACTCCATAGACAAAAAAGGAATTTAACCCTCTGCACACTCATACTATTGAAAAAGCTAGCTAACAGCTCCTTGACTGCCATATATTGACTGGATGAGCACTTCCCACCTTCCTTTTTGCTGTTGCATTTGCAGGTCAGTGGCCAGATCTGATGGTTTGTTGCTCTTCCAATGAAATAAGGAATCCAATTGGAATCTACCTAAAATCTTCAGCTGAATTGTAACACTGTGCAGGCAAGTAAAGCATTTTTCATTGTGCGTGTGCAAGCAAGTTAAGATATTGCACTGTATTTAACACAAAACTGTCTTTAACATGCAGCATTGGCTCTATTGCACTGGCAACTCATTGCCAAAAACCTGGTATACACATTCTTTAGCCATCCTATTAGCACTGCTGCCTTTTGGAAAACTTGACAATACAGCTCCGGTCAAGGCCCTGATTCTGCTACAGTGTACTACATGAAATCAGGCTAATGGAAAGTCTGACTGCTAATGTATATGATAGGGAGGAGATGTTCAGGAAGGCATGGTTTTACTGGGATGAATTTAGTGAGTCACAGGAATATGGAGGACTCCTAGAGTAAACAAGCGAAGTTAGATCATAGTAAGAGCATGGCAGAGCTTTAAGTTATGTTAACCCCCCCCCCCTTTACTGATTTCTGTTTTACCTCTCTTCTTTTTTTCTTTCTTTCATCCTCTGTTAAGAAAGGGTTAGCTTGGGGAGGAGGTAATTACAGTAGTAGTCAAAAGTGGAGATGAGCGCTACACTACAGAATGTGATACGAATCATATGATGAGTCAAGGAAATGCAGATACAGATTAGTTGATACATTTATGCTTTATTAAAGCGGACCTTCACTCTGAGTAAGAGCCTATCTTATATGTTTCCCACACCCTGTATATACAGATTGCTCACATTAAATATCATCCTACCTGCATCTACTGCATGTTATGAGCCTTTAAACATCCAAGATGGCGGCTCATGGAACATCAGGCAGCCTGCAAACAGGAAGTGCCTTCTGACTGTGCTGCTCTGCATTCTGGGATTGCTGACCTTTTCCTGACCCCAGCTCTGCTTTGTCTGAGCAAAGAACAGCTATAACCCGCCCTCCTGTGCTTTATCCCGCTCTCCTCTCCTCAGTAAGTGTGATGCTTCTGAGTCAAGATGGCGGCGCCCGTATCCTAAAGTCCTGAACAGAGTTGCAGCCGAATGGGGGAAAGAATAATAAGTAAGTGACTAGAAACTTAAAATATATTAACTTTAGATGCTGGGGAATCGTTTTTTAAGGGTTTGGGCTTTTCAATAAATCATGGTGAAGGTCCGGTTTAAAATTAGTCTGGAAATGACAATGGATCGGTGAATACAGTTTACATATATATTTATGTATAATATTTCAGTGTTTTATCTGTATTCATTCACATTTCCTAACTGTAATGCAGGTGATTCTGTATCTTGTATTTTTTACTTACGTGGGCTTACGTAGGAGTACCTTTGTCTTATGCAGTCTGCTGAGTCTTTCTCACTCACACAAAAGATCCTCCACCTGATTAGGTAGTAGTGTAGATTTACAGGTGTGGTGCAGAATTGTTTGTATTAGGTAAAGATTTTATTTCACAAATGTGTAAATAACAGCTCCCTAGTCCATATCCAGAAAGTTTTGACAAGGCTCTCTGGACCCTTTAATCCAATAATAGGAAGTAGCAGCACCACAGGGGCAAACACCAAGAAATAAGCTTTCCAGTAATTGTGATAGACCTGCACTGAAGATGTCTCAGATGTGTACATGAGACAGTCCACTGTCAGCCAGGATGGTGGCTTAACACCCACCCTGGACTGTAAATTGGGGTGCCTCAGAGAGCCATTCTCCATCCATTTACTAGTGACCTCTGGGACAAACAGAAAAAAGGTTCGAATTTTTCACTTGAGTAGATACTCACCCCTTTCCAACCAGATACACTAACTAGGCTAATTTATATATTCTATATCAAGAACAGGTACAACTGGATGCCAGCAGAAGTTCTTGGTAGAATATGGTTGTATGACTAAACATATTTAGGAGGATAGATTGGATTCAGAAACAGGGCTGACCGGACATGAGAAGAAAAACACATGGATGTGGATGGAAGGATATATGAAAGAGAGTCTTGACATAGGGAAAGCATTACCTGGGACTGGATTACACTTCAGAGACGAGAGATTTGAACTAAAGCCAAAAGGCCAATGCCACTTGAGCTGTGCATGCTACTGATCAGTGACGCTGAAGGCCAAGCCAACCTCTTTTGCATACTTGAACTTCTCCTCAGGTTCCTAACCCCCCTACAGTCTACCCTAAAGAGCAGTTTGTTATCCATTTGACGATTTGAAGATTGGTAATTCTAACTTTTAGCAGAGAAAACTTAGGGGAGCCATGACAAAAGTAAACAATGAGCCAACATAATACTACAAACTCACAGACAAATGTATCTAATAGATAAGTTTGTCACTAGGACAAAATAGATGAGTCTTGTGTCTTCAGTGATTGTTTACAAATAGAAGTTCCAAAAGTAAGATTCCCAGAAATGTCTGCCCAAATCTAATTCTGGGTTTTCTGGGAAGTAGCCAGGCCTGGAATGTAAATAAAAAGTGGCAAATGGAGATAGATAAATACGTTTCTAGCAAGAATTATGAGAAATTGAGTGGACTGAGAGCTGCCGTTGACATGGTTGTTGCCGACAAGCTCTTTTATTTATCGTGGGTGATGCCTGATATGCTGCCCTGGACAAGGGTCCCTGGCTGCACATTATTCATGAGCCTGCGACAGTCCTTGATTTTCATCCACTCCCCGTCTGAGAATGAGGTGGTTTTGAGCGCACCAGATAGCGTCCTTTAAACAGCACATGAGGCGCCAGGCGCGCTGTACTTCCGCCTCACCGACGTTGCCGTGGAATAGTCCGTATAAAGGGCCGCAGTTTGTAACTGCGTTCCTTGGCACTCCACAGTCTTTCAGTTCCGACCCTAGGGCGTCCAACAAGGCCTGGGTGTAGAAACAATCCCAAAAGAGGTGACAGGAGGTTTTCTCGCAGACTACGCACATAGGGCAATGTCTGTATCTGCTCAACCCTCAGTCGTGCATGAAGGTCCTGATGGGCAGTCCTCCCTGGATTGCTTGCTACGCCAGGTCTTTGTGCTGGTTGGACAGACTCCTGGAGGACAGACAAGCAGACAAGCTCTGCCCATTGAAGCAGGGTGGCATGTTATCATTGCCAGACAAAAAAAAGGTACATAGATATTTTCCTAATTTATCCATTCTTTGAGGGTAAGTGTGGGGGACCATCAAAGGAGGTAACCGCACCACAGCCACGGAAGGAGTGTTTACCTGGTTGCATTCAACCCTTAAATTGCAGGATTTTCCCTGTCCTGGTGATAGGTCCTTGTCTCTTGGGCATCCTGATCTGGGATGCCCCACTGATCTGGGAAACCTCCTAGATCACCCAAACAAATCCCCTTTCCACCATTCCCATGGTGCATGCGCAGCCTCTCATCCAATCAGCACTTTATGCCATGCTTACTAATGTCCAGATACACACAACATTTCTCCCACATTATCCTACTTAGAGACAGTGTAAAATAAGCCATTTCAAAGTACCTGCTAATCACTGATTATATGTATAAAGCTAATGTATTCTAGCTGAAATTTCTGGGTTGCAGCTGAGCTGGAAAGGTGTGTCATGGAGCAGCTTTCTGAGTCTTGATCACGCTCTACTGTGGTCAGAAACATCTGCTGGGGGGGGCGTGGCTTGGCCGGAGAGAGGAATGGCAGCTTGAGTTCTTTGCTCTCGGCGGAGCCTCCACTTATGAAGCTTTTCTCTGTACCCTTCCTAGACATAGGCCGTCTCACCAAGCCTGGGGCTACTGCAAAACACCCCCGGGCTTCACAGACCCCGAGACCAAGCAGTAGGAAACTTCCGGAGATGTTTTCTGGCCAGCGAGGTGAAGACGTACACCCTCGTGTTTCCAAGATGGCGGACGTGCCCTCCCCGGGGAGCTCTTCGGACAGAGGAGAGGAAGCAGTGTCGGAGGGAGAAGAAAGCGGTCTCTCGGCCCAACTCAGCCAACTCCCCACTCGCAGTGAGTTGGCCAAGTTTGCGGGAGAGATAAAATCCTCCATTACCGCGGCAATCGCAGACCTCAAGGAGGACATGAGGACGTTATCCCAGCGTGTGGAGAAGATCGAGAGGGAAGAAGCTAGCACGAGTAGCAGGCTGACGGAGGTTAAAGAGGTGGTGGTGGCCCACAATAAGCACCTTATGTCTATCCAGAGGCACTTGGAGGACCTAGACAACCGGAATCGGAGGTGCAATATTAGAGTCAGGGGAGTTCCTGAAGCGGTCGCACCGGACTAAACGCAAGAGGCCCTGTCCTCCATATTCAACTCGCTGTTGGAGAGGCCGCCGGAGACCCCCATTGAGTTAGTTCGCGCCCATCGAGCCCTACGCCCTCGGAGTGTGGGGGAATCTTCCCCTAGGGATATCATATGCTGCCTGCAAAGTTTTCAGCTGAAAGAAGAAATCTTGTTGAAAGCTAAAAGCCGGGACGCTATCCTGTTTAATAATGCCGAGGTGCAGCTGTACCAAGACCTGTCGGGGATCACACTGCAGCAGCGCAGAGCCCTGCGACCTTTAACGGCAGCCCTTAGAGAAAGGGGCATCCTCTACAGATGGCGGTTTCCATTTGCGCTGTCGGCGAGCAGCAATGGCAGATCCGGCACCCTCCGGATGCCTGAAGACTTACCGGACTTTTGTGAGGCACTGAGGATTCCGCAGATCTCCTTACCGGACTGGTACAGTGACTTCTCCATCCCGCTGCTGGTCCAACGAGCGGGTCGACAGGGGATTGCAGCTGGTCTCCAACGGAGTGGTGCGGCGGTCTCCCCTCCGCGTTGTGGAAGAGAGAGAAGCAGGTTGAGATCTCGGAGATAAAGGTGATACGTTCGGCTGACGTGGAGGTCGAGAGAGTGTCGGGGAAGAAGATGGAAGTTAAGAGTTTGCACTGTTTAATGTTGCCTTCTTTTGCTTAAATTTGAATCGCTGCTTAGTTGCTTAAGGGGGTGGCTGGGGGTCGCTTTCCCCCGATCCATCCTGTGGTGTAACCCTATTCCACATGGCTGGCGTGGGCGCCGCAGGGTGGATTGCGGAGACAGCAGGAATGGTTCTTACAGTGATAGTTTAACTGGTTTATTGTGATAAAGTTTAACAGCCTTCTGAGTTACTGACGCTCTAATCTAACAGTTCGCCGGTTTAAGTTGTTTTATTAGGAGAGGGTTGCCCTAGGTAACGGCCGTTCTAATGGAGTCATTCCCCCGGGCTGGTTGGGTGCTTTTTTATTGCTTGGGGGGTGGGGCCTGGGAGGTTTGGGCGCGCGGGGCATAGACTGGAAGAGGTATGGGGTCAGGCGATTCTGTGGCCTTAGCATTGCTTGCGCGCCTGGAGCTCCTGCGCCCTGGAGTTGGGGGGTGCTGTCTGGGAACCCAGGTGAAATTCCCCCGGGCAGTGGTTGGTTTAGGTGTTAGGGGGAGGGCACGACGCCTGTCCCGTGGAGCCGTTTCGTTGGTGCTCTGGTGCATCACGATGGGAGCGCCACTCCACATACCGCGGCGGACACGAAATAGGCTTAGATGGCTGCGCAGGGCATTGGGGTAGGCCTAAATGCTCGGGGATGAGATGATGAGAATCATATTAGGCGCGCCCTCTGGTTGCTAATTTCACTGCATAGGGGGGCTGGTGTTTTACCATTTGACACGGGGGCTCCGCTGGGCTGTTCCTGGTTGCCTTTTCGGTTTGGAGAGGTGTTAGGGTGCTGCTGTCGCTCTCTGGCCTTCTACGTTTCCCCCCAAAGGGTTGATGCGGTAGGTGGAGCAGGTGAGGGATCGGGCGGTGTTCTCTCACCTAGGATCCTTGGTGGTAATACCCCAAGGCTCGGGGGTCAACGAGGGAGCCTTGGGCTCTGTGGTTTCGTTGTCCCAATAGTTTCCACCTGATTTCTTTTTTCTCAGTTTTTCCTCCTCTCTCCTAGAGAGGTTGGCTTTTCTTTGTCCTCTCTCTTATTTTCCTCGGCCATCTTCAGCGATTTGTGTGGCATTTGTTCATTGTCGTTAGTTGTGTTGTAGATCCTTTTGTGTCCCATCCCCTTGTGGTGTTCGTCCCCTGTACGTTCATCCCTTCCTCCCTCCTTCCTTTCCCTGGTCGGCACGGGGGTGGCGCACAGTTGGTGCGGAGGGGTGCGAGTGGGGATTAGGTGTGTGCTGGGTGAGATATTGGAGGCTGGCCGTCATGAGCTCGCTGTCATTGAATGTCCTGTCCATAAACGCTAAGGGGCTGAATTCCCCTCAGAAGAGGCATGCTTTATTCAAGGAGCTTAAAAACTTTAGGGCTCACATTGCTCTGGTCCAGGAATCTCACTTTCAAAAGAATAAGGCTCCGTTTCTAGGCAACAGGACCTATACGTCCTGCTACTCCGCCCCTTCCCCAAATAACAAAGCGAAGGGTGTTGTGATCTTGATAGACAAAGATGTGGACTTAAAAGTGTTGGCGGTGGAGAAGGATAAAGAAGGGAGGTTTGTGTTCTTAAAGGGGCGACTCCCTAATGGCTCGATCATCACCATCGCAAATATATATGCCCCAAATAAAGATCAGCATAGATTCTGTTCATTGGCTTTGAATAGATTGGGGGCCTTCCAGGAGGGTATTCTGATCTTGGGCGGGGACCTGAACTGTGCCTTGAATCCCCTAGTGGATACCTCTGACGCTAAAACTACCCTCTCTTATAGAGCTCTGAAGCATATAAAGAGGACGCTGCAGGATCTCACGCTTGTAGACACATGGCGCCTGATGCATCCAAAGGAGAAAGATTTCACATATTACTCGCCCGTGCATGTAAAGTATTCTAGCATAGATTACATTTTTTTGTCACAAAGGGATCTGGACAAAATGGACTCAGTGAGGATTGGGAACATATCTTTTTCTGATCATGCTCCGGTTATACTATCCGTGACTCTTCCCAATAGGGAACGAGGTGAGTGGCACTGGAGAATGAATGAGAGCATTTTAAAGGACCCCATTATAGCCGGGAGGTTGCGGGAGAATATTTCAGCGTATATTAGGGAAAATGTCACAGACGAGCTGGAGCCGATCACAATTTGGGAGGCCCATAAATGTACAGTGCGGGGTTTCCTGATTCAGGAAGGAGCGAGACGTAAGAAAGAGAGGGGTTCGAGAATGGAGGCGCTATATCGCCAAATTGCAGATCTTGAGGCGCAGCATAAGAGGTCCCTTCAGGAGAGGCATTTGAGGGAGCTGGAAGCCAAGAGGCAGGAGCTGTGTGATGAACTTGCGAGGGAGACTGGAAGGATTTTCACGAGACCCCATGGTCTCTTTTATGAACAGGGCAATAAGTCGGGCCGCATGTTAGCCAGGGCATTGAGGCATAGGACTAATCGGTCTAGAGTGGAGGGGGTTAGGGGTCCGGATGGCATCCTGGCTCAGAAAAATAAGGATATAGCAGAGGCTTTTAACAAATTTTATTCGCCCCTATACAACCTCCCGGGACATCTGAGGTCAGAGGGCAGAGACAGTTTAATGGATACGTATTTAACAGAGTCTAGGCTCCCCCGTCTATCTAAAGAAATAGTAGAGCAGTTGGAGGCTCCCTTAACGGAGTCTGAGATACAGAGGGCGATCAAACTATCCAAGCCAGGGAGGGCCCCGGGCCCGGATGGCTTCCCGACCCAGTACTATAAAGCCTTCTCAGAGCAGCTGGTGCCAATGATGGTCCGGGCGTTTGAATCCACCGCCACCTCAGGTTCTTTGCCAGCCACATCTTTGGAGGCGCAAATAGTAGTTATCCCGAAAGAAGGTAAGGACGCCACAGATTGTAGGAATTATAGGCCGATATCTCTATTGAATGTAGATGTGAAAATCTTTGCTAAAGCCCTAGCCGGGAGGTTGGCGGGACTACTGCCTGATTTGATTGGACAGGATCAAGTGGGTTTTGTCCCCGGCCGCGAGGCTCGCGACAATGTGATAAAGGCCCTTAACATACAATGGTGGGCAAGGTCCAGGAAAGTACAGGCCATCATGCTATCCACCGACGCCGAAAAGGCATTTGATCGGTTGGACTGGGGTTGGGTTGAGAAGGTATTGGGACACATTGGGCTGGGTGAATTGGCTAGAAACAGGATCATGGCCTTGTATTCGGACCCGGTGGCCAGGGTAAAAGTGAATAACTGCTCCTCTTCCCTCTTTCACATCCGGAATGGCACCCGGTAGGGTTGCCCCTTGTCCCCTTTGGTTTTCGCCCTCTCGCTGGAACCCTTCCTGCGGAAGATCAATCTTTCTGGTGGCATTAGAGGCATCATGATAGGAGGCAGGGAGCGGAAAGTAGCGGCATATGCAGATGATATGCTTTTCTTTCTGAACTCTCCAAGGGTGTCAGTACCAAATTTGTTGAAAGAGTTTGAAATTTTTGGGTGCCTATCAGACTTGAAGATCAATTTTACTAAGTCTAGTGCTATGAATGTTTCTATGCCGGAGGAGGAGGTGGTAGAATTGCAGGGTATTTTCCCCTTTGGGTGGGAGAAGAAGAGCCTTAGATACCTGGGGGTTCAGTTGCCCATTTCACCTGCTAAGTTGTTTCATCTGAATTTCGCGTCTATTGGAGCTAAAGTTAAGAAAGATTTGGACGGGTGGAATAAGCTGAGGCTCTCATGGTTTGGCCGCATGGCGGTCATTAAGATGAATGTCTTGCCACGGGTTCTGTACCTGCTGCAATGTATCCCGATTAAAATTCCGGAGTCCTTCTTTAAGGAGCTGTCAAAGGTCTTTGGGGCATTTGTTTGGGCGGGCAGACCTCCTAGGATCAGGAGGAGTCTGTTAGTCCTCCCAAAGGAGCAGGGGGGCTCGGGCCTGCCATGTATGCGCTCATACTACAGGGCTGTGCATATAGGCAGAGTAGTGGATTGGCATATTAACGGTCCTCAAAAGGACTGGGTGAGCATTGAGGGAGAAGCGGTTGGAGGTGGAAGACTAGATATCATCTCTGGCCTTGGGAGGAAGTTAGTGGGTACATCTATATCCATTTTAAGCGCCTTGTGTAGAGGGAGGCGCGCTCTGGCTTCCTTCCCTGGACATCTGACACCGATCCTGGGAAATCCGGCGTTCCCCCCGGGAAGACAGCTATCCTTTCTGAGAGACTGCAGAGGTCCCAAAGCCCTTGAGGGCTTTCCATCTATATGACCGAGGTCGGTTGCGGAATCAGCAGGATTTGCAGCAGTTGCTTGAATGTGACATTCCCACTCTCTCCTACCTCCAGCTAAGGCACTTCTGCCTCTCCAAGGAGATGAAAAATGGGACGCAGAAGGACCTTACAGAATTCGAAAAGACTTGTCTGGGTGGTGGTCCTAAGGCACACCTCTTGTCCTGGGCGTATGGCTTAATCCGGGGCAGTGAGAAGAAGGTAGGAAGACCGTGGGAGGACAGATGGGAAAAGGATATCGGCAGGTCCTTCACAGCAGAGGAGTGGAGTGACATATACAGAAATGCCCACAAGGGACTGATAAGCTGCTCTATGCAGGAAACAAACTACAAACTGATAACACGCTGGTATCGGACTCCAGAATTCTTGCATACAATCTTTCCGGCAGTTCCCAATACCTGTTGGAGATGTGGGGAAGGAGGGGCTTCGATGCTACACATCTGGTGGTCCTGCCCTGAGATTGGTGCTTTCTGGGAAAAGGCTAGAGAGGTAAGTGGCCTTGTTTTGGGTGAGACCCTGGATTGGGAAGTAGCTGGTGTGTTATTGGGATGGTCCCCAGATGGGAATGGGCTGGCGGGTGGGTCCCCTATGGGCCGCCATCTTTTGAATGCAGCTCGGGTTCTGATCCCAAGGCTTTGGAGATCCCGGAGACCTCCCTCAATCAAAGATTGGTTTAGACAAATCAATCATGTGGAAGCAATGGAAGAAATATGCTACTCCAAGCAGGACAGGCTGGAGGCGTACCGGAAGATTTGGACAAAGTTTTCAAAGATTCTGAGGCGTATAAGCGTGTATGGGAGGAGTGAGGTCTCTTGTGCCAAGTTTATGTGGGGGGACCTCTTTCTGACGACTGTGGGGCTCCGGCCTCTGTTCCTCTCGTTTCTCCCGTGCTCCCTCTGAAGCCGTGTGCTCCCCCTTTCTTCCCAGGCCTTTTTCTGTTCACTCCTGGAGCTCTCCCCCGGCCGGCCCCCTCCTTTCGTTCCTTCTTGTCGGTTGTCTACCTGCCTACCTTCCCTCCCTCCCTCTAGTCTTCTGTATGTGTATGTCTGGGCTGTTCAAGGTCCAATACTATCTGTCTTTGTGGTTTTCTGTCTTGTTTGTCAGACTTGTTTATTCTTGGTGTCTTTTGTGTGTCCTATGTCTGGAAATGGCGGAGAGGTTCAATTTGCATATCTATTGGGCTTATGCTGTCGAGGTCCAACCTACCCAGGGGGTTGATTGTGGCGAGACCAGCAAGAGCGACACTGGGGGTAGAGCTCCCGTTGATTGGTTATACTACGCAGACATGTGGTGTGTTCTTTTTCTCCGCTTGGGGTTGCATTTGGGCTGTGTCACTTGCTTACACTGGGAGGGATAAGGAGGGAGGTGGCGGTCGGTCAAGGGGATGTTAAGAGGCCCTGTTGACACCTGAGGACCCTCTTCTGGCCTGGCTGGGATAATCCAACGACTGTTGAATGTGATAATCTGCCTATGTATTCAAACCTTACTTTCTGTTTTTGCATCATTATGTACCCCCGCCTATGTTCTCAGAATATGTGGACAATGTCTGTGTATTTCCTTGTTTTTCTGAAAATAAATAAAAATTGAGTTTGGAAGAAACATCTGCTGGACCACTTTTGCTTGCTGTGCTAACTCATGCTGAGAGCTCCGAGGAATAGAGTGGCTGTAGGACTACTTTGTGTGGTCCTAGATGAATAAATCTGAAAAAGGGCAAACACTGGTGTCCTGCTACAGCATCTACCCTGTGCTACTGGAAATAAAGGAGAGACACATGGGATCAACATCAGGGCTGCTACTTGCCGGCTAATTATTGACATTGAGTTTAGAGTCCCTTTAAATGCTAGCCTATCTGGAGATTTTGTCACATTTTGTTGCCAGACCATTTTGCACTATTTTGCGCTCCATGTGTTCAACTGTGATTTTTGAAGGGATTTCCAAGGGAAGTTATATATTGTTTTTTTCAGCAGAGCCTGGGCTTTAACATGAAATGTCTTGTTTGTCATTTCTTAGGTGTATTCTCAATATTTTTGGGTAACATGTGCGCAAAAAAAAACAAAAAACTATTTTTACAATTTGTAGTGTTTTTTTGTAATAAAAATTGTAAGTTCGTCAATAAAATTTTATTGCGTGTAAAATCCCAATTTCACTCGGTTACAGCGGTACCACATATGTATTGGTAGACACCCTTTCCTGCCCAGGAAATTCCCCCAAACTGAAACAGAGCTTTAGGAGATTTTCAGATAAAATACAAGTATGCTATGCGCACCTTGCAGTTTTTCAATAAAAACAACCCTTTACCTTTGAAACACCCCCAACAAACTATATATTCTCTGGGAGTACACACTTCAAGCTTTCTAGGCGTACCAGGCTTGTTGACATGGGTGCAGTTTTCTGGACGTAATCTCTCAATGAATTCTTTGGTTGCACAAGATTTCCCTAAGAAAAGAATAGAAAAGCAGAACCAAAGCCACAGTTCTTCTAAACAAACTATAAGCAAACAAGAAAAAACAAGTTAAATCTGAAAAAGCAACATCCCCCGAACAGAACAATACCCAACATGCATAGGTACTGTCAAGGGAAGAGTTGCCAAACACCCCAAAGTAAAGCATGTGTGTAACGGTAATTTTACTTGACAATGTCAGCTTTGCAGACAAAGTGCGCACCTTGTACTTTTTGTACCGTAACAACCCTTTACATTTGGAATACCCAACAAATCATATATTCCCTGAAAGTATAAATGTTACGCTCTCTTGGCATACCTGGCATTTTTTCAGTGGGCTCATCTTTCTGGAAGTAATCCCTTGAAGAATTCTTAGGTTGCACAGGGTTTCCCTAAAAAAATTTATAAAAAAGCAGAATGTATAACAAAGCAGAATAAAAAAACACCTTTTCTTTAAATATCAATATGCAAACAAGAAAAATAAGCTAAATCTGAAAGTGCAAGGTCCCCCGAGCAGAACAATACCCAACATGCATAGCTAATTTTAACCCTTTTAATTGCCACCCTACTTGAAATTTTGTCACCCTCTGTTGACATGTCATTCTATATATATATTTTACAGTAGAGTTTAGTGTCTTGTTTGTCATTTTCTACTGTTTTTTTTAAATATTAAAAAAAAATACATATATATTTTTTTAAATGGTCTCATTTATTTTAAATAAACTATTTATTTTATTAAAGAAAACCATATTGCATGTGAAAGCCCCATTTCTCTCGATTACAACAGTACCACATATGTATTGGTAGACATCCTTTTCTGTCCAGGAGACTCCACAAACTGAAAAGAGCACTTTATAACATTTACAAATAAAATACAACTAATATCCACACTATAAAGGGTTAATTAAAAAAAAAAGAAATTGGTGTGAGGTCCGGCATAGCCTATGGCCCCAGGCTCTTCCCAGAGCACTGTGTCCCACGCTGATCAATTTGGCTTCCGGTCTCCTGTTGATGCTGGAAGCTTTTTATACCTACTGGGTAACAGGTAACATAGGGTTAATTAAAAAAAAATGACATAGGGTCCCCATTTTTTTTTTGGCGTGAGGTCCCCCCTACCCAGCTTAACGAACCCGGGACCAGCTATGGGGGCTTGTAGAACAGGGCACAGGGGCCAGCTTTCGTGGCCCCTGGCCCTGCAGGCTACAAGCCCACATAGCCTCTGTGGGCTCGGGCTCTTCTGCCCACCCTTGCCTTTGGGGAGGCAGGTAATTGGGGGGGCCGGGGGTTAATGGCAAGTCACCCGCTAGCCGCAGGTGACTTGCCAGCCCCCAGCCTTGTAAACTGGTATAGGGGTCTCAGTTCACAAAGGGTTAACAGTAAAATAAAACACACAAACACATAGTAAAAATAATTTTATTAAAAAAAAACTACATTTTTTTTTTCTTTACTCACCTCAGATTGTCAGCTCCTGTGTCCCTCGCTGATCTGATAACAGATGCCGGTGATCGGCAGCCAAAGGAGGAGGGGAGGCAGGAGATCAGAGGATCTCCTGTCCCCTCCTTCTCAGGCCACCAATCACCGGCATCTTACAGCTGAGAGGCCTGGAGCTGTCATGGACGCCGGTCAAATTACGTCATAAGCCCCGCCCCCATAAGGAAGAAGAGGGAGAGAGAGCCTGACATTTACGTGGCTGGCAATAGAAGGGTTAAAGGAAAACTTTATTTTGTCATGCTTTTGGTGTTCTGACTTTTGTAAAAACAATCATTTGTGTCAGGAGTGTGCCCCAAGACCTATGATCTACTCATCTGCAAGCTGTTTCCCCATTTTTCATATTTCTGGAGCTATGTTTTGCTACTGTGGGAGTGGTTTTCATGGGCTTGAGTATAAACTGCTGACTACAAGTTCCAGAATTCATCCATTGTAACAGCTGAGCTAATCAGCAGTCATTACCACTTATTACCACTCCAGGTGAGAAAGCTGCCAGTAACCTTTTAGCTGTTTGTTCGCTTCTATATGAAAAAGTTGAATTTCAGAAGAATGGGTTAAACCTGTAGACTTTGCCTTAGCCAATCAAATGATTAGCAAGCCAGAGTGAAGAAGCTTCTGATCTGTACATCAACTGCACCAGTTAAATATCTTTAAAAGAGGCATCCGATCTCCCCATGGCTGTTCTAGAGAGGGCCCGGAACAGGGCCCGTCCCCCGGTTACGCCACTGACACTTGCTGATAAAAAAGAGAAGTTGAAAAGATTTATCAGTTTCAGCCTGATGATTGTGTGCTATTATTCATCCTCACTGTCGAAAGCATCTTATAAGCATGAGAAAGTGGGGAGGGTGTACTAAATGAATACCCTTCCAAATATACCATGTGAACTTGATAAAACACTGGAAAGAGAGAAAAGCTTTGGCTGTAGTCCAGCCTGTCCAGCAACACCCCGACACCCATATTGGAGAAATAAAAATAGAAGAAACTTTCTCTCCCGCAGAAACAAAAAACATCTTCATTTTTTTTTCTCGGTGCAACTCTGAATCGTTTTTATCTTTGCAAATTCTCACAAATAAAAGAAATTGGAAAAAAATTCTCACTGTGCCAAATCAGCTCTGTAGTTATTGAACCTAATGTGGGTTAAAGGGTTGCTGCACCTACACCACACTTCCAGCTAAAACTAGCACTTACCTCATGTCTTTTGTCTCACTGGAGGTCAGCTTACTGATGCTGCTGCAGAAGAAGCCAGAGCCATCAATTTCCTGATGAAGCCCCCCCTCCACTCATCCCCACTTAGTCCCTCAATCAGGTAGCTGCAGAGGGCCGGAATAGCACTGCCCTATTATCATAAGCTTGCCCTAGACCATCCTGCCCCCTCCTTCCTGTTAGCTCTCACATGCTGCGAGTGTGTCTTTCACGTGCAATGAGGAGGCATCAGAGAGCCGGGACAGACACCACTTTCGAGCTGTGATGTGACCCCCTCCTCATTTCCTCCTCTCGGCCCTGAGAGCATGGCTTTGGGAGTGCGCACATGCGCTTTGAGTGTGTGAGTGCATGCACTTTGGGAGTGTACACATGCATGTCACCTAGCAGCAGGGGGAGAGGGGAGAAGCACAGCACAGTCTTATGCAAGCTCTGGGAATCCTCTAGACCCACCCATTATGCTGATTATTATGTAGCATCACAGATCCAAGGGCCTTGCCCACTATTTTCAGAAGAGAAATGGGAGGTGAACTTGTAAACCTCGATATCTGGGCCATTTTGTCCTAAAAAACAAACAGTTTAGGGCAGTACCAAATGTAGCCTCATGGAATGGTGTAACAATTGACTACAGTAACACTTTAAGGTGGTGGTTGGTTAAGCTCAATCGCATTGGGAGGCTTTCTTAGATTAGAGTTAGGACTGCACCTACGCAGAGCACTCCGTGACATTTGGTAGTGCAGCCTCAGCATACTTCTGTAGATAAGGTTCTGTGACCCCACAGGGGCTCTTCAGCAGTCTATCTGCATGAGATTGTCATTTGAAGTAAGGACTGGGATGCCATCTTAGGAAAGTACCAGAAGTTTACCTTTCATTAAGTGGCTGGAGTGCTGTAATTCCTCCTCTGTTGGTCTCCTTAGTGAGGAAATCACTTCTTCATTCAGCTTTCAATCCTCACCCTGCTGACCTGGTCCTTCAATCAACCTTCAGTGGACCGAGAACAGAAACACCCCACTCCCTCCCCAGGCATCCTGATTGGCTGCCTCTTTCTGCAGCTATGAAAGTCTGCCCTCCTCCCTCCTCTCCAGTCGCTGTGCTGGCAGACTTGAGACACACTTAGTCCGCAGAATCTCTCAACCCCTTTTTCTGGTCAAACTATGTACTGGCAGTAATAACTAGAGACACAACAATGCACTTTTTCACTGTGATATATATACAGCACACAGTGTGCTTACATCACATAACTGTTGCCACACCCACTGTTTCTCCATTTTTTCTCTGCATCTCCAATGCTCTAATACTTTTACTGATCACATAGAAACTACAGGGTCTTTTTGAAAACAGATTGAAGTTAAGGACGGTGCAACATGTAGCCCGAGACAATGGGTGAAAAAATACTGAATTGCAGGATACAATATGCTTAGAGGGAGACCTTTCTCAGGGTTCCAAATCCTGCTATAATATTTAGCAAATATAGTCTATATCTTCTGAGCTCATTCTTAGAATGAGCTAAGCTAAGCATGGCAAAAGTTCTTTTCCTCGCTTCTTGTGGTCTTCATATTTGCGACACTTTCCAATTTACCACCACATTATTTCAGATACAGGACACCTGTATCACAAATTTCCGAATCGGGAAGCCCGCTGTATGAACCCCCCCAAATCACCCGATCTGCTTACCTCCACCCCGGTCCAACAGTACATGCGCAGGCTCCTATCCATTTATAGCCACTTGCTGTGATGATGTAATTCTGTAAGCAGCTCTGATTGGGATGAATGGGGAGCGTGCGCACTCGCCTGCCTGGCAGGAATGTGCTCCCACCCTAACCTATTTGAATGGCGCTCGCTCCCTGTTGTCAACAACCAGAGCCATTTGCAAAAATCACATAATTTAATTTGAGCAATCGGCTCTGATTGGACAGGAGCTCGCATATGCACCACTGGACCTTGGAAAGGGGACTGTTTATTGGCACCCTGGGGGGTTTCACACAGTGTGGAATCCCGATTTGGGATGCCCCCAGAAAAAGCCAGCATCCTGCCCTGGAATCTTTGAGATTGCAGGTCGACCGCTGCTGGGTTTTGTTCCATTTTAAGCCTTGACTTGTCCTGCAAGAGGGCCTTCCACTAGATGCCAGTCTTATATAAGAAATCAGATAACACATGGGTTCACTGGGAGTTGACCGGTGTCTACTTCATTAGCATGTGGTTAAGGCAATTCATTAGCATTAATCCTTAAAATGTAAATAGGTTTGGGCAATGTATGAAGCTCTTTAATTATTTCAGAGGCACACATAAACAGACAGGTCACTCCATTTCATATGACTCCAAAAAAGCCTACAGCCCGTTTCACATATCAAAAGAATATGGAGCTGGTGTTTTCCCAAAACAAAGGGTAGTTTATTCACTAAGGTCACAAAAAATAATGGGCCAAGAACGAAGGAAAGATAGATATTGCCATGTTTTGTCAAGTCTTCTTCAAGCTAATGTATTTCACATTAAAGGGCAGGTTTTATTTACTTTTTATTTGTTAATAAAATATATTATTATTATGCAGGCCAAATGTTTGCTGTGGTATCCAGCCTTACAATAAGATGTACATACCATAAGGCATGGGTGTGGGAACGGTGAGGGTTATAGAAATTGTCTCCTGAAGCAACTCAGGAACAAACAAGCTGTCACAGGACTTCACAGGTTGCAATATACAAGCAGTGCCTGCCACTACCACTGTATGGCATCCTACTTTTCTTACAACCACAGGATACAAAACTGGTAGAATGGATAACACAAAATGGGTGCTTCTCTAAAGGGCAGAGAGCAGCAGCTGGCAGGACAGTGCCATGTTGTGGTAGCAGCAAGAATTGAGGGAGAGTGCTAAAGTTCTGTCCCCAACAGACCCGCCTCCTTGTCCTCCTCCTACACCTAGGTCTGTATTTACCTCAAGGCAACCATAGGCCTGTGTCTTTTATTGGTGATTAGTGGCCGCAAACATGGCCCACAATGATTCTGCTTGGTGGGCATGGGCGCAACATGATCTCAGGAACCATGATCCCCACTCCTCCCCATACTTCTGTACCTCTGTACAGAGCCCAGCCGTATGAGTGCCCAGTCCCACTGTTGACATCAATCCAGACATGAAGACCTGCTCCCCCCCCCCCTCGTGTCAGTCACAGTGACTCATTTATTTCAATAGGTGCAGCTTGCTTTGCCTCAACATGCCCCTTCTATTACAGTGAATGGAGCAGGCATAACTAGCCCCTGTGACTGAGAGAGTGTTCTCCAGTGAGTAAGGCTGTAGCAGGACTTGATCACGTAACATATCAAGTTTTTTTTTTTTTTCAAAAAGACTAGGACAGAAATGCTGCTCTCCACAGGTCCTCCTCCTCAGCAGTGCACCTCTGTCCCAAGCTGCTACCTGAATGGCCCCTGTGACCATCTGAAAAGCTGTAACCAGGTCAGGTATAGTTTTTTTCTAGATAAATATCCCAAATAAAGCTTAGCCAGGGGGTATTAGAAAAGAATTGTTCATTATCCCGGAGGGTATATGAGGTATATGTAACACCAGCTGAAGAAGGTTTGATGGCCAAAGTTGACCTTGAAATACCACTATGACCCTAAACCTTCCAGCCAGATAGTTTCTGTCAATGGTACATTTACACAGTACAAAATGTAGCTAAAGCGAACGTGCATTGTGAATGATCAGATGACTTGCGTTGAAAAAGCGAACGTAATTAAGATTGCATTTAAGGTATTGTATGGTCCTATCACAATTTTATGTCAACCAAAACAATACGACGGTGACCAACAAGCTAATTCTAGTGACGGGCACCAAAAAGTCTGTTCATGAGCTCATGGGTAGAACACACTATTTTACACTCTAAGGTATGTGATAACTAAATAAACAATATACAAAATTTGGATTAAAAAATCTGTTCAACAAGCTAAAAAAATATGGAACATATGTGAAAGCTTACACAAAATAGAAAGTATTTTTTTTTCTAGTCAAGGCATAGATATTTTAAATAAACTTGGCAAGGCTGGACATTTGAACACATGCTGCCAATTTAAAATCTTTTTCCTGCAGACCATGGCATCATTCCAGAATGCAGCATTTTATCCATTTTACATCATGTCTACTTAGTAGTTGTCATGGGAATAAACTCTGAATTGGTTTACATGCCAGTGTTTGATGTTTGAATCTGTTACTGCAGCTATTTAAAGAAGAAAAGGTGCGTTAAAAGCAAGATGTAAATTAAAAAGTAAAGTCTATTTTGCCACGTTTCAGCCTCCTCATTTACCCACTGATGTCACGTGACAAAGAGAACTCTTAATTATGAACACTTTAAGAATGTTTGCTCACACCATTGTAAGTTGCCTTAGCCCCAGTTGACAGAAAGCCGGGGCTACTTTCTCTTTAGCTAGTGAACTCTGAGAGCACATACTACCTTAGAAATGCTGCATGTAGCTCATTGGTTTCCCGGCAGATGTCTCCATGTTGTCCATGTCTCTTCCAAATGTATGTACTGAATCTGCTTCTTGAATGCCTGTCATCTTGCTACAAGTTTCTGCTGGGTACCCACTCCAGGCGTCTGCTGGGAACCCACTCCAGCCTTCTGCTCGGAAGCCACTCCAGCCCCCTGCTTGGAACCCACTACAGGCATCTGCTGAGAACCTATTCCATCATCTTGCTTTAGTGGTGGCTGGGTTCCAGCTTCTTTGACTGGTCATCCTTTGTTAGATTTTGAATTCTGTACTTCTAGTGACTCTTGCCGTTTAGTTCTGGTCAACATACCACAGACCAGGGAGCATTGGGGGCTACACCTGGGGGTAGTCTACTGCAAAGGCCCATTTCTCTTTTGCCGGTGTCTGTGGTATGATTGCCTTTTAAACTTCCTCAGGAAACCCATGTTAATTGGAAAGATTATATTAATTCATTTAGAAGGACAAATTTAACCCTGACATTCCTTTAGCCATAAACTGATATTTTATAGCCCCCTCCTGGGATGTTGCCCTTAACTTTCCTGCAGGCAAATATTCCCTTCATGCATTTCTCTTGCAGGCTGTATATAACGTTAGTATACATGAATAGTAGGTACCTCCTATGGGGGGGCGAAGAAGAGATAGCACTTCATTTGAGTAAGTGGTGGGTGAGGGGGTTAAAAAATAAATGTCATCTTGTCCCCACATCAGCCAGCCCCCCCACTTAGGTAAGCAAAGACCATGTCTTAATCACCAATTCCGGAGTAGCTCCAAGCCAAAGGCTGGGCTAGATAGCACTGTTACGACTAAGGTATGGCCATGGCCTTAAACAAAATTATAGTCATCCGACTCTTCGTAAAAATCACTTAATCTATCTGTTGAAAAAGACCCCTTAGCCAGCCCATTCCATAAGTCAATAGTCAAAATCATGATCAAAAATAATGTTCACGGCAAAGCACAGCCAAGCAAAATAATCTAAGAAGCCCAAACATTGATGCATGCCTTAGTTGGGGGTTCACAATGATGCTTGTGATTCTTAGATGATTTTTACCATGATCATTACTCTGGATCATGTTTCAATATATTAACTATTTGGCCATAATTAAGTTGAAAAAGCCTTGCGCATAAATCCCCCAGCTTCCCTGATATACAGTACTTTAGAGAGACCAGAACCTCATATATGGGGGACCCTAAACAGATATCTTAAAGTAGTGGTCCCCAACCTTTTTTTGACCGTGGACGGTTCAGGATTTGGTAATTTTACCGCGGCCCGGTGGGGCGCTGGGGGGGCTGACTGGGGGCGGGGCTAGGGGTGTGGCTGGGGGCGGGGCAGCTGCACTGATTGTTAATATTGTTTTGATTCAATAATTTTAATGTTAACATATTTAAACATGCCTTCGAAATAAAATACAGTTACAGAAAAAAATAAGTATGGGACAGAGCTGGGAAAAGAGAGATCAGATGGGATGGGACAGAGCTTGGAAAAGAGATATGGGAATGGACAGAGCTGGGAAAAGAGAGATCGGATGGGACAGAGCTTGGAAAAGAGAGATGGGATGGGACAGAGCTGGGAAAAGCGAGATGGGATGGGACAGAGCTTGGAAAAGAGAGATGAGATGGGACAGAGCTGGGAAAAGAGAGATGGGATGGGATGGGGCAGAGCTGGGAAAAGAGAGATCAGATGGGATGGGACAGAGCTTGGAAAAGAGAGATGGGATGGGACAGAGCTGGGAAAAGAGAGATGGGATGGGACAGAGCTTGGAAAAGAGATATGGGAATGGACAGAGCTGGGAAAAGAGAGATGGGATGGGACAGAGCTGGGAAAAGAGAGATGGGATGGGGCAGAGCTGGGAATAGAGAGATGGGAATGGACAGAGCTGGGAAAAGAGAGATGGGATGGGACAGAGCTTGGAAAAGAGAGATGGGATGGGACAGAGCTGGGAAAAGAGAGATGGGATGGGACAGAGCTGGGAATAGAGAGATGGGAATGGACAGAGCTGGGAAAAGAGAGATGGGATGGGACAGAGCTTGGAAAAGAGAGATGGGATGGGACAGAGCTGGGAAAAGAGAGATGGGATGGGACAGAGATTGGAAAAGAGAGATGAGATGGGACAGAGCTGGGAAAAGAGAGATGGGATGGGATGGGACAGAGCTGGGAAAAGAGAGATAGGATGGGACAGAGCTTGGAAAAGAGAGATGGGATGGGACAGAGCTGGGAAAAGAGAGATGGGATGGGACAGAGCTTGGAAAAGAGAGATGAGATGGGACAGAGCTGGGAAAAGAGAGATGGGATGGGATGGGGCAGAGCTGGGAAAAGAGAGATGGGATGGGATGGGACAGAGCTGGGAAAAGAGAGATGGGATGGGATGGGACAGAGCTGGGAAAAGAGAGATGGGATGAGATGGGACAGAGCTAGGAAAAGAGAGATGGGATGGGACAGAGCTGGGAAAAGAGAGATGGGATGAGACAGAGCTTGGAAAAGAGATATGGGATGGGACAGAGCTGGGAAAAGAGAGATGGGATGGGATGGGACAGAGCTTGGAAAAGAGATATGGGAATGGACAGAGCTGGGAAAAGAGAGATCGGATGGGACAGAGCTTGGAAAAGAGAGATGGGATGGGACAGAGCTGGGAAAAGCGAGATGGGATGGGACAGAGCTTGGAAAAGAGAGATGAGATGGGACAGAGCTGGGAAAAGAGAGATGGGATGGGATGGGACAGAGCTTGGAAAAGAGAGATGGGATGGGACAGAGCTGGGAAAAGAGAGATGGGATGGGACAGAGCTTGGAAAAGAGATATGGGAATGGACAGAGCTGGGAAAAGAGAGATGGGATGGGACAGAGCTTGGAAAAGAGAGATGGGATGGGACAGAGCTGGGAAAAGAGAGATGGGATGGGACAGAGCTTGGAAAAGAGAGATGAGATGGGACAGAGCTGGGAAAAGAGAGATGGGATGGGATGGGACAGAGCTGGAAAAAGAGAGATGGGATGGGATGGGACAGAGCTTGGAAAAGAGAGATGGGATGGGACAGAGCTGGGAAAAGAGAGATGGGATGGGACAGAGCTGGGAAAAGAGAGATGGGATGGGACAGAGCTTGGAAAAGAGATATGGGAATGGACAGAGCTGGGAAAAGAGAGATGGGATGGGATGGGACAGAGCTTGGAAAAGAGAGATGGGATGGGACAGAGCTGGGAAAAGAGAGATGGGATGGGATGGGACAGATCATGGAAAAGAGAGATGGGATGGGATGGGACAGAGCTTGGAAAAGAGAGATGGGATGGGACAGAGCTGGGAAAAGAGAGATAAGAGATGGGATGGGACAGAGCTGGGAAAAGAGAGATGGGATGGGACAGAGCTTGGAAAAGAGAGATGGGATGGGACAGAGCTGGGAAAAGAGAGATGGGATGGGATGGGACAGAGCTTTGAAAAGAGAGATGGGATGGGACAGAGCTGGGAAAAGAGAGATGGGATGGGATGGGACAGAGCTTGGAAAAGAGAGATGGGATGGGACAGAGCTGGGAAAAGAGAGATGGGATGGGACAGAGCTTGGAAAAGAGAGATGGGATGGGACAGAGCTGGGAAAAGAGGGATGGGATGGGACAGAGCTGGGAAAAGAGAGATGGGATGGGATGGGACAGAGCTGGGAAAAGCGAGATGGGATGGGACAGAGCTTGGAAAAGAAAGATGAGATGGGACAGAGCTGGGAAAAGAGAGATGGGATGGGATGGGGCAGAGCTGGGAAAAGAGAGATGGGATGGGATGGGACAGAGCTTGGAAAAGAGAGATGGGATGGGACAGAGCTGGGAAAAGAGAGATGGGATGGGACAGAGCTTGGAAAAGAGATATGGGAATGGACAGAGCTGGGAAAAGAGAGATGGGATGGGACAGAGCTGGGAAAAGAGAGATGGGATGGGACAGAGCTTGGAAAAGAGAGATGGGATGGGACAGAGCTTGGAAAAGAGAGATGAGATGGGACAGAGCTGGGAAAAGAGAGATGGGATGGGACAGAGCTTGGAAAAGAGATATGGGAATGGACAGAGCTGGGAAAAGAGAGATGGGATGGGATGGGACAGAGCTTGGAAAAGAGAGATGGGATGGGACAGAGCTGGGAAAAGAGAGATGGGATGGGACAGAGCTGGGAAAAGAGAGATGGGATGGGACAGAGCTTGGAAAAGAGAGATGGGATGGGACAGAGCTGGGGAAAGAGAGATGGGATGGGACAGAGCTTGGAAAAGAGAGATGGGATGGGACAGATCATGGAAAAGAGAGATGGGATGGGATGGGACAGAGCTTGGAAAAGAGATGGGATGGGACAGAGCTGGGAAAAGAGAGATAAGAGATGGGATGGGACAGAGCTTGGAAAAGAGAGATGGGATGGGACAGAGCTTGGAAAAGAGAGATGGGATGGGACAGAGCTTGGAAAAGAGAGATGGGATGGGACAGAGCTGGGAAAAGAGAGATGGGATGGGATGGGACAGAGCTTTGAAAAGAGATATGGGAATGGACAGAGCTGGGAAAAGAGAGATCGGATGGGACAGAGCTTGGAAAAGAGAGATGGGATGGGACAGAGCTGGGAAAAGAGAGATGGGATGGGACAGAGCTTGGAAAAGAGAGATGAGATGGGACAGAGCTGGGAAAAGAGAGATGGGATGGGATGGGGCAGAGCTGGGAAAAGAGAGATGGGATGGGATGGGACAGAGCTGGGAAAAGAGAGATGGGATGGGATGGGACAGAGCTGGGAAAAGAGAGATGGGATGGGATGGGACAGAGCTTGGAAAAGAGAGATGGGATGGGACAGAGCTGGGAAAAGAGAGATGGGATGAGACAGAGCTTGGAAAAGAGATATGGGATGGGACAGAGCTGGGAAAAGAGAGATGGGATGGGATGGGACAGAGCTTGGAAAAGAGATATGGGAATGGACAGAGCTGGGAAAAGAGAGATCGGATGGGACAGAGCTTGGAAAAGAGAGATGGGATGGGACAGAGCTGGGAAAAGCGAGATGGGATGGGACAGAGCTTGGAAAAGAGAGATGAGATGGGACAGAGCTGGGAAAAGAGGGATGGGATGGGACAGAGCTTGGAAAAGAGAGATGGGATGGGACAGAGCTGGGAAAAGAGAGATGGGATGGGACAGAGCTTGGAAAAGAGATATGGGAATGGACAGAGCTGGGAAAAGAGAGATGGGATGGGACAGAGCTTGGAAAAGAGAGATGGGATGGGACAGAGCTGGGAAAAGAGAGATGGGATGGGACAGAGCTTGGAAAAGAGAGATGAGATGGGACAGAGCTGGGAAAAGAGAGATGGGATGGGATGGGACAGAGCTGGGAAAAGAGAGATGGGATGGGATGGGACAGAGCTTGGAAAAGAGAGATGGGATGGGACAGAGCTGGGAAAAGAGAGATGGGATGGGACAGAGCTGGGAAAAGAGAGATGGGATGGGACAGAGCTTGGAAAAGAGATATGGGAATGGACAGAGCTGGGAAAAGAGAGATGGGATGGGATGGAACAGAGCTTGGAAAAGAGAGATGGGATGGGACAGAGCTGGGAAAAGAGAGATGGGATGGGACAGATCATGGAAAAGAGAGATGGGATGGGATGGGACAGAGCTTGGAAAAGAGAGATGGGATGGGACAGAGCTGGGAAAAGAGAGATAAGAGATGGGATGGGACAGAGCTGGGAAAAGAGAGATGGGATGGGACAGAGCTTGGAAAAGAGAGATGGGATGGGACAGAGCTGGGAAAAGAGAGATGGGATGGGATGGGACAGAGCTTTGAAAAGAGAGATGGGATGGGACAGAGCTGGGAAAAGAGAGATGGGATGGGATGGGACAGAGCTTGGAAAAGAGAGATGGGATGGGACAGAGCTGGGAAAAGAGAGATGGGATGGGACAGAGCTTGGAAAAGAGAGATGGGATGGGACAGAGCTGGGAAAAGAGGGATGGGATGGGACAGAGCTTGGAAAAGAGAGATGGGATGGGACAGAGCTGGGAAAAGAGAGATGGGATGGGATGGGACAGAGCTTGGAAAAGAGAGATGGGATGGGACAGAGCTGGGGAAAGAGAGATGGGATGGGACAGAGCTTGGAAAAGAGAGATGAGATGGGACAGAGCTGGGAAAAGAGAGATGGGATGGGATGGGACAGAGCTTGGAAAAGAGAGATGGGATGGGACAGAGCTGGGAAAAGAGAGATGGGATGGGATGGGACAGAGCATGGAAAAGAGAGATGGGATGGGACAGAGCTTGGAAAAGAGAGATGGGATGGGACAGAGCTGGGAAAAGAGAGATGGGATGGGACAGAGCTGGGAAAAGAGAGATGGGATGGGACAGAGCTTGGAAAAGAGAGATGGGATGGGACAGAGCTGGGAAAAGAGATGGGATGGGACAGAGCTGGGAAAAGAGAGATGGGATGGGACAGAGCTTGGAAAAGAGAGATGGGATGGGACAGAGCTGGGAAAAGAGAGATGGGATGGGATGGGACAGAGCTTGGAAAAGAGAGATGGGATGGGACAGAGCTTGGAAAAGAGAGATGGGATGGGACAGAGCTGGGAAAAGAGAGATGGGATGGGATGGGACAGAGCTGGGAAAAGAGAGATGGGATGGGATGGGACAGAGCTGGGAAAACTGACTGGTGATAAAAGACACGCTCAACCATCTGCAACTATCCCAGGAGGCTGAGCGATGCACAATCATAAACGTCCTGCTTCATGCACTGTTTTATATCCGCTGGGCAGCTGCAGACAGAACTATGCAGGGCCAAACTAATGCATAGTCCTGCTTGTTGCAGCCTGGAGAATATTGGAAAGTGCACTGCAGAACTTCTTTTAACTGTGCGCCGCTCAGCCTCCTGCCATCGAAGCAGACAGCTGAGCCTGCTGCTCCTCCATAAATCACCCACCTGCTGTCTTTCCTACCTGTTGCACATGCCGCCTTTCCTCCTGTCCGTCCGACCCCGCCCGCTACTTTCCCTCACGGTCTCAGGCCCGCCCCCTGCCTTCCCTCAGTCTCAGGCCCCACCCGCTGCCTTCCATTCAGGCCGACTGCCCCACCCGCTGCCTTCCCTCACGCTCTCTATCCCCGCCCACTGCCTTCCTTCCCAGTCTTCGGCCCCGCCCGCTGCCTTCCCTCCCCGTCTCCGGCCCCGATATGCCCCAACACCCGTCTCTGCACCCACCCTTCTGGCCATGGGGTCCGGAAGCCTAGCGGCCACGGTCCGCGCCTTGAATAGGGGCGGGGGTTTGGAGCGCAGGGCGCGATAGCCTCAGGGCCCGGTACCATTTGAGCCACGGACCGGTAGCGGTCCGCGGCCCGGGGGTTGGGGACCACTGTCTTAAAGGACTGCAGTTGTACATCTCTTAATGGCAATTTACACAAGAATAGAATCAAAGAATGGCTGCAGCTCTTATTTAAGATAACAGGCCTTCCGGGAAATTGAAGGAAATGCACCACTGGGTACCATAGGTGGTGGTAGCAAACAGAGCAACCATACTGGTCCATCCCAGGAACTTTACTCCAAAGTAGGGTAAGAAAAAAAGCTTTTCCAACACATTAATAAGGGCAAGTGGGTTGGCACTTCCCATTAATTCTCTAACTGTGTAAGCATCTACAGATAAGCTGAAGAGCAGAAGATCGTCTGCGGCAGGTCTGCTAACTCAGTCCTCAGCGTGGGGTACGCACTGTCCTTACTATTTAGGATACTCCTGTGTGAATACACATCAAATCAGGAACCTGACTCTTGACATGGGGGTGGGGGGGTAATGTTTCATGCAAGGCAGATGAAGCCCCAAGGGGCTGGTCCTGCTAGGCTGTTCTTGGGAACCTGCTGTGCTGTGCTTTTAAGTATGTTGGTCCTGGGAGGCTCACCCCTGTGAATTCATGGCCAGAGCCCTCAATAAAGGTCTCGTGAATTATCTAGAAGATGATGCCTACCTTTTCCTGGGCAGTACATGGCACCATGAGAACAGGAATGCACAACGGCTGCAGAGCTCTGCCCTAAGGAAGGGTCAGTAGGGTCCCTAGATGTTCACACACTGCAGGGGTCGGATATATCCCTTTCAAACCCTCACCCAACCGCACCCATATGGAAAAGCCTGAGAGACACGGGTGAGACACAAGTGACCGCTAAAGGTTTCCAGCACTTCCACTCTTGGCACTTCCCAGTACCATGCTAAAAAAGTGGTCTAACAGTAGTAACAGGTCACTGTGATCATGCAGCTGCATATGACCACAGCAGAGCATGCTCATGACATGCCCTTCCCATCTCAGCCACGACATAGAAATCAATGTAAAGACAGCATCTTCGCTTAGACTACACAGGCCAGTTTTTTAGATGTTTTGAAATGCCTTATTTTACACTGTTCGCAAAGGGGATAAGGTAGGAGGAAGTTAGTGTGTGCCTGGACTTTATTTATAATCAAAAAGCCTGAGACCCTGCAAAATAATTTTAAAAATCATTTTATTTGTTAAAAATAAAAAACAAAAAAATTTAAATGTAAATTTCAACCTTATCTTTACCTAATTGCAAATCTGAAATACATTAAATGTTATCAAACTAATGAGTAACATAGTATATTCCAAACATGTCATTCCAAACATTTAAACCGGACCTTCAGCAACTTTGTTCAGGACTCTAGGATACGGGGGCCGTCATCTTGGCTCAGTAGCATCACATACTGAGGAGAGGGGTCAAAAGTGCAAGTGGATGGGGTTATAACTGTGCTTTGCACAGACAGAGCAGAGGTGGGGTCAGCAAAAGGTCATCAATCCCATAATGCAGAGCGGGACTTGGGGTCAGTTGGTTGTGAGGTGCACTTACTTCTAGATGGTATCCAGAGATTATAAAACAGATGTATTATTTATTCCAGCTTTAATAGACATGCAGTTGTATCATAACAGTTCCACAGTATTCCAGGCACTACAGCTCCGCTCGAAACCTTTATGGTTCTGCTGGTCTTACTCCCACCATGCAGTGACCCTATGTTAGTCTATGGGGACCTGTTATTTCCTATGGGGATGATCTCACTACTGTCATCTAATGTCTAGTTTCTCTTACTACAGCTATTATTAAATCTCCATGTAATGTATGCTGTTCCATTTTTAAATTCAATACTAACAACTACCCCTTAACCACCTGTCACACATGTTACTAAAAATCACACATAGCAGTTTCACAGCCAGGGCATTAACACACCCACACATATTCAATAAAACAAAACGATCACATGACATGTTATCTGCTCCTTTCTTGTTATACAGAGCTTTAACCCGTAATGGCATTGCAATTTTTGCATTAGCATAAAGTGTTAGTCCTTGCATTACCTCCAGCATAGGCTGGCCAGCTACCCGGCTGCTTATATGTGTACAATGGAATGATTAGTAAATAATGCCTTATTTGTACACTGTATTCTGGCAGCAACATGATCATAAATCCCCCTGAATACAAAGGTCAGTACTCACATTTATAGAACGGGAACAAAATAAATCATGCTTGCTAGGCTCATTTTGTGCTAATAGGTATATGAGTACGGACACTTCTGACCTAGTAGTGATGAATAGAATGCGCTTTGGACAAATGCCTATACTGCAGTCTGTATGTACTAAATTCAGCAACTTCAAAGAAGCAAAAGTTAAATTAATGCTCCACTAAAGCAAGAAACTCTATCTGTGCTAATGTTTGGAAGTCAGTTTAATATATTTTAATGCAGGCTGCACAAAGCACTGCATTCTTAACAAAATAGCATACATTCATCTACAAAAATTTCTGCTATTCTAAAATATTTTAAACCTATAGCTTAGATTAGCATTTATCTCACCTTAGGAAAATAATTCAAAAGAAAAGTAATCTGAAACCATTGTAATTTTGATTTTAACATTTTCAGGCTATAGCTCGCTTCATATCCAGTCTGCACCCCCCCCAGGTAGAAAAGTTCAGAGTTTCCAGTTTCATAGGTAAATGATGGAGAGAAGCACCCCTCATACCCTTCAGAGGGTTAGCTCACCTTGCTCAGTAATTTGCCAATTTCATTGGTCATAGCTTGGAGAAAATTCCAATTTAACCAGATAATAACATATTGGAACTGCTGATGGGCTTAGAACTTGAAAACAAGGGTTCCTGGGAGGAAAAGCCACAAACTTATTTGGCAGTGAACTGGGGCAACATCTCAGTTGCTCGGCTGCTGATGTATCGGTATAGTAAGGCATTCCTGAAGTGTGGGCTCACACAAATTGGTATCTCAAGTGTTGTGGTGAACACTGGAGACATTTGGCTGCCATGGATAAAAGTGTCTTGGATAGAATATCTCTTAATGTCAGTAGTGGGGCTCATCTTGAGTCAAAGGAGCTCGGCCAAAGAAGCCACACTAAATCTGGTGGTGGAGGATAATTAAGCTGATGACTAGGGGCTGATGTTGGTGACTTTGGTGGGTAACTCCTCTTCTTCAGTCTTAAATCAGACGATGAGGGATCCACCAGTGGTGGTATCCATAAAGCTGTTGGTACATGATCTGGCAGAGGAGGCACTTCAAAAGACAAAAAGGGTCGTACACGTGGATAGCAGGCAGGCAATCGTTAATCCAGGAAATCGGAGCAACACTGGCACAGTAGAGAACTGATCCAATGCCCACAGCTTCCTTATAAAGGACCCAGGACCCTCTGATTAAAGGTGACCCGAGAACCAAAGCACCTTTAATTAAAGGCCTACGCAATACCTGCTACTGCCATCTGCGCCTCCGCAATGCGGTGTCAAGTGCATCCTGTGCATGTGCGGTGTGCTGAGGGACCGCACCTGTGCAGCAGAGCGTGCTGTTATATGACACACTGCTTGTAGGCTGTGGTGTGGGCTTTGATGGAGGAACTATCCTGATCCAACGAGGCTCCCTTGCTAGCAAGATTCTTTGAGACTAGTGAGAACTCTGCAAAAGGTACACGAAACTGATGCAAGGTCTAGGTTTCTAAGTGGTTGTTCTGCTGAGGAAAGCAACTTTGATGTCAGTAAATTGGGGGTCTGCTGAAGTTAGCTCCTAGGCAATAGGATTGCACTGAGCATGTTGTCCTTGAAGCTGGTAGAAAAACAGGTACATTTTTTCTTTGGTAGCATCCTTGGAGCTGGTGCTTTGGCTCCCCCAAACTAGGTATCCTGTTTGGGGGAGCCACTAGAAAATACATGTTTTGAGTCAGTTGTACTTTGAAGCCAGTAGCAGAAGCCCTGTTGGTTGAAACAGGATAGTTGGTGGGGACTCAGCTAGAGGATGTGTTTTATAGTTCCTGTGGTTTCTGCTTGGGCATCCAGCCTTCTGAAACTGTACCTGAAGTGTTCCTGTTTGGGCCTCAACGATCTGTATTGCTCTATTGTGGGCCTCTGGCATGATCCCATTGCTATCATGTTTGGGGTCCTGGCCTTCTGACCATATCCCTGTATTTTGTGTTGGAGCACAATATATACATTCATTTTAACATTTATTTTATACTTGTCATATAGGCTTATATACTAGGTGACAATTAAGTTATCAGGGAACACCTGGCTGTGTCAAAAGCAGTCCATGCCGAGCTGTTGCTGAACAGCCCTGCATGCATTCAACAGGGAATCATGCTCCTTTGTGACCAGTAGGTGGGACATGTAGCATCAGCTCAGTGAGGCCTGCCTCCCAGCTCACCCCAGCAGGGCCATGAGTGCACACCAGAAGCGGAGCAGATAGCGACAAAAAAGGCTGGGTTGGGGTACACTGAACTACAGTTAAGACAGCAGAAGGGTAGTATCTAGCGAATGAAAATTTTGTACACTATGTCAGGAACGGGATTGCTATCAGCAAAAACAAGAGGTTTAGTGAAGACAAAGTCCTACAGAAAAGTCTCTAAAATTCAGAGTATAATGCAGGGTGAAATAAATTCAGCGACAAAACAGCAGTTTCCTCACCAGTTTTAGCAATGTGGTAGGTCTAGAGTATAGCAAGTCTTTGATATAACAGGTCCGCTTTCAGGGTATGCAGGTCCAGGCTGCTCACTCACAGGCTCCACACACGAGACTGGCTGCCTCACCACACGGCTTTCCCCCAGACTGCAGGACAATGCAGCCTCTTTCTAGCCCTGTGTTGAGCCAGACCCAGCCACCTGTGCAGCTGGGACAGGCAGACAAATTCTGGCCTGAAGGGAGGGGAATGGCAGGTTCCATTACCAACCTTACCTGCTGTTCCATAGAAATCCAGCCCGGGAAAACTATAAGAAAATGCTTCAGTGCTCCAAAGCACTGATGCGAACAGCCTCCTGGGCTTCTCATCTCACCCAGGCTAGCATTCTGGGAGAAATGTACACCCCCTCCAGCATATAGCCTGCTGCATCCCTACATAACCCCCCCCCCTCTACTCCTGACCCCGGGGGGCAGGGGAAGTCTAGCACACATGCAATGAACTCTGGAGCATCCAAATTCGCCTGGAGCTTTCCTGGGCTATGCTCCAGTGTAAAACTATAGTTCTGGAGTGACAGGAACCATCTGGTCATTCTCACATTTCTCTCTCTTGTCCTGCTTTATCCATGCCAGGGGTGCATGGTCTGACAGCAGTTTGAACTTTCTGCCCTGTACATAGTACCTTAGGGATTTGAGTGCCCACTTCACTGCCAGAGCCTCCCATTCTACAATAGTGTAGTTTTTCTCAGCGGGACTGAGCTTCCTGCTTAAATACAGAACAGGAAGCTCTTTGCCATTAACAATTTGTGACAGTACTGCTCCCAAGCCTGAATCTGAAGCATCCGTTTGCACCAAGAACTCCTTCTTCAAATCAGGAGTGACCAGCAAAGGCTGTTGGCACAATGCAGACAGATCCTGGAAGGCTTCCTCTGCTTCTGGGGTCCACTTTATCATTACAGAATTCCCACCTTTGGATGAATCTGTTAATGGGGCTGCGATTGAGGCAAAGTTTGTAGTACAAACTGGCGATAGTACCCTGAGATGGCTAGGAAGGTTTGACCTATTTCTTTGTCAGAGGTCTAAGCCAGTTTTGTAATGCCTCAACTTTGTTTACCTGGAGCGTAACCAGCCCTTTGCCAATGATGTACCCCAGGTATTTGGCCTCATCAAGGCCCAGGGAACACTTCTCTGGATTGATTGTGAGACCTGCATCACTGATGGCATCCAGTACCGCCTGTACCTTACAGAGGCAACCAATCTGAGCTGAAAATGACCACATCATCCAAGTAGGCAGCTGCGTATTCCCGATGTGGTCGCAAGATCCGATCCATCAACCTCTAAAAGGTGTCGGGGGCACCATGCAGCCCAAATGGCATTACCAGATAATGAAATAACCCATCTGGGACAGAAAAGGCAATTTTCTGCTTTGCTTTTTCTGTCAGGGGGATCTGCCAGTAACCCTTTGTGAGATCCAGAGTTGTAATAAACCTCTTACCTCCCAACTCACCTTGATCAGTTCATGCACTCTGGGAATGGGGTAGGCGGCATTTTGAAACCTCATAACTTTAGGAAGTCATTACAGAACCTACAAGTACCATTAGGTTTGGAAACCAGGACAATTGGGTTAATCCATCCACACATTTTGCTTCATGGCAGGAGGGTCGTCTTCTCCAGCCAAAACCTGTAATGGAAAATTGTCCAACTTTACACCAGGCAATTTATCATTACTTTTATCATCTGCTTGGACAGGGGCAGGGTCTTTAGAAGCTGCCTCACATCTCTCAGGGGGGTTCCCCCACAAGTCTCAAAACAAAGGAAAGTTTCAGTCCAAAACGTCAGTATGCATACTGTCCCATTTGATGGGTTGCTGTTCCCACCGCAGTCTCTGTTTTCACCAGTGCTACCAGGTAAGTTTTGATGTCCGCATGGATGCTTGACATTATTTTCCCTGAGGTCACAGTACGCTTTTTGGGGCCCAGCTGAAAGATAGGACGCAGGGATGTCCAGCCACTCAGGCTCCAGGAGCTTCTCTAGCTCTGCAATCTTCTCAAAAACAGTGAGGTTGGCCTCCACATCCTCAGTAACAGTAATTTTTTGCAAAGCCCGTTGTACAGCTATCTTTGGGCTCTTAACTGCAGTGGGAGTTTGCTGGGCCTCCCCAGTCTCTTGGGTCCCATCAGACCATAGTGCAGCGAACAGGCGGTTAGTCTACTGTACCATGGATTGCTGCTGCTGCTGCATCTGCGAAAAAAACAGCTGCTTACCATATTTGCCGGCGTATAAGACTACTTTCTGCCCCTTAAAAACCTGCCTTCAAGTGGGGGGGTCGTCTTATACACTGGGTGCACGGCACAGCACTGTTACCTGCGGGGCCGCTAGGATTCCGGGGCGGCCGGGAGGGAAGGCAGCGCGCAAGCCGGAGACGAGAAGAAAGGCAGCGGGCGGGGCCGGCGGCCGGGTGGAGGGGAAGGCAGTGGGCCGGGTCCGAGACCATGACAGGACAGTGGGTGGGGCTGTCGGCCAGGATGGAAGGCAGCGGGCGGGGCCGGCTGTCCGGGAGGAAAGACGGCGGGCGGGAGGAAAGACAGCAGGTGGGTGATTTATGGAGGAGCGGCCGGCTCAGCTGTCTGCTTCGATGGCAGGAGGCTGAGCGGCGCTCAGTTAAAAGAAGTTTTGCAGTGCACTTTGCAATATCCTCCGGGCTGCAACAAGCAGGACTATGCATTAGTTTCGCCCTGCATATTTCTGTTTGCAGCTGCGCAGCGGATATAAAACATGAATGAAGCAGGACGTTTATGAGTGTGCGTCGCTCAGCCTCCTGGGATAGTTGCAGATGAGTGAGCGCGCCTTTTACCGCCAGCTTTTCCCTGGGGCATCCTGAATCGGGATGTCCCCACTGTGTGAACCCCCCCAGGGTACCTGTAAAAACTCACCTTTCCCTGCTTCAACTATTTTTTCTTAGCTCTGTCCCATCCCATCTCTCTATTCCCAGCTCTGTCCCATCCCATCTCTCTATTATCCCAGCTCTGTCCCATCCCATCTCTCTTTTCCCAGCTCTGTCCCATCCCATCTCTCTTTTCCCAGCTCTGTCCCATCCCATATCTCTTCTCCCAGCTCTGCCCCATCCCATCTCTCTTCTCCCAGCTCTGTCCCATCCCATCTCTCTATTCCCAGCTCTGTCCCATCCCATCTCTCTATTATCCCAGCTCTGTCCCATCCCATCTCTCTTTTCCCAGCTCTGTTCCATGCATCTCTCTATTCCCAGCTCTGCCCCATCCCATCTCTCTATTCCCAGCTCTGTCCCATCCCATCTCTCTATTATCCCAGCTCTGTCCCATCCCATCTCTCTTTTCCCAGCTCTGTTCCATGCATCTCTCTATTCCCAGCTCTGTCCCATCCCATCTCTCTATTCCCAGCTCTGTCCCATCCCATCTCTCTATTATCCCAGCTCTGTCCCATCCCATCTCTCTTTTCCCAGCTCTGTTCCATGCATCTCTCTATTCCCAGCTCTGCCCCATCCCATCTCTCTATTCCCAGCTCTGCCCCATCCCATCTCTCTTTTCCCAGCTCTGTCCCATCCCATCTCTCTTCTCCCAGCTCTGTCCCATCCCATCTCTCTATTCCCAGCTCTGTTCCATCCCATCTCTCTATTCCCAGCTCTGCCCCATCCCATCTCTCTATTCCCAGCTCTGTCCCATCCCATCTCTCTTTTCCCAGCTCTGTCCCATCCCATCTCTCTTCTCCCAGCTCTGTCCCATCCCATCTCTCTATTCCCAGCTCTGTCCCATCCCATCTCTCTTTTCCCAGCTCTGTCCCATCCCATCTCTCTATTCCCAGCTCTGTCCCATCCCATCTCTCTATTCCCAGCTCTGCCCCATCCCATCTCTCTTCTCCCAGCTCTGTCCCATCCCATCACTCTATTCCCAGCTCTGTCCCATCCCATATCTCTTCTCCCAGCTCTGTCCCATCCCATCTCTCTATTCCCAGCTCTGTCCCATCCCATCTTTCTATTCCCAGCTCTGCCCCATCCCATCTCTCTATTATCCCAGCTCTGTCCCCTTCCATCTCTATTTTCCCAGCTCTGTCCCATCCCATCTCTCTTCTCCCAGCTCTGTCCCATCCCATCTCTCTTTTCCCAGCTCTGTCCCATCCCATCTCTCTTTTCCAAGCTCTGTCCCATCCCATCTCTCTATTCCCAGCTCTGTCCCATCCCATCTCTCTTTTCCCAGCTCTGTCCCATCCCATCTCTCTTTTCCCAGCTCTGTCCCATCCCATCTCTCTTTTCCCAGCTCTGTCCCATCCCATCTCTCTTCTCCCAGCTCTGTCCCATCCCATCTCTCTATTCCCAGCTCTGTCCCATCCCATCTCTCTTTTCCCAGCTCTGTCCCATGCATCTCTCTATTCCCAGCTCTGTCCCATCCCATCTCTCTATTCCCAGCTCTGCCCCATCCCATCTCTCTATTCCCAGCTATGCCCCATCCCATCTCTCTTTTCCCAGCTCTGTCCCATCCCGTCTCTCTTCTCCCAGCTCTGTCCCATCCCATCTCTCTATTCCCAGTTCTGCCCCATCCCATCTCTCTATTCCCAGCTCTGCCCCATCCCATCTCCCTTTTCCCAGCTCTGTCCCATCCCATCTCTCTTCTCCCAGCTCTGTCCCATCCCATCTCTCTTCTCCCAGCTCTGTCCCATCCCATCTCTCTTTTCCCAGCTTCGTCCCATCCCATCTCTCTTTTCCCAGCTCTGTCCCATCCCATCCGATCTCTCTTTTCCCAGCTCTGTCCCATCCCATCTCTCTTCTCCCAGCTCTGTCCCATCCCATCTCTCTATTCCCAGCTCTGTCCCATCCCATCTCTCTATTCCCAGCTCTGCCCCATCCCATCTCTCTATTATCCCAGCTCTGTCCCCTTCCATCTCTCTTTTCCCAGCTCTGTCCCATCCCATCTCTCTTTTCCCAGCTCTGTCCCATCCCATCTCTCTATTATCCCAGCTCTGCCCCATCCCATCTCTCTGTTCCCAGCTCTGTCCCATCCCATCTCTCTATTATCCCAGCTCTGCCCCATCCCATCTCTCTATTCCCAGCTCTGCCCCATCCCATATCTCTATTATCTAAGCTCTGTCCCCTTCCATCTCTCTTTTCCCAGCTCTGTCCCATCCCATCTCTCTATTCCCAGCTCTGCCCCATTCCATCTCTCTATTATCCCAGCTCTGTCCCCTCCCATCTCTCTTTTCCCAGCTCTGTCCCATCCCATCTCTCTTCTCCCAGCTCTGTCCCATCCCATCTCTCTTCTCCCAGCTCTGTCCCATCCCATCTCTCTTTTTCCAGCTCTGTCCCATCCCATCTCTCTTTTCCCAGCTCTGTCCCATCCCATCTCTCTTTTCCCAGCTCTGTCCCATCCCATCTCTCTTCTCCCAGCTCTGTCCCCTTCCATCTCTCCTTTCCCAGCTCTGTCCCATCCCATCTCTCTATTATGCCATCTCTGGCCCATCCCATCTCTCTATTATCCCATCTCTGCTAACATGCTCAGGTTGTTTTTTTGGTTGTTGTTTATTTGGTTTGTTGTTTATTTGTTGTGTGGAAGGTGTGCGGAAGAGGGAGTAGTCTTATACGGCGAGTATATAACAAATTCTATATTTTGAGTGGAAATGTTGGGGGGTCGTTTTATACGCCGGCAAATACGGTAATCATCTTTGTTGCTGCTTTCACACAAGCCATTCACTGTTAAATGTCATGTCATGCCATGCCCTTGGCATACCTCCACCAATTGTCAGCATCGGGGTTGCTAACGGCAATGACAGCCTCTGGAAACAGTTCTTAGGTGAAATAAAAAGCGATTATAAAGACTAAGTCCAGCAGTTTCCTCACCAGTTTTAGCAATGTAGTTCTTGAGAACTTCCCATACTGTCCAATGTTCTTTTACAACAGGACATCCAATTTGAACTATAAACATGAAACACAGAACATACATCTGCTAAAGTTGGTCTAATTTGGCTACAGACAATGTAATTCTACTTTTCTGCTACAATATATATTAGAACAAAGACAAAAAGTCTGTAAATCCGCGCTTACTAACTTTTAAATGTCTCTTAAAGTAACAATATTATCATATGTCCATAGCGCAAGGAGAAGAAACAGAGCTTGTCACAAGAGCTCCCAACAAAATATTGCAAGCATACATATGTATATCTCCGCGGGACCAATTATAGTGCAGTCCTTTCTATTCACCACGTGAATCAACAGAATGCTTTCAGTGTATTATCCACCACCTGCCACTCAATAAACATACCAGATGTAAATTAGTATCAAGCCTTTAAATAATCCAATCTCGATTTCCTTATAGTTTCAATCCTCAAATCCAGGTATAGATTAGTTTTCCATATATTTGATTCCTAGGCGCCTATGATAAGTCCTTGTGATGAAACGCGTTGGGCGGAGCCTATTGCTGATCACGTGACCCCCAAAAGCAGCCGACGGTTGCCGAGTACAAAGGCCTAGCATTCGGCGTTATATGCGGCTTGCTGCTGGAGACGCGCTATGCGGTAAAGGGGTAAATAAAGGAGGGAAACGTTCACTCTATATATGGTTTTATACAGCATTAAATGCAACGCACGTTTAAGCTTACAATCTGGTAAGAGCATTTTTAGATTTGCGCACATGAGTAGTACATACAAGATTACGCTATGTGTGGCAATGTGGTTTTATTCATGCACAATTGAATAAACGAGGAACACCTCATTTTAAAATATATATTGGTTGATTATCAATGAGAAGGAATCAAATATATGGAAAGCTAATCTATACCTGGATTTGAGGATTGAAACTATAAGGAAATCGAGATTGGATTATTTAAAGGCTTGATACTAATTTACATCTGGTACGTTTATTGAGTGGCAGGTGGTGGATAATACACTGAAAGCATTCTGTTGATTCTCGTGGTGAATAGAAAGGACTGCACTATAATTGGTCCCCCGGAGATATATACATATATGTATGCTTGCGATACAATATATATTATTTTATATTCAGGTTTTTGGTACTTTGCTTATTGTTTTTCTCTTCTTGGATGAAAAATAAACGTGGGGGTCATGATTGTGCCCCTAGACCTGTGATTTACTTATCAGCACGCTTTTTCCAAGTTGCAAATATTCCTGTGTGTTTGTGATCCTAATGGTGTGGGTGCGGCTTTCCTGGCCTTCTGTAAAAACTATGGACTATAAGTCCCACTGTAACAGATGAGCTCACCAGCAGCCTTAGATGGGATTAAACCTGTTGTCTCTGACTTAGCCAATCAGATGATTAACAAGTCAAAGTCAGGAAGTCTCTGATCTGTTCACTAAACACACCACTTTGTTGTACATTGCTAAGGTAAATGCATTGTTGCTAAATAAAAATGTTTTCTCTCATAACACAGAGTTGCAAACAAATAGAAAAGAAAAAAAGATAAGCTCAGCACATTGATGACATCGTTTGGCACACAGTAATGGAAACTTTGAAAAATGCAATTGAAATTGGAATTACCATTTAAATACTATGCAATTAAGTTCACCACTGCAGAAAGTTGAGCTACTACAAAGTTGTCACTTAAAAAAATGCTACTGGCTTTATTCAAATGTAACAGTTTGCACTACTACAGGCGTATCTGAGATCTTCCCACCAGATAAAATCCAGCTTTGATAATGATTATTCCCTCTAAATAATCCATAGTTTACAAGCATCTGATAGTTACAGCAAACAGAAAGCTACTGCACCATTGTAGCATGAAAGGCTAGAAATGATCCCAGTACACAATGATATATCCTATTACTAATAAATTCCAGTAACACTCATAAACTTCCTGTACCAACACTAAAATAATTCACAGGTTTCATTTGGTCTTATCTAAATAAACTAATCTAAATCTAAAGTTCAGCTTTTATAGTCATTAATTATTAACTTTATTGCTTTTATTTTTTCGCAGTATAGTTTGGATTGTTAAGATACAAGAAAAGATACAAGATACAAGATTGTGCGGCTCTTTGATATGAACGTTATTTTACTTCCTGTTCAAATAATGTAATTCTACTGAAAAAAATTACATACTGTGTAAATGTAGACATGACTTTGTTTCAGAAAGAACTCTTTAGTAAACCACCCCCCAACAGTTTTGATCTGGCATGGCATAATAGCTTAACATAAGAGTCCACCAGTTTTTTTTTTCTAGCATATCTCACAATCCTATTCTATCTTAGGCACCAACATGGAAAAAATCTTTGGAATGTGAATTCATTAATGTTAATGGCAGATATAGCCCTTGGTTCACATCTTTACTGAATTCCCTACCTCTTTACATCAGCATTTTTAATGCTATTTAAAGACAAGTCATAGGGTTACCTGGGAGAATTCCTGCACAGCTGTTTCTTACAACCCCCCATCCAATTCCTGCCCCCCTGGCCTCCCCCAGTCCCTCTGTACCTGGCCCCACTGTATCCCCCTATGCCACATTCTGCACCCAAAGCTAATTCCTTAGCATCCTGGCTGGGAGGAGACAATGGCACTCCTGCCACAGTATCTTCCCCCACAATGCTAAAACCTCATTGTCATCAGTTTGGCCATAGCCACCTCTGCCCATCACCTGTGCAATAGCAATGCTATAGCTAAAGCATTGGAGTGCACCCAGGGAGCACATCGGTGGGGGCTCAGTAGGCATGTTACTGGCTGGTCATGGCATGGCCAGGCCAATAAAATGCCAGGCTGATTTTTTGGCCAAAGTCTGCCACTGTCGAGAGTGTGTATCATAGCTAAACAAAAATGAAGATATTTAGTTATATTTATTTTGTGGCTCTGAATTATACCTGACCTGCTTTCATACAGCATGCATGATTATTCTTGTATACCTAAAGGTCAGCTTTAGAATAGATCTGTGTCCTTACCCTAAGGGCTGCTGCATCCTCCACCCCCTGGGTATCTGCATTGGGGATGGGTGTGTTTGCAACGCCCTCTGGGAAAAAATAGGGCACCATTTCAGACTCCCACTGGGTGAGAGGTGACCGTCAGCACCAGTGGAGTTCCCCTGCTTGGATATGTTCTTCATAACAGCCAAAAACATTGGTTGCCAGCAGTCTTCGCACCGGGAGCCACGGTGCCTTTTTTGTGAAAAAGCATTCTCTGACATGCATCGAAGGGGGTAGGGTAAATAGCTTTGAGATTCAAATGTAGGTTCATGCAGGTTCAGTTAAAGCAGATGGAAACCCATTTCTGGGTCCACCACTCATCCCCCGAGCCCCCAGGAGCGTGCATGGGCGCAGGAAAGCCAGGGATGCGGCGGCCATTGATTACAGCGTTGTGGGACTCGCCCCAAAAGGTTAGTTTATCAGCATCCCAGGGGGTGGCACACAGTGGGGCATCCCGCTATTGGACCAGCACTGGGCCAGCACTGGGGTCTTTTAAATACTGGGGCTGTGCCAAGTGGGTTTTTATCCTCTGGTTTAAACTTGAACTTCTTTTTTTGTTATCAGCAAATGTACAATTTCATCCCACTAAAATTAGAGAATCTCAGGCTCCTACGCCAACCCTATGACAAAACAGAACAATGTTGTCCAATTAAAAATTGGGCCACAAAACATTCACCACCTGATACACACCCAGCACACTGCCGGCATATTTAACTAAAGGGAAAAGATGAGTTTGAAAAGTTAAAGTGGCACATGCATTAGTAACTGAAGGGTGAAAGGTGTCAGAACTCTTCACAACAGCAGCGTTTTGGGTGTCTATGGTGAGCACCAACAAATTTCCATAAGCTCAGACAGCAACTGATGGCGCAATGCAGCATAAACTAAGGGGGTAATTTACAAACCACTTCATTCATGGGTGTTTGCAGCTTAGATCATTTTTGCATCTTTTTCCAGCATGAACGTCAGATAGATACTGTAACTAGTATTGGAGAAACAACTGTTTTCACATAACTTTTTACTCTTTTGTAAAACTCATTATGAAAAACAAGCAAGCAACCAGGACACTCAAGAGACACCATACATACCGTATTTCCCCATACGCATCCATCTATAAGATGCACACTGGATTTGGAGGAGGAAAATTAGAAAAAAAATATTCTGAACCAAATAGTGTGCTAAAATCCCCCCTACCAATCACCCTATTATAGACAGTGTGCAGAATTCCCCCAATCACACCATTACAGACCCCACATAATAGGCTGTGACCAGTATTACACATTAGAGGCAAATAGGGGCATCCCACATTACAGGCAGTGAGTGGTAGTCCACATTGCAGGCAGTGAGCGGTATCCCACATTACAGGCAGTGAGCTGTATCCCACATTACAGGCAGTGAGCTGTATCCCACATTACAGGCAGTGTGCGGGCATCCCCAATACAGGCAGTGTGCTGACATCCCCAAACAGGCAATGTGCTGGCATCCCAATACCGGCAGTGTGCTGGCATCCCCAATACAGGCAGTGTGCTGACATCCCCAAACAGGCAATGTGCTGGCATCCCAATACCGGCAGTGTGCTGGCATCCCCAATACAGGCAGTGTGCTGACATCCCCATTACAGGCAGTGTGATGGCATCCCCAATACAGGCAGTGTGCAGGGCATCCCCAATACAGGCGATGTGCGGGCATCCCCAATACAGGCGGTGTGGGGGCATCCCCAATACAGGCGGTGTGTGGGCATCCCCAATACAGGCAGTGTGCGGGGCATCCCCAATACAGGCGGTGTGCTGGTATCCCCAATGCAGGCGGTGTGCGGGCAGAAGGCCGACCCAATCATCTTGACGCGCAGAAACAAAATGGCAAAGATAATGGTCGAGGACTCGATTAACTCTTTCCACTTGGCCATTTGACTGGGGATGAGAAGCAGAGGAAAAGTCCAACTTAATCTTCATTTGTTTACAAAGAGCCCTCCAGAACTTAGAAACAAATTGCACTCCTCTGTCAGACACAATAGGCTCGATTCAGAGACACATTCGTCTGCACTTCCGTAGCTATCTGTGAAAGTTTTTGTGGGTGTTTGTCATTTTTTTTTGCTTTTTTTTGTTCATTTTTCATTCGTACGAATGTTTGGGAAAATGCGTATATGCGCTTTCGATGAACGAAAGCAAATCAGAACATTTCCGTTAGTTCGGATCATTTTCCAAACAAAATCTGATATTTTTCGTTCGTTCAGATAACTTACGTTGTTGGGATGGGCTTGCGTCTGATTCAGAGAGCTGATTTCCGACGGACCACCACCCTATAAATCCGTTTCATTTCCGATCCACTTACGGGACCTTTGAGGGCTCGGATTGCTATTGTCGAACATGGAGTCTGCGCGCCTTTAGCACGAAGGCATTGCATGTATCAGCATGGCCGAGGTCATACATTGTATAGCAATGCATACCTAAATCAATACATTTCATGTATGCCTTATAGAAGCATTTTAATGCTGATCTAAATTAGTCCTTAGCATGTAAACCTTTATTTTCCCACACATCCATATAATTGCTATTTTTGTTAGACTTATGTCCTTTGTGAATTATATTTGGATTGTTGAACTTGAATCTTAATTTGTTGTAGGAGTTCTTGTTTTAGTTGGTTACGTTTGCTTTGTGTAATTATTTTATATTTGGTTGCAGGAACCGCAAGATGTGCCCCTCGCACAACATACAAGCAGTGTTTGGTCCAGCTATGCGATTCCTCAATGTTCTTGCAGGGCATCCAGGGTCGTCCCATGATGCTTATATATTGCAGAGCTCCGGCTTATTTCGTCAGTTTGAGTCAGGAGAATTATCTGGTGGATGGCTCCTGGGTAAGTTTGCTCACATTAAGAAAATAATGGGGTGGGGTAAATGAACACCAGAAAAAAGTATATGCCGTCAAAAAAATGTTTTTAATGCTCACAGAAATGAATGAGTGAAACAGTGCATAATATATACAGTGTAAATAGTTCTATAGCGTAGCAGAAGTCACATGTCATAAAGCAAAATAGTATGCTATTGAAGACAAAGCAGGGTTCAATGCTCTAAAGAAAATTCAGACATATTCAACAACAGTATATAACAAAGATTGTCCATAGACACAGGTTAAGCATAATAGGACCCTATTAAACATCGGACCGCTCCTCTTGACAAAGATCTATCCAGATCGAAACGTTGAGGTTTGCCTTGCGGTCAGCCTGTCAGTTCTTTGTGATCTGTACTCACATATCACTGTAAGTGTTATGCTAGCTCAAACTGATGTTTAATAGGGTCCTATTATACAAAAACGAAAGCCTACGTTGTAACATGTGAAAATGAAACGGAAAGTCACGCTGGAAAATGACATCCTCGTATTCGCCGTAAGAACGGACGGAAACTTTACAGAAGGATTGCAATGCATGCATAGAATCGCTCGCACACTAAAACGAAAGTATTTTTTTGTCTCTCTGAATCGAGCTTAAGGTGTGTAGGCAGCCCATGAAGTCGAAAGATATGCATAAGGAAGTGTCTCGCCAGCTGAGGAGCTGAAGGAAGGCCAGGCAAAGGTGTAAAATGCGCAATCTTAGAAAACCTATCCACTACCACCCAAATAACGGTGTTGCCATGCGAAGAAGGGAGGTCAGAAATAAAGTCCATAGCAATGTGTGACCATGGAGTATTTGGAATAGGTAGGGGAAGAAGTAAGCCTGCAGCCTGCCTGTCTTTGGCGAGGAGTCTTGTCACGTGCACAGATGGTACAAGCCTGAATTAATTCCGTCACGTCCTTCCCTAGAGAGGGCCACCAATAATATCTGGAAATGAGAGAACAAGATTTTCTGATACCAGCATGGCCAGCTACATGAGAAGAATGTCCCCACTTTAATATTCTGCAACGTTGGCGAGGAGGCACGAAGGTCTTTCCAGGTGGTGCCTGTACCAGAGTAGCGGGGGCAGAGTGGACTAGGCATTCTGGAGGGATAATATGCTGTGGAGTGGATTCTGACCCGGGGACGTCTGAAGAGTGAGAAAGGGCGTCCGCCCTGATGTTCTTGGCAGCTGGACGGAAGTGGATTTGAAAGTTGAAACGGGCGAAAAATAACGACCATCGGGCTTGTCGAGGATTTAACCGCTGGGCAGTTTCTAAGTAAGACAGATTTTTGTGGTCGGTAAAGATGGAAACAAGATGGGCAGAACCTTCCAAAAGATGTCTCCACTCCTCCAATGCTAACTTGATGGCGAGTAATTCCTGATCTCCAATGGATTAATTCCTCTCTGCTGGAGAAAATGTTTTTGAAAAGAAACTGCAGGTGAGAAACCTGCCAGTAGCGGATTTTTGAGTAAGCAAGGCTCCAGCTCCAATGGAGGAGGTATCTACCTCAAGGGCAAAGGGTCTAGCTGGATCTGGTCTTGAAGGCATTTTTAAGAGTATAAAAGGCCTCTTCAGCCTGAGGAGGCCATGACTTGGAATTGGCATTCTTCTTCGTGAGAGCCACAATAGGCCCAACTATAGTCGAAAAGTGGGGAATGAACTGGCGATAATAATTAACGAAGCCCAAAAAGCGTTGGATAGCCCGTAGGCCAGAAGGACGTGGCCAGTCCAACACTGCCTTTAACTTGCTGGGGTCCATCTGGAGACCTCGACCAGAGACTATGTACCCAAGAAATGGTACGAGAGAGTGGTATGGTCAAATATGCACTTCTCCAGCTTGGCATATAAGCGATGTAGGCGGAGGCGAGACAGGACTTGCTGGACGTGGCGGTGATGTTCTTCAGGATTAGAAGAGAAGATGAGTATATAATCCAGATACACTACCACACAGGAGTAAAGCAGGTCTCGGAATATGTCGTTCACGTATTCCTGGAATACAGCAGGTGCATTGCAAAGTCCAAAGGGCATCACTAAGTATTCAAAGTGGCCATCGCGGACGTTAAAGGGGGTCTTCCACTCATCGCCCTCACGTATATCAGATTATAGGCCCCTCTCAGATTGAGTTTAGTGAAGATCTTGGCACCACGAAGTTGATCAAATAATTCAGAAATCAAAGGTAAAGGCCACGGTAGTCAATGCAAGGGCGAAGAGAGCCATCTTTATTGGCCACGAAGAAAAAGCCTGCGCCTGCTGGAGAGGAAGACTTCCGTATGAAGCCTCTTAGGAGGTTCTCCTGTATATACTCTGACATAGCCTGTGTCTCAGGAGCCGAGAGAGGATAGATTCTGCCATGAGGTGGAGTGGTACCCGGCAACAGGTCGATAGGGCAATCATAGGGTTGATCAGGTGGAAGTACCGCCGCTGGCTTTTTGCAGAATACATCACAGAAGGCCTGATAGATCGCAGGCAGGCCGGGAAGTGGAGCAGAAGCAGGAACAGGTCTGGCAGGAACGGACTTCAAACATCTCTTGAAGCAGGCTGCACCCCAATTCTTGATATCACCGGTATTCCAGTCAAGAGTGGGATCGTGACGTTGAAGCCAGGGTAGGCCGAGAAGAATCTGAGAGGTACAATGAGGGATCACGTAAGACTTAATATTCTCTTGGTGAAAAAGTCCAATCTTTAAAAGGAGGGGTACTGTGCAATCAAGCCTGTCACCATTGACATTGGTAAATAGGGGCTTTGCGAGGGGGTTCACAGAGATGTTATATTTATTAATCAAGGAGGCCTCGATAAAGTTCCCTGCAGAGCCTGAATCCAAAAAGGCAGTCAGGTTCAAGGAGATGGTAGCTGCTACGGTAAGTTGCACAGGAACCGTAAGCCGTGGAGAGGTAGCACACACACCTAGGGACGCCTCTCCCACATTCACTAGGTGCGCCCGTTTCCCTGTCGTGGCGGGCGGTCTTTCAGGAAGTGCTCAGAGCCAGCACAATACAAGCAAAGATTCTCATTCCTCCTGCGAGTTCTCTCCAGCTGGGTTAAGCGAGATCGGTCCACCTGCATAGCCTCCTCACTGGAAGGCGCATGTGCGGACAAAGGATGTTGAAACACAGGAGCCAAACGGGATGCCCTCCTAGGGTGCTGAGAGTCTCTTTCCAGGCGGAGTTCCTCACATCTTTCAGAAAAACGCACATCGATGCGTGTGGCCAAATGGATGAGGTCAGTCAAAGATGAAGGCAAATCACGTGCAGCTAGAGCATCTTTAATTTTGCTAGACAGTCCCTTCTTGAAAGAGGCACATAAGGCCTCATTATTCCAAGACAGTTCAGATGCCAGGGTAAGGAACTGAATGGCGTATTTACCAACGGACAGGTTGCCCTGGACCAAGTGCAATAGGACCGTTTCTGCAGACGAGGTCCGGGCTGGTTCCTCGAAGACCTGGCGGAACTCAGAGACAAAGTGAGTACATTGGAAGTAACTTGATCCTTGCGATCCCATAATGGGGTAGCCCAGGCCAGAGCCTTTCCTGAGAGCAGACTAATAACAAAGGCCACCTTGTCACGTTCAGTGAGGAATTGGTCCGCCAACATTTCCAAATGCATAGAACACTGGGTAAGGAAGCCTCGGCATAACTTGGCATCCCCATCAAACTTAGCCGGCAGAGACGGATTCTAGAAGTTGATGCTACTGGAGGCTGTGGCGGCAACACTAGAGTAGATGGTGGCAATTGCTGCTGCTGAATCGATAAGAGCTGCTGATCCATGGCGGAAAGCTGGTTAATTTGGCGAGACTGCATAGCCACTATTGTAGGTAGTTCAGTGGCATCAGGCAGTGACACCTCAGCGGGATCCATGGTCGGATCTTACTGTCACGGAACGGGTGTGGCGGCACAGGTGTGGATCCGCTGTGACTGTGATGCTGATAGCGAGTACCGTGTCAGGGGAGCGGAGTCTAAGAGGCCACCGGTATTCACCAGAGCCCGCCGCAAGGCAGGTTGGTCTTGTAGCGGCGAGTGACCCCCAGGTCGCTACCCCCCAACAGCGGCTCAGTCACACATTCAGCCGAGGTACTGCGTGGTGCAAAGGAGGCAGGCAAAAGGCGATGTCAAAGTTCAAGCAGAGGTCAGGACTGGCAGCATAATCTCGAGATCGAAGAGAAGTAGCCAAGATCGGGACGGGCAGCGAAGGTTCAGAGTCAGGGGGACAGGCAAAGGTCGGTACACGGGTGAGCAATCCTGAAAACAACTGACTTTCTGCATACATAGGAAGACCAAGATCCAGCACTGATGGAAAGGAAGTGCCCCTTAAATAGGGGAAGTGGATGCAGGATTGGATGACTGGGCACCAATCAGTGGTGTACCGGCCCTTTAAACTTCAGGAAACCGGCACGCGCGCCCCCTAGAGGACCATGCAAGGAGGCAGAGTGAGGAGAAAGGAGACGACTGGGAGCAGCCAGTGCGCAGCCACCGCCGCGCCAGAAGCCACGGCCCCGCCGGCAGGAGCGGGTAAGGAGGGAGAATGGGGAGCGCTGTGAGATGGACGCGCAGCGCTTGCCTGGGCAGCGGGAGCAGCAACGGAGGTGAGGGGAGTGCTGCGAGATGGGCGCGCGGCGCTTGCCCTAACAGGAATATATGGTTTATGGGAGATATTCTAAATGTAAAGGGTTGTTTTGGTTGAAAGAGTGCAAGATGTGCACTTTGTCTGCAGAGCTGAAATTTTCAAGTAAAATTACCCTTACGCACATGCTTTACTGTGGGGGGTTTGGCAACTCTTCCCTTGACAGGACCTATGCATGTTGGGTATTGTTCTGTTCAGGGCACCTTGCTTTTTCAGATTTAATGTGTTTTTTCTTGGTTGCATATAGTTATTTTTTAGGAAAATGTGGCTTTGATTCTTCTTTTTTATTCTTTTTTGGAGAAACTCTGTGCAACCAAAGAATTAATTGAGGTATTACTTCCAGAAAACTGTGTCCACATCAACAAGCCTAGAAAGCTTGAGGTGTGTACGCCTAGAAAGCTTGAGGTGTGTACTTCCAGAGAATATAGTTTGAGGGGGGTATTTTTCTTGAAAAAGGGGGTATTGTTTTTGAAAATGCACATATCATAGTTGTATTTTATCTGAAAAACTCCTAAAGCACTGTTTCAGTTTGGGGGAGTCTCCTGGACAGGAAGGGGTGTCCACAAATACATATGTGGTACCGTTGTAACTGGGAGAAATATATAATTTTCTTTGGAAATCCCTTAAGAAGTCACAGTTGAACATGTGTAGCGCAAAATAGTGAAACATGGTCTGCCAACAGAGGGTGACAAAAACTCTAGGTAGGCTGGCATTTAAAAGGTTAAGACATGCCAGTGTCTACTATTGTCTTTATGACTGCACTCATATTAGTATATGTCAGCATTAAAGAGGGACCTCATAGGGACACGTTAAAAATAACATTTGTGGGCGTTTGTTTATTTATAAGCCTGTTTTAATATATTATTACTACACCCTCAGGCCTTGAGTATTTTCCTTCATATCTTGTGCTGCGTACTCAAAATCTTGCTATGAAGTCTAATTCCATTTTGCCCTAACATATTCCCTCTAATGGATACTCCTAATTAAAGAGCGGAGGTGAGAGCTTGAACCTCAAAAATTGTATTCCCTGCCGAGTTTTTTAGGTACAGTCAAGTAGAAATCTGTCCCTTGGGTGATTTCAGTATATCCAAAAATGTGACCTGTTGTGAACTATATAGTCATTGATGTTCAAAGTTCCGAATAATTGTTTTAAAATTTCCTCAGATCTCGTACAAATGAGGAAAATGTCATCAATGAACCTTTGCCGCATACAAACGTGAAACAGATACAGTGACATTTCATCCTCACTCCACAAATTCCTCTCCCACCCATCCAGATACAGGTTCGCATACGACAGGGCATAAGTAGTCCCCATCGCAATCCCCTGTATCTGTTTGTAGAGTGGCCTTTAACCCTTTAAATGCCAAGCAAGTAGTTTCTACGTGGTTGCTTCTCCGACCATTAAGTGCCAAGCACGTAGAATCTACGTGCTTGGCATTTCCCCCTGCTACTGTAAAAATAGAAAAAAAAACTCACCTCTGGCATGGATGTAAAGCTGGGGGCCTCCTCTTCCTCCAGGGGGCATCCAATTCCTCCCCCGGGGTCTTCCGGCTTCAGGTGGGGGCCCGAAATTGCCCGCCCCCCTTGCTTTCAGCGCTGACACTTGCGGCTGTAAAACAAAAAAAAAAATGACATTCACTTGTTTGCCAGACAAAGACTGCCATTGGAAGGGAAGTATTGCTTTTTATAAATACAATTGTTTAAAGCGAGTTCAGAAGCTTTTGCGAGTTCCGGTTGTATTTTCAAGTGAGGTTGTATTATAAGTGAGGGGACTTTTCATTAAAGGGGGGGGGAGAAAGAAAGAAAAAAAAAAGCATTGTGTTACTTTTTTTTTTTCTTGTATTTAGGTTTAGCCTTGATTTAAATACATTGGTTGCTCCCATTTGATAGAGAGCAGTTACCTGGGTGGGGGTATTCCTGCCTAATTAGCAGCCTATTTATTTCACCTAAGCACAGCCTTCTGACTGTTTGCCAGACAGAGACTGCCATTTGGAAGGGAAGTATTGCTCTGTATAAATAAGATTGTTTAAAGCAAGTTCAGGAGCTTTTGCGAGTTCTGGTTGTATTTTCAAGTGAGGTTGTATTATAAGTGAGGGGACTTTTCACTAAGGGACTTTATATTGGGACTTCAAGTGTTCAAGTGTTATTATTGCCTGTGTGCTAAAATAAGAAGTTACAAGCCAAAGTTGCTGCAACTGTGAGCACTAAAATAGTTTTTACTGCTGTTTTGTCACTAGGATAATGGCTAGCAATATTGGAGGTCTACTTCAGTGCACAGTTTGTCATATGTATACACTTCAGGAGCAGCAGTTCCCGGGTGAATACCACTGTGATAAATGTGAGCAAATGGCAAACCTTGAAGCTCGGGTTAGAGATCTGGAGGAGCAAAATGCAACACTGAGGAGAATTGACAATATGGAAAAGAGCGTTCTGCTCACTGAGCAGGCAATAAGTGGGGTACATAAAGAGGGTGGAGTAATGGGTCAGGATGAGCAAATAAGTAGCTGGGTAAATGTAGATAGAGGGAGTAGAAAGGGTGCACAGAAAAGGAAGGCCATACCTGTGTCTGTGCACACTAGCAAAATTGCCAAATTGGGTAATGATGCAAGAGTGTCAGTCTCAGAAATGGCAGCCCTAGCGGATACTGCTCTCCCTAACAGCCGGGAGGACAGCCCAGCTGGTGAGCGGGTGGTTGGGACTGCAGGTAGGACTAGACAGTTAGTGGTCATAGGGGATTCTATTATCAGGCGGACTGATAGAATAATTTGTCACCAAGACCGCCTCAACCGAATGGTTTGCCGTCTCCCTGGTGCCAGGGTTCGGCATGTGGTGGAAAGGGTGGATAAATTACTGGGAGGAGCTGGGGATGACCCAGCTGTCGTGGTCCACGTGGGGACCAATGATAGAATTAATGGGAAATGGAGGATCCTTAAGAATACATTTAAGGAATTAGGTACCAAGTTGAAGGGAAAGACCTCCAAGGCTGTATTCTCTGGAATACTGCCAGTGCCATGCACTACACATGAAAGACAGGGGGAGATTAGAGAGTTAAATGCATGGCTCAAGTTCTGGTGCAGGGCAGAAGGATTTGGGTCCCTAGAGCACTGGGCTGACTTTTCATTGGGGTACAAACTGTATTCTACAGATAATTTGCACCTGAATGGAAGGGGGGCTGCTGTGCTGGGTAAGAGGATACTATAGGGGGTGGAGAGTTATTTAAACTAGAGATGAGGGGAGAGGGCAAGAGTGAAACCAAAGTGAAGACAGGTTACTTAGGGGACAGCATATAATGGTGGGTGGAGAATTAGAAGGGGGGAGGAGTGCTATGATGGATAAGGAAATCCATGTGTTGCAAACCAGAAGTGAAAAATTAGGCGGATGCATTACTGCAGAAGCTAATACTATACCTCAATGTGTCAAACTAGATAGGAACTTAAAGTGTATGTTCACAAATGCAAGAAGTCTGGCAAGTAAAGTGGGGGAGCTTGAGGCTCTGGTGCTGGCAGAGAATATTGATGTTGTTGGTGTGGCTGAGACATGGCTGGATTCCACACATGATTGGACTGTCAATCTACAAGGTTTTGCCCTTTTTCGGAAAGACAGAGCAAAAAGAAAAGGGGGCGTTGTGTGTCTTTATGTAAAACAAGAACTCAAAGCATATATTAATGAGGGGATACTAGCAGAAGATTGTGAAGATGTAGAATCCTTGTGGGTAGAAGTGCGCGGCGATGTAAACAATGTTAAAATACAGTTTGGTGTAATCTATAGGCCCCCAAATATAACTGAGGAAATAGAGGGTCAACTGCATAAACAGATACAGTGGGCATCACAGGCTGGTGCAGTGGTGGTGATGGGGGACTTCAACTACCCAGGAATCGAATGGAGACATGGTTCTCTCTAAAGACAAGGGGGCACTGCCTTCGAATGGAAAAAAATAAATTTAGTTTCCGGAGGCGACAATCGTTTTCTTACCATAAAAACTATAAATCTATGAATTAGCCCCCCACAGAAGCTTGTTACAGCATCAACCGCTGACAGCTTCAAAAAAGGATTAGATGCTTATTTAGAAGAAAATAACATTAACAGTTACTATTAGCGGTTATCAGTAAAAAAAAAAAAAAAAAATTAAATAGCTTCCCCTATAAAATAAAGTAAAAAATAACTTCCCTTACCACAACACCCTTGGTTGAACTTGATGGACATATGTCTTTACAAAATTTTTATTGAAGTTTGCACGTGATGTACAGCATATTTTTAAAGACAGGCGTACTGAACAAGTAGTAATCCTCTTCTGAAGGCGCTGGCCGTTGCCCATAGCCCCACCTTTTTGTGGGAGGAGCGGGATGACGTCATCCTGCTCCTCTTAGTCTCTCGGCTCCGGCTTTGACAGATGCCTATAGTAGCGGTGCAGAGCGGGTGAGAGGCGAGAAGGCTCCGATCTTCTGCCCCTCACCCGCCCTGCTCCAATCACTACTAGCGTGGGGCAGAAAAGCCGGTGGCCATAGGCTATGCCGGCTTGTAGCCTGCAGGGCCAGGGGCAACCAAAGCTGGCCCCTGCGCCCTGTTCCTACAAGCCCTGCATAGCTGGTTCTGGGCTGGTTATTTCGGGTAAGGGGGAACCCATTTCATTTTTGGGGGGGGATTTTTAAAAAATTTTAAAATTAAAAAAAAATTGGGTCTCCCACCCTGGGAGGGGGTACCCTATGTCGTTTTGTTTTTAATTAACTCTCTATGTTCTGTCACCCAGCAGCTATAAAAGGCTTCCAGCAGATGAGCAGAAGCCAGTGATTGGCAATGGACACAGTGCTCCAGGATGGATGGGAGGTAAGTATTAAAAAAAAACGAATAAAATATTTTTTTCTGTGTGTTTTTTTATACTTAACCCTTTGTGAACTGGTAAGAGGTCCATGAGACCACTATACCAGTTCACAAGGCTCGGGGGCTGGCAAGTCATTGCCATTACCCTCCGCACCCCCAATTACCTGCCTCCCAAAAGCCTGGGGGGGGCAGAAGAGCCCGTGGCCATAGGCTATGCCGGCTTGTAGCCTGCAGGGCCCCTACGCCCTGTTCCTACCTAGTGTGGAAAGTAGTTGTATTTTATTTGTAAATGTTATAAACTACTCGTTTCCGTTTGGGGGGTCTCCTGGGCAGGAATTGGGGGCTACCGATACATATGAGTTACCGTTGTAATGGGGAGAAATGGGGCTATCACATGCAATATGGTTTTCTTTAATAAAATAAATGTTTTATTTAAAGCTGACCTTCAGCACGATTTAATGAAAAGCCCAAACCCTTAAAAAACTATTCACCAGCATCTAACATTAATATATTTTACGTTTTTAGTCACTTACATATTATTCTTTCCCCCACCGGACAGCAACTCTGCTCAGGACTCTAGGATACGGTCGCAAACATCTTGCCTCAGTAGCATCACATACTGAGGATATGAAAGCAGAGTAAAGTGCAGGGAGATGGGGTTATAGCTGTGATTTGCACAGACAGAGCAGAGCTGGGGCCTAGAAAAGGACAGCAATTCCAGAATGCAGAGCGGCACAGTCAGAAGACACTTCCTGTTTGCAGGCTGCCTTATGCTCCATGAGCCGCCATCTTCGATGTTTAAAGGCTCAGAAAATGCAGTAGATGCAGGTAGGATGATTTTTAATGTGAGCAATCTGTATGTACAGGGTGTGGGAAAAATATAAGATATGCTCTTATTCAGGGTGAATTTTCTAAATTCAATTTTCTAAAATATATATATATATATATATATATATATATATTTTTTTTTTTTTTTTTTTTTAATGTTTTAATAAACAGTAGAAAAATTACAAACAATACATTTCATGTTAAAGCCTAAACTCTGCTGCAAAATATATATATATATATAATACATGGTGGCAATGGATGTTCATATTTTTTAAACTGGCCTAACTGCTATAGAATGTTTTTTCAATACAAATGACATAAAATGTTTGTAAAATACCTCTTGCGAGGCTTTTGGGATTTGGTATACAGGTCTGCCATCTTGTGGACAGGCCTTACAATACAGATATATTATTGTTACTAATTTGTGATACACGGTGGCAATGAATATTCATTGCTTTTAAACTGGCCTAACCGCTATGGAGTGTTTTTACAATACAAATGAAATAAAATGTTTGTACTATTATAGGAAAATACTTCTTGAGAGGCTTTTGGGATACTAGGTTCAGGGGAGGCCTACTCTCCATCTCTGTTGGTATGATTCCATAAAACACACATTTGCTAACATAATAATATACACTTCCAAAAATGTTATTCAAAGTGGACTTTCCTCTTAAAGTGGCCTGTCCTTCTAGAACATTTTCTAGAGACATTTTTGCAAGGTACATACAAGCTCCCCCAGGGCGGCCATTGGTCAGTTCCCCAAATAAATATGGAGTCAGCCCAGTACTCAGTTCCCGTTATAGTCGCTTGTGATTAGGGTGTGATTCCGTTAGTTATTATCTGTTTCCAACCCGGCTTGATCGACCATCCCTGTCCGCTGCCTGTACCGACCTTTGCTTTGTCTGACCTCAATCCTGCCTGCCCCTCTGGATACCCCGCGATCTCTGACCTCCCGGCTTGACCCTTTGGCTACCCCTCACTACGCACCTGTCTCATCCCTGTACTCTGACGCACCTTCCGGACTGACTACCTGTGAACGACCTCAGCTTCGGGATACCCTTGTGGTTCATCGGCCTTCACCGTAAGCACACATCCTTTGCGCCTATTAAGACCTGGGGGCAACCGTGTCCGGTGAGGCGTACCTAGCGTCCCGGCAAACAGGGGCTTTACTATAGGCAGAAGCGGCAGTGGAGATTGGGGGTTGTCTGCTTACAGAAGGCAGGTTTCCCGCTGGGCATCACAGTAAGGTTGTTGGATAGTATATTTAAAGCGGAAAAAAAACCCAGGACGGACAGTATCAGCTTACTTTTCCTCCAATCAAAGTAGTTTGCCATGCCTATATTCATATGCGGAAAACAGCTCTGTTTGTTTACAATGGGGAGCGAGTGCAGCCCTGCATCCTCGAGCTGTGCATGCTACTGTACCAGCCATTCAGAATGGACAGGAGCGAGCATGCCGCTGTGGATGCGCCCGCTCTTGCTCCTATTGAAGTCTATCAGAGCCGTTTGGCAAATTACATAGTAACGGCTCTTATTTGACAAGAGCCTGTAAATGCACTGTTGGACCGGGAAGAGGCGAGTTATTCTGGGGGATTATACATGCCAATTTGGGTTGCCCCCAGGCATGGAACGAAACCAATAGCCGAAATCCTGGGTTTTGTTCTGCTTTAAATAAAAGCTTACAAGGAAGCAGCAGTATAGACTTTATGCCACAAAGCAGCAGTATACCCATACAAAATGGCAAATGGTGACTATATAGGAAATTGCCATAAGGAATGGTCAGCTAGAAATAGCCATAAATTAGTAATAATAGGGGGCGTGTCCTGGCAATGGTGGAGTGTGGACGTGAATAACCCTGCTCCCGGACCCCAGACCCCTTAATCGGACTGAGCACTGCTAATAAGGCCACCAGAAATATGTCCAAAAAGAAGGTGAGGAAGAGTGGGGACAGAGGAGACAGGAAGACCCCCCCGAAGTGGGCGACAGCCGGCAAATGGCACACCGGCGGGAGAGGCGCGAGGAGCGGCATGGCGGCGGGACGCGGAGAGGAGGATGCGACTGAGACAGCCTGCCTTACCTCTTCACACAGCGAGGCATCAGACCAAGAGAGCGCGGCGTCCCGGGGCCCCCCGCCCGCCTGCGGGGCTGGGAGGCGGGAGGAGATGCGGACCGAGGAGCCGGATGAAAGAGGTGGGTGCAGCAAGATGGCGACCGCGGAGCCGGAGACGGCCGCATCACCGCCCGCATCACGGGCCGTGTCATGGCCCGCATCACGATCCGCTGAGGGCCTTCCTCGGAGGGGAGGGGGAGCAGAGAGAGGGACTCAGCTTGCCGACACAGGCTCGGCGAAGACAGCAGGCGCCGCACAGCTGGACAGTGGAGCTCCGCAGCAGGGAGCAGAGAGGCAGGCTGCAGCAGCCACTACAGATCTCATCAGCAGGCCCCTGGGGCTTAGTAAAAGCACACCACCACATTCCCCGTCCTTCTCCCCTTCAAATACACAGGTCGGGCAGCAAGAGATGATCTGTGCCGAAGTCCCCCTAACAGACCCCATCACGGAGGCAGTGGCACAGGGCGCAGAGCTGAGCAGGGCCCCCTTGCACATCAACCTAATAAAATTTGCCTTTGAGTCCAGGAAAAGCAAAAATATGGCTCTGCCTGCCCCAGGAACTCCCACCCCTGTTGACGGGGCTGCCCTGTCCGGAGAGCTTCCCCGAATGCCCCATGGTCATAGCGAATGGCCCGCCCTGTGTCCCCACCTGGGCCGCTCTTTTCTCCCGATGGAGGGTCTCCTGAAGTGTCTCAATCCCAGGCCAATGAAATCCACTTGGAAACCATCTCGCTTCTAAAGGGTATCCCGTCACGATCCGACATCGAAAGTCTCATCGCAAAATATGAAGCAGCGTTTAAGCGGGAACTGTCAACTGTTAAACATCAGGTCTCAGAAGTGGAGCAGAGAGTTACTGCGCTAGAGACGGAGAGTGCAACAGCAGCTGACCGCGTACAGGCGTTAGAATCCAGAAGCGTTCGGCAAGAAGCGATGCTGCAAACGTGCTTTCTCCATATAGACGACCTGGAGAACAGGAGTAGGCGGAATAACCTCCGTCTAAGGGGCATCCCAGAGGCGGCAGGGGGAGAAAACCTACAGCACATTGTATCAAATATCTTTAACACGGTCCTCGATCGAGATCCAGCTACTTCTATTGTGCTCGACAGGGTTCACCGGGCCTTAGGCCCCAGAAGTCCGGATCCAGCTTTCCCACGAGATGTGGTGTGCAAAGTCCACCTGTTTTCCCTTAAAGAAGAGATACTTCGGAAAGCCTGGCACAAGGGCACAGTTGAATATAATGGGGCGGCTGTTAAAATTCTCCAGGACCTCTCCAAACGGACTTTGCAGATGCGGAGGGCCTTTAAGCCCCTTCTTGAAGTTATTTTAACAAACGGGGCCACCTACAGATGGGGATTTCCCTTCCATCTGATTGTGAGGAGAGAGCAGCGCAATTTAATTCTGAGTTCTCCTGTGGACTTGGAGAAGTTGTTAGAGTTCCTCGGATGCGAGCCCATCCAGATCCCGGACTGGCTGTCTCCGGAGTTTCCCAGTGCCATGCAAGAATCCACGAGTGGTCCACGGAGGGGCCAGAGGAATTACCGCAATCTGCAGCGCCTCAAGAGATCCTCTGCCCCGTATGGGAATGGGTTGTCTCGGTCTGAGCGGGCGACCCTCCCGTGCAGCGGCTTCGCGCGGCTCGTCTGGATAGCCGATCCGAGGGGCCGGGGTCCCCTCCCCGCCTCCTGGTTCCCCCTTCTGGGGTGGTGGAGAGAGCCTCAGCGAGCCCCAAAGGGAGTGACTGGCGTTGACTCCTCTCATCGTGTTGCTCGTTCCCATCTCTTCATTCTCTCTCAGCGTCTGCATTGAACTGGAAAGATGGACTAATCCTACTCTGGGGCGGCAGAGCTAACTGGCCTGTCTCCCGGATAGGATCCCTCTGGGCCTAGTCCCCGCTGTTGTGTTTTCTAAGTTCTAGGTTGTTGTTCTCCTTTGATCCACCTTTCTCTAGTACGGTAACTGTTAACATAGGTGGCTAATTGGCAGGTATACGTGTCTGAGCAGGGGTCGGGGGACGGTAGGGTGCCTGCCCTTGAGTCCCGCCTTCCCTGCTAGACGCTGTACCCCCCAATAGGAGGGGCTTCTCGGACGCCCAGGCGATCGAGGCCCCGATTTTCCATACTTGGAATAGTACTGTTAATTTTAGTTTGTTCTGTTCTGTGTTCTAATTGTGGTTATAGCGCACCCCCAACCACAGGGGTAGACTAGCTACCCTCTGTACCCCTCCTTCCCTTTCCTCCCCCCCTCCTCCCCATTGGGTGTCGGGCTAGCACACATGGGTGCCATGGCTAGGGGGGTCAAACAAGCAACTCTGACCAAGCCCATATCTGAATTTAACATAGTTTCCTTGAACGTTAAAGGGCTTAACAGCCCAGAAAAACGGTCCTTCACTTTGAGGAATCTTAAGGGGCTTAAAGCCCAAATAGCCTTCCTGCATGAAACGCACTTCAAGGCTGGTGATCCACCCTCTTTGAGTAACAGAACCTTTCAAAAGAGCTACCACAGCTACTCTCCGGACTCTAGGTCCCGGGGGGTCAGCATTTTAATCGATGCCGGTCTCCCGTGGGAGCTGGCTGACTATAAAACAGATGAGGAGGGGCGCTGGATCTTCCTGAAAGGGAGGGTGGCGTCCCATCTCTACACCTTCTCCAATTTTTACTTGCCAAACATGGGTCAGACCTTCCTTGAAAAAGCAATGGAAAACCTCTCGACCTTCAAAGAGGGGGAATTGATTATTGGGGGGGATTTTAATCTAGCATTAGACCCACTTATTGATACCTCCAGGGGCGCGCCGCAGCTGTCCTATGCTAAACTTAATAGGCTTAAAAAAGTAATCGCCCTGTACCAGCTAATAGACCCTTGGAGAATCCTCCACCCGACGGATAAGGACTACACGTTCTTCTCCGCTCCCCACAACTCTTACTCCAGGATAGACTTCTTCCTGATTCCCCATGCCTCTCTACCCAAGGTTTCTGCTGCAGAAATTGGCAATATCACCATTTCCGACCATGCCCCAGCCACGCTCACAGCAATTTTACCGAGCCCAATCATGAAGAGTTGGTCCTGGAGGCTCAATACCTCCTTGCTAGAGGACCAGGTAGTCATGGAGGAAATTCAAAAAGAACTCCAAGAGTTCTTCGCCTTAAACGCCTCCCCTGAGATAAGCCCTGGAGTCTTGTGGGAATCCCATAAATGCGTCATTAGGGGGATTTTCATCAAGATTGGTTCCCGAATAAAAAAAAGAAAAAGCGAAACGCACGCTGGAACTCCTGTCGGAGATCAGGAAATTTGAGATGCTCCATAAACAATCCCTGGCAGCCGCCCACCTTGCAACGCTGACGTCTTTGAGGGAACAGCTTAAAACGCTGAGTTGTGATAGGCTGAAGGCTCAATTGACTAAATGCCGGAGAGCCTTTTACGAGTCGGGGGACAAATGTGGCAAGCTCTTGGCCAGGGCCCTCCGCTCAGAGAGGGCTAAGACCTATATCCCGAAAATCACAGGTTTGGATGGTCGGGTCAGACACCTAACAAGTGAAATTGCAGAGTCTTTCGGGAGGTTTTACCAATCTTTATACAACCTCCCAAAGGACCGGAGACCTGACCAGTCGACCGTGATAGATAGATATATCAGTCGGGGATGCCCAGCTTGCCGCCTGAAGTGGTCGAAGGTTTGGAGGAGCCTATTTCTCTGTTGGAACTACAGAAGGCGGTCAAGGGGACGGCAGGTGGGAAGGCGCCGGGCCCGGATGGGCTCCCGGCTCTTTACTACAAAAGATTCATGCCGACCCTGGCCCCCAGTATGCTGTCGGTCTTCAACTCGGTCAGAGTGGGGGGCTCCTTTCCGACAGACTCCCTAAGGGCATTCATCTCTGTGCTACCGAAGGAAGGGAAAGATCCTTCACAATGTAGCAGCTACAGACCTATTTCACATTTGAATTCGGATATTAAAATATTTGCTAAAGTCCTGGCCGCAAGAATAGCCCCACACCTCCATCACGTAATCGGGTTGGATCAGGTAGGATTCATGCCACACAGGGAAGCAAGGGACAACACTATTAAGGTGTTGAACCTAATCCATACTGCACAGCAGAAAAACATACATGCCCTTCTCCTCGCGACCGACGGCAAGAAAGCATTCGATAGAGTTAGTTGGCTCTTTATGAAGGCCACCCTACGACACCTGGGCCTTGGCCCTAATGCATTAAGCTGGATCCTCAGCCTTTACGAGGGTCCCTCGGCGTTGGTGCGAGTGAATGGCATGTTCTCAGATTCTTTTAACATCACAAATGGGATGAGGCAGGGATGCCCGCTGTCTCCCCTGATTTTTATTTTGACCCTTGAACCACTACTTTGCAAGATTCGCAGACACCCAGACATCAGAGGTCTGAGAAGTTCGGAGGCGGAATATAAAGTTGCTGCATATGCAGACGATCTGATCTTCTGCTTATCAGGTCCAGAAATTACACTACCTAATTTAATGGAAGAGATCAAGCAATATGGGGAACTCTCAGGCTATAAAATTAATTACTCCAAATCTGAAATGCATAATATTAAAATCCCGACAGAGAGGTTCTCCCGCCTGCAGAGCTCGTTCCCCTTCAAATGGGCCAAAGAAAGTTTTACCTACCTGGGGACTAAAATTGGATGTGATCTCTCCAAAATATTTGGCTTAAACTCCCCCCCCCCCTCCTCAAGAAATTTCAGGAGGATATCTCAAAATGGTCTGTGGGAAAATTATCTTGGTTCGGGCGGTGCAACGCTCTGAAGATGAACCTTCTCCCTAGGCTGCTGTATCTTCTGCAGGCCCTCCCGATAGCTACCCCTCCAGCCTTTCTGCGTGAGGTTAGATCCCTCTTTGCCAAATTTGTTTGGGGAGGGAAACGGCACAGGATTAATAGAGACACGCTCACCAGGGCAAAGGAGAACGGGGGAATAGGGTTCCCAGATCCGGTGAGATACCATTCTGCAGTACACCTGGGGAGAGTTGTAGACTGGTGTCTACACGGGAGCAATAAGCAGTGGGTCGGCTTGGAACAGGAGGCCGTGGAGACACCGTTACCAAACATTATGTGGCTGGAGGGGAAGGACGTGCCCCGGGCTTTTAAACATCCCACTATAGGAACCACCTTAAAAGTAGGCAAGTCAACAGCTGGCCTTCCGGATATCTCCCCTGGACCCTCCCCCCTGATTCCCGTCCTGGGCAATCCAGACTTCCCCCAAGATCAAAGGAGTGGAGAGAGGCGGGAGTCTATAGAGTACAACATTTCTGGTCGGAGGGCGGATGGTCGGATCTATCTTCACTAGCTCAGGCCAGGGGGCTTTCGGAATGGTCAAGTTGGCAGAGCACTCAGCTCCGACACTGCCTAAGGTCCCTTGGGGTTACCCCCACTCGGCACAGGCCTCTCACAACTTTTGAGGAAACTTGTACAAGCAATAATCCTGAGACACACGTTCTCTCCCGCATGTATAAGCTACTTGTCTCCCCCATGACCGAAAAGGTGCCGCCTTACATTGGAAAGTGGGAGCGAGACCTGGGTGTCACCAGACCAGATTGTGAGGCTTCTCTCCGCGCCGCACAAAACCTCTGTTTGCACTAAATTCCAGGAGTGCAATTACAAGCTACTCACCCGCTGGTATGCAGTCCCCACCGTGATCGGTAAGTGGGTGCCCGGCTCGTCGACTAATTGCTGGAGGTGCGGTGCAGAGAGGGGTGACCTTTTACATATTTTCTGGTCTTGCCCTACGATTCGTCCTTTTTGGGATGCCGTCAGGAAGATAATAAACGATGTATCGGAATATCACCTACCTGACGACCCGGGCGCGTGTCTGCTCCACCTTACCAATGCCCCCTTTAAGGGTTATAAGAAATCTCTCCAGTGCCAGCTATTGAATGCAGCAAAGGCTTGCATTCCGCTAATGTGGAGGCAGGAAAGTTCCCGCTCGCTGGCAACCTGGGTTTTAAAGGTGAATGATATCATGCGCTTCGAGAGCCTTATATTGACGAGAGATGGAGGGTCTGAAAAATTCACCACCACCTGGTATAATTGGATGCTGTTTTTAGACTCTGACGAATGCAAGGCAATCCTGGAATCTTCTTAGGAACGCAAGCTCCCGCACCATGAATATCACCACAGCCCGTACATGAGGTCTTGTACTCCCCAGCCCCTCTCGCCCCCCCCCACACGTGCGGCTGTGAGCCCGAATCGCCCCATCGCTCTTATACCCTGCCCTGCCCTCTCGTTTTTTTACCCTGTAGGTTCTTTTCATGGTACTCTTGGTAGTTTTAAATTCAAGCTAATAGGTTTGATCTGAGCTTGTGAACGAAACAATTGTATGTTGATAGATAATCTTTAATATGACTGCTATTGTTTCTTGCCATGACTGTATTTTCTCTGTTTCACTTTGAAAATTAATAAATAAAGAATTTATAAAAAAAAAATAGTAATAATAAGCACACAAAGATTCACCAAAACAATAAAATTATGAAGCATACTAGCCCTTAATGGCCCTTTCTAGGCAAAAACATAAAAAAGGTAATAGGTATAGCCACGAGGGGGGGGGTGATGGTGTTAATAGCACTGCCACGACTGTTTTAGTCTAAGGAAGCACTAGAGGTTAGGATTTGTATGAGGAGTATATATAAGCCGGTGGAGACAGTATAGGTTGTGATGGTTGTTTCACAATAATTTGGGAAGGTTCTGCTTATAAGCAGTTTGCAGCCGTGTGCTGATAAAAAATAACGAATTAAATAGTTAAACTCGAACATCAGGTAAAATATAGAAATCTGGGGTGCTCACCGCCATGGCCTGGGGGTTTAGAAACCTCCCCAGGGCCTCTGAGTGTGGTCCACCTCACAATGTTTATTTTATCAGCTGGTCTATGTATCTCATGCGCTGTTGTTCAACGCTGAGCGCGGTGACGTTTTTCAAACAGACATGGCTTGTGCAATAGTAAGTTTAAAATCACTTTATTGCAACTCTGGTCAATAAGTAGTTAAAAACAAGTAGGCACAAGTCCAATTGGTGTCCCTTTTGTATATTAAAAGGTCCCAATATAGTCTAGTTCAGATATTGTCTGCTGCTAAGCGCCGCTCCAGATCCTGACACGCGTTTCGTCATTTGACATCATTCAAAGGCTTGTAATGGGCATGTGCTCCTCTTCTTTTTATGTTGATCGGGCATCTTGTGGGTTTCAAGCCCTGGTGGGTGTTGGGTAATGTAGTTTTCCTCTTACCTGGCATTATAGGTGGTGCCAGTATTAGAGTAGGGTGGCCACGCTGTTAGTGCTCACTGTGTGTTCACCACCCAGCTAACTTGTTGCTATGTGTGCAGTGCTCTTGGTGTCAGCGCTCATTACTCATTTTCTGCAGAGGTGTATAGAATGTTTCTGAAAAAGAAAGGAGAAAATTGGGCAGCATCATATTAGTAATAGTATAGTTTTTGGCAGCTTCAAAGTGATTGAAAAAAATGCTTAGTATAGTTCTTGGCGGCTTCAAAGTGATTGAAAAAACAAATACTGCTTTTAGGAAGAAGAATGTATTGATGTAAATCTTATCAGTACACAACTAAAAAATAAATATATTGCTTTGTAAAAATGGCATAAATTGTAAATAAATAATTATAATTAAATAAATGTGAATCTTTAAAATTGGGGACTAGTGTGTGTATTATTATTTAGTATATTATTAAGTATTATTATAATATTAAAAAACTATGTTTTTTTAGAAAGGGTCAATAATGTAAATTCTTAGGCAGATAAATAAGTATTAATATTTTATGAGACAAGATTGGGATGATATAAATCATGCCAAAGGAAAAATTTAGAGGATTCTTATGTGTTTTCTAGAAAACAGTTTATGTCTATTTCTATATTTAACCCTTTTGGAATTAGGGTATCGAGTTTGTATATCCAATAGGTCTCTAATGATGTTTGTACCTCTCCAGTTGGGATTAATCTTATATATGATCCAGAATTCTGTGGTCTTTGTTATGGCAAGTGGTAAATTATGCTCATAGGTTGTTGGTGCTTAGGCCCTTTTCGATATTGTGTAGCTGTTCATGTAGTCTGCTTTTAAAGAGTCTCTTTGTCCTACCTACATATAAAAGGTTACATGGTCATTGAAGACAATAGATGACAGCTGGAATTACAGGTTGTTTCTTGTCTGAGCGTATATTCTTGACTGTTTTTCAGCTTTAGGAAGGTGTTTTGTTTCATTTGGAAGGAAGTCTTATTTAAAGTCAATTTGCATCCCTTACAGTCTCTGCGCTTTGTAAAAAGTTATTTTTTGAGATTCCTAAGAGAGGGTCAATGAAGCTGGTAATCAGGTGTTGTGAGATATTTGCAGGCTTGCTGTATATAAATTGGGGGTTGTCAGCGATTAATTCCTTTAGTATTGGATCTGTCTTCAGGATCTTTCACTGTTTTCTGTATATTTTTTCTATTTCCCTACAGTCCCTATTAAACTTTGTGATGAATGGTATTTATGTTTTTGTGTTTTTTTCTTGTAGTTTTCCAATCCCATATTGTTGTACTTCTCTTATGTTTGCTTGTTTTGATTTTTCTTCTTCATTCACTTCCTTAATAGTGGTTTCTATTATTTCCTTTCTGTAACCTTTTTAAACAAACCTGGCTTTTAATTGGTTTGCTTGTTTGAATTATACTTTATCTTCTGTGCAATTTCTTCAAATCCTTTTTATTTGACCTTTTGGTATGTTTTTTTTTATCCAGACTGGGTGGTGGCAGCTTTCAGTTGGTATGTAACTGTTCCTGTCTGTTTCTTTCAAGAAAGTACAGGTTTTGATGTTATTGTTTTCTTTGTAAACTAATATATCTAAAATTGGATTTCGTGTTCACTTATTTGATATGTAAAGGAAATATTCCAGTTGTTATTGTTCTAGAAAAACTGAAGAGTATTTGTTCCTTTCCAGCGGACAAAGCAGTAATCTATGTACCGTTCATAATAATGCAATTCTTCTGGTTTGTTTCTTTCAATTGTCTTCCGTTCCCACAGGGCAATGAACAAATAGGACATACTTGGGGCATATTTACCACCCAAGGCAACCCCTATCTTCTGTAGGTAAAATTCATTTTTAAACCAAAAAGTAGTTGTGGGTGAGTGAAAAAGATTAGAAGAAACAAGATTTGTGGATGGGGTAGATGATGTTCTTGTTTTAAAAAGAATTTAACCACTTCAAGGCTTTCTGATGGGGAATGATGACATATGGCGCTAGCTAAGATACAATTTTCCATTGTTCTTATCTGTTCTAGAAACATGTCAGAATCTTCGAAGTATTACGGGATTTTTTGCACTATTGGTTGTAAATAGGAATTAATATATTCACCCAGTCGGCTAGTTTTGGAGCCTATACAGCTGACAATTGGTGTACTTGGGGATTCTTTTTGTTCCTACCAATCTTCAGTAGGTGGTATAATGTGGGTATTTGGGTTTCAAGGTCAAGTTGAATTCCTTTTTGTTAGAATTCCTGATCTTCTGCCTTTATATAGTAGATTCTTCAATTCTAAACGATTTCTTCCTGTTTTATACTTTCCTTTCTACTCCTTATTGTTTTGAAAGTTTCTCCTTCCAAACTGAGATTGTTCCTTTTGTTTCTAATTTTTACGTTTTTAAAATCCCTAATTATCAGAACTTTGAAGACATTTATATTGGGTTTCCTGGTAAATTGTAATGTAGACATCAAATTCGTTGATTCCTATTGTGGGTGCAGTTTTTAGGCCTTTCTTTAGAAGGTTTAGTTCTTTATTTTTAAACCCTGTATTGGTTAGAATGACAATTCCTTGGAGTATGTCATTTGTTACTGGTTTTTATTTTGTATGTTGTATTCTTGTCCTGCCTCTTCCTCTTTCTTTCTTTTGGGTGTATGGGGTCGGTTTTCCCCTAAAAATAGTGGTATTGTCTGTTTCTCAAATAATGCATATCGTATCCCCTTCCCCTGGCTCCTTCTTCTTTTTTGGTGTTGTCTTCAAAATTGGGTTTGTGTTTGTGGCGGATTGGGGTGTATACTTTTTTTGGTATATGTTTGCGTCGAATAGGGGTGCGATCATCAAATTTGTGTCTGTATTTTAGTTCGATGGGGTTGTTCCTCCCATTTTCCCTGTCATTTTCTCATTTCTCTTGGCCTAAAGAAAAGGTCTTCTTTCTCTTTTATAGCTTAACTCTCTTCTTCGGTTAAAGTAAGGTGGTGGCCAGTAGGGGTTTGGATCTCTGAGTTTCTTACTCTGTTGTGTCCAAGTGGGTGGTGTGTGCTCTCTTCTGTACTGTGATTTTGAATATCTCGGACAGTACCATCCTCCTTTTTCTTCCATTGTTCCTTCTTCTTCTCTAATAGTTAAATAATATAAATTATTTACAGTTTTAAAAAGGCCATAAAGTGGACCAAAACCCAGGACTTTGACTGTCCCAGCTTTTGGTTCTTGCCCCTGGGGTACCCTGATGTGTGATGTCCCACTGTGTGAAACCTCCCAGGTAGACCACTCAAACTCAGCTTTCCCACATGTGCGGCCTCTAGTCCAATCAGTAAGCTCAACTCTGCTTACGTCAATTCGTCTAGGCGCATTTAAGGGCTGGGCTCCAACCGAGTCTAGTCGAGTGTGTTGGCGGCCACATCCCCACTACCCTCTAACAGGTAGTGTGCCTGCGTCAGCCATTCACAAATGCCCGGTGCGGGCGCTTGCTCTGCTGAAGGTATAGCAGGGAGTGGCCACTGCTCCTGCATGGGTGACCTGGGGGGTTTTACACAGCGGGCGGGAGGGAGTATGCCATCTATAGATAATCTACAGCGTGGGGTTGAGTCCACTTTTATCAGGAAATGCAAAGTGCTGGTGAAGGAAAGATGCAGCCAGTCAGAATGAGGCAAGTAGAAAGCAGGCTTATTTAACTTTGCCTGGAATGTCTCTTTAAGCAGGCCTCTATTCTACATTTTTCCTAGATTTTACAGTGATTTAAACCTGTAAACCAGTGATATAAACCTTTTGTTCCCCGCAAATGGTTGCTCCAGAGCCAGCACTGAGCCCCTACCTGATCGGCAGATGCACAAGCCACGCCACCTGGTCTGATCATCCATTGCGTGAGACAATCACACCGGGTGGTGTGGATGGAAGACTAGAGCTATGAGGAGCAGAAAGATTGCCAGAAATGAGGAGAGAGGGATGAGATAGTAGGAAAGGGGGAGTGATGGATGGCCATGTGTGGCACTGCCCCACACAATGTCACAATAACTTTGGCATGAACCTTCCATTGCCTGCCCCTGATCCAGGACAATATAAATTTCCAGTTCTATATCCTAAAAGGAGGAGTATCAGCAGGGGCTTAAATATTTCTAAAGTTCAGTGGGTTTTGCTCCACCTTAAGCTCCCACAGCACATGCTTACGTCCATTCAGAATAGGCTGTAGTGCCTGATACTGCCTGGCTATTTTGAAAAAAACGATTGCTGGGTCGCCTTGTGCTTTCCACTCCCCATGGCTGCACACACCCGCCACTGGCTATTCTGATATGCTGGTACAACAGATTGCCAGCACATGGGATATGTGAAAACCGGGGGGTTTTACACAGTGGGGCATGCTAAAATTGGGGTGCTCCAGGGAACATTCCAGGGCCAGCGGCAGTGGATTTTGGTCCACTTTAAAAGCTCTGTCCAGGCAAAAATAAAATCTAATCTTTACCACTTCTTCCCCTCTGTCTGGTCTGTTAGCATACCTTCCAACTGTCCCTCATTTGAGCCCATGTTCCCCTGTCCTTTGTTGCTCTCATTTTTCCAGTTTTGGGTGTAACATGCAGATCTGAATCAATTCATGATTAATTTGACTATTCATAGTTGGAGTGACTTCGGAGGTAAGTATCCTGTTTTTTTTGCATTGCGGGGGATGCCAAAAGTAAGTTGCAGAATAAATAACTCACCGAACAGTACAGGCAAACCAAAGACATTGCTCTAGCCATTCACCCCTCACCCTTTCCTCCCATCTTAACCCTTCCCCCTCAGTTCTACTAATCTATCTGCTCCTCATAGCTCTAATCATTCACTCCTCCCATCCATTCATCCCTTCCTCTCACCTCAGTTCTGTCCCTGTATCTGCTCCTCATAGTTCTAGTCATCCATCGATCCATCCATACCTAAAATCCATCCATTCATTCCTCCCCCCTTCCACTCATCCCTTCCCCCTCTCCTCCCATCTATCCATCCATCCCTCCCTCTTTCCTCAGTTCTGTCCATCTATCCGCTCCTCATGGCTCTAGTCATCCATCCCTGCGCTTTCGCCCATCCGTCCCTCTCCCTCAGTTCTGTTGATATGCACCTCCAAGTTCTAACAATCCTTCCATCCTGCTCTTCAATTCTATCTATCTATCCCTCCAAGGTCAACCCATCCATTCCTCCCTCTCTAACCCCTCAGTTCTTCCCATCTATCCATGGCTCCTAGCTCCATGGCTTCTAGCTCTAGCCATCCCTCCATCCCTCGTGCCACCCCCCAAGTGCATCCCATCCATTACCCCTATCCATCCATTTCTTCCTTACGCTCCTCTCTGCTGATCCTATTGCCATCCATTTTGCATGGAGAGTGGTGAGGGGGTTGGGCTTAATTTAAATTGGACCAATCAACCAATGAAGCCGGCTACTAGCCTTCCCCCAGGGCTTCCTATATCGAATGCCCCACTATGTGGAACTCCCTGGGGCACCACTAATCTTACCTGATCCCGGAGACTCCTGCGATGCTGTCATCGCCAGCAGCCGCACCCCTGGCTTTCCTCTAGCTATGCACGCTTCCCGCGCCTAGCCATTCAGATAGGTTGGGCGCACGGAAGTGTGCACTCCACAGGGTAGCCAGGGATGCGGCGCCGCAGATGCGAAGTTCAAATCAGTGGCTTTATGCCACGCATTAGTATGCACCACATAAAGCACTGATTGGACGAGCACCTGCACATGCACCGTGGGAACAGCAGAAAGCTGAGTAAAAGAGGGCAATCTGGGGGGGCAGAAGTCCCCATGTAGGATGCCCCCGGGGCAGGGATCATCAGCAGGATAGTCAAAATCGTGGTGATTGGTCCACTTTAAAAATCCCTCTTTCCCACCATGAAAAGTTGGAAGGTATGGGTTAGTGTTAATAAGCAGGGCAGTTTCTACGCAAAATAGCGCTCAGTGCAGAAAGGAAATTTCTGCCCCCTCCTATGGTGGTGGTGCTGCTGTCCCATACAGGTTTGTGCTATGCCGTGCCTCCATGCTGCACCATTGCAGCAGATGGTGCCCCCTGCCCAGGACTGATGGGCTTGTTGCATGGCCTGTGCCACTAACAGAGCTCTAACTTATCTGCAGAAAACATGATGGCTGGAATAAGTGCTCACCCTACCCTAGAAACTGCCCTGATAATAATCAGCTGTCCTGATGTCAGGGGCGTATCTGCCATTTACAGGCTAATTGGGGTATACGGTCCTGTCCTCTCGCAATAAGAGTGACAGGAATGCGCCAATCCATTCACTGTGATGGACAGAGCGTCAAAGTGCTCTCCTTGTGGGGGGCACACTGGACCTGATCTGAGGAAACGTATGAGAGCTCCACACCAACATACGTCATACTGTTTCCAACTATTCAGGGTGGCAAAGAGGGACAACTATTTAATTTAGCCAGGGATGGATAGGAGATGGATTATAACAGTTACAATATAAACACTATGAATAGGCAAATTATTTATTGGTGCAGATCTGCATGTCACACTTCAGTAAGAGGGACAAATAAGAACAATGAGGGACAGTGGGCGTTTACTCAAAAGAGGGAAATTCCCTCCAAATAAGGGACAATAAGGAGGTATGCATATGTATCAGTTTATTTGCGCCAGGCAGGGCCACCCATACAGACTGTAGCATTATTTCAGCATAAGAAATAAATCCCGCCATAGCTGAATGCTCTGCTCTTCACCATTGTTGATGGTATCTTGAAGGCAATATTTGTAGGCGCTTGGCCCCGCCCCTTACTCCAGCCAGGTTTCCTGTCACTACACGGGCACGCAGTAACGTGGCCGCAGAGCGGAAGTGACGCGTTAATCCTGCGCAGCCTGTGTGACGACACTGTTGTGGAGCTGGGTTTGCCGAGTTACCTGTGTAGAGTGGGACAAGAGAGACCGCCGACATGTCCATTGAGATCGAATCCTCCGAGTGAGTGAGCTATGGCGGTGGCGGGAGGGCTGGCGGTGATCGGGACACGTTTGGTCCCATCCGGATCAGGTAGAGGGGACGGTGTTGCATATGGCGGCCCCTTCCCAGTATGTGCCTAGCGGCTGCAGCGACTGTGTGTGCCGTGTCCCCGGTATATTTCCATGCAGAAACTGTTACTGGGGACCTGGCCTTTCCTCCTTCATAAGCTTGATGACTGTCTCTGAGATATGCCCTGTTATCTGTCTGAATAGCGAAAGTTCATCTCACAGCAGAGCCATGGGTGTCCCTAGCAGTGTAACTATAGGAGCTGCCCTGGGGCCCATGGAGTGTGGAGCGTTATTGTCCACCTTATTTATCTTATTTGAGCTCACGTGACATCATGTACAGACAGCTGAAAACATTCACCATAACTGTTAGTTTAGTAGTTCTATGTAATTAAGCTAAACACCCACCTGAGTGTTACAGGACGGAGATTAATGTATGAGCACTGAAGTCCAACAGTTATTATTTAGGAAATAGTTGCTGGACTATATCTGACAGTGGTGAGGGCCATCCAGATTGCTGGAGCCCTACGTACCCTATAGGCATTCAAAAGCCAACTCGCTGATTGGCTGCCTTTTCTGGCTGCCGATGGAAACCCGGATCATGTAACTGCTGGAAGTGAGGCTGGCTTTGCTGAGGGATTGCATTGGAGGTAAGTGAAATCTGGGTTTGTGGGGGCTCCAGCAATCTCAATGCCCCTACCTTGACACATTGCGACCCAGCACTAATTTTCTACAAAATTGGTGTTGGACTGCTTTAAAGTGGACCAACACCCTGCCCGATCGGCCCGGGAATCTATAAGATTCCCAGGCCGATCAGATCCCTCCCTGTGGGGCATACAAAATCGGGTTGCCCCACTGTGTGAAACCCCCCATTCACCTTACCTTACTCCCGTTCCAACGGTGCATGCGCGGGCCACGGCCGCATCTCGCGCTTCTCTCTAGCAGGGTGCGCTCCCTATTAGAGGGAATCGCGAGATGCGGCCCGCGCATGCACCGTTGGAACGGGAGTAAGGCTAGGAGCCTCTGTGGTTGTACGTCCCTTGGACACGCATACCACTGTGGCTCAGAGCGCTCTGATTGGACGAGCAGACGCGTATACGCCGTAGCTGCGGGGTGAGGTGAGTTTTTTCTGGGGGGTTTCACGAAGCAGGGCCCGATCGGGGTGCCCCGCGGAAGTGGACCAAAACCCAGGATAGTGAAAATCCTGGGTGTTGGTCCACTTTAAGCAGGGGCACCCTGAAGTTTCTCTGCCAGGTGGTGGTCCTCTGAGGTTGGGAATCCTCCCACACAGCCCCACTGTATGTATTCCCATGGTTCATTTCCTTGGCGTTCCCACAGCACAGACGCAGGCTGTTTAGCCAATTTCTGCACTCTATTTTGCCCGACTATATTTGGCTCTAGCTGTCTGGCTCAGGTACATGCCCCATCTAGAGGTATGCTTGGGATGTATTTGTGGTGCTGAGATGCTGCGAGGGTTCGAACAGAGGTAAGAGGATTCGGGCAACCTGGGGCTTTCACTCAGCTGGGCATCCCAAATTAGGATACCCCTCTTTGTGAAACCCCCTAGGTCACCCAATCTTCTTAACTTATTCCAGGGAGTGGAGCGCAAATGGACTCTTTTAGACTCCAGGGCCTTTCATTCGCTGAATGACTTGCATTGGGATGATTGGTTGGCTAATTAATTGTTAAGATCAATCAATATGGTTCTCTAATATGTAAGAAGTCTTTTCTAATATATGGGCCACAGAGGACAAATAGGTTATAGAGCTACACATTGTGGGTACAAGGAACTCGGCTAGATTTACAGGTATCTGGTTGTGGATAAAAGTTGTGCAGAAACACTCCGAGTATTAAACCAATTATCAATTAAATATATTCAAATATCTGCTGTGTATTTAGCTGCCACTTTTTTTGTACCATTTCATAAGTTTCCATTTTCAGGTGAGCTGTAGGTGTAGTTAAAATTCATCACACTGCTAACCATGAAAACTAACATATCCATTTTCCCCTGCAGTGTTATACGTCTTATTATGCAGTATTTAAAGGAAAACAGTTTGCATCGTACACTGGCTACGCTACAAGAGGAAACAACAGTGTCTCTAAACACGGTGGACAGTATTGAGAGTTTTGTGGCAGATATTAACAGCGGCCACTGGGATACTGTGTTGCAAGCTATACAGTCTCTTAAGCTGCCTGACAAGACACTCATTGACCTCTATGAACAGGTAAATGTCATGGGGACTTGCTATTTACCTGTACTTCTCTTACCCTAAGCTTTATAAATGTTACCTATTGATATATTCACACAGTCACTGAAATCATATAGCCTTATTACCTGTGCAAGATGCACCCAACTGCTCAAAAGCAATGAGGGCCATAGTAGGTACAGTGCTGAGCTAACACCTAAACACTGCAATGGGCATTCAGACTGGCTCTTGCTAATGCCAAAGTGTTTGGAATGCATTTTGGGAACCCACTAAGCACTGCATGAACAGAGTCTTAAAGGATTCCCGGGCTGCTGCATTCCCTCCCCACGGGGGCATCCAGAATTGGGATACCCTGCTGTGTGAAACCCCCCAGGTCGTCCGGAAACTCACCTTTTTTTCTGGTCCGGCAGTGCATGTGCGCGCTGCGGCCACATCCCCGCTATCTCTTTGGCCGGTGCGTTCACGCTTCCTGTTAGAGGGTAGAGGGGGATGAGGCTGCCAGCAGGCACGGATCCGCTCGGCTTAGGCTAAAGGGTGGGAGCGGATCAAAGCGTGCTGATTGGATGAGAGGGGTGCGCCTGTGCCGTAGGACCAGGGAAGGGTGAGTGAGATCGGGTACTGGGGGAGTTTCATACAGCAGGGCTTACCTGATCGGGGTGCCCCAGGGGCAAGGACCAAATAGTCAAAATCCTGGGTTTTGGTCCACTTTAACAATCGGTAGTAAAGCTAAAGTTTCTCATTTAGATTATTGTAAATAATAGCTTAAACCGGACCTTCACCCTGATTTAATGAAAAGCCCAAACTCTTAAAAAACAATTCCTCAGCATCTAAAATTAATATATTTGACATGTTTAGTCACTAATTTATTATACTTTCCCCCACTGGGCTGCAACTCTGTTCGGGAATTTAGGATACGGGCGCCGCCATCTTGACTCAGAAGCATCACACTTACTGAGGAGAGGAGAGTGGGATAAGGTACAGGGGGGCGGGTTATAGCTGTGCTTTGCTCAGACAGAGCAGAGCTGGGGTCAGGGAAAGGTCAGCAGTCCCAGAATGCAGAGCAGCACAGTCACTTCCTGTTTGCAGGCACTTCCTGTTTGCAGGCTGCCTGCAAAAATGGCAGCTTCCATAAGCCGCCATCTTGGATGTTTAAAGGCTTATAAAATGCAGTAGATGCAGGTAGGATGATTTTTAATGTGAGCAATCTGTATGTACAGGGTGTGGGAAACATATAAGATAGACTCTTATTTAGAGTGAAGGTCCGCTTTAAGCTCAGATTAATTTGCCTGGTGAGTACACCACATAAGCCCATGTTTTGCCTTATGCAATTCAGCAGTAACAACAAAGCTGAGCAGGGCAGTTTTTTATAGAAAAGGGGGAGCCTCTGTGCAATCCCTGCCCCCCCCCCCCCCCCCATGTGACCAAAAGTCAAATACCAAACATAAAAGGAATTCCAGGCAAAGGATTAAATTCACTAGTACTTTGCATTCCCTGAAACTTTCTCAGTCCCCTCACTAAATTCCCATTTTGCCACTTGACCTTCAGACACGTATGCATGCATGAGTCTTGCTTTGTTGCTGAGCAGTCTCTGACAGCCAGTATGACGAGAGCAAAAATCTGTTGTGTGTAGGCTTTCATCCAGGGGCGTACATACCATAGAGGCAGCTACTGCCGGGCCCTTAGGAAAAGAGTGCCCCATGCAAGCTGCCTTCCCCCCCGCCGCACCTTGTGGCACCCTTGGCCAGACTGATGCTACTCCAGTATGCAGTGTTGGCACACACTCTGCTAGGAGCTGCTATAGGTTCTGCAGGGTTGTTATTAAGATGTCAGGTTATTGATTACCCCCTGGTGCTCTGTGCATAAAGCACTTAGTGCTTAGTTCCACCCTTTGGAACCTACAGCACTGGCCCCTGGTGCTTTCTGCAGACGGTGCGCCCACACTGTACATTGCATATGCACTAAAAGTTCTAGGAACAAAGTAAGATTATGGGCAATCCTGGGGGTTTGGAACACATTGGGATGCTCATGACAAGGGCGTTCACTACTCCAGACTCTAGGGCCGGGTGTTGTGGGTATTGGTCCATTTTAATGCTGGGGGCATCTTTTTCTAGGGGGGGCCCTCTGAGTTTTGCTATGGGGCCCTGTGAAACCCATGTACGCCCCTGCTCTCAGCCACTGTAAGCCTTACATATTATTGTACGGCATTTCACTCTGGAGCAGCACTGGCATAAAAATCCCCCAGGTTCCCTGCAGTCTGCGGCATGCTATTCCCCAGCATCTAAAATGAATGTATTTTAAGTTTTTAGTCACTTATTTCCCGCTCTAGGATACGAGCGCCACCATCTTGCCTCAGAAGCATCACATACTGAGTAGAGGGGTGAAAAGTACAGGGGGGTGGGGGTTATAGCTGTGCTTTGCACAGACAGAGCAGGGCTGGGATCAGGAAAAGGACAGCAATTCCAGAATGCAGAGCAGCATAGTCAGAAAGACATTTCCTGTCTGCAGGCAGCCTGAGTCTCCATGGGCCGCCATCTTGGATGTTAAAAGGCGCCAAAAATGCAATTGGATGCAGGTAGGATGGTTTTTAATGTGGCCAATCTGTATGTATGGGGCAGGGAAACATACAACATAGACTCTTATTCAGGGTGAAGGTCTGGTTTAAAGGTATACTGATTCGGGATGCTCCATTTTAAAACCTCCAGATAGAATTGCTTTTCAGTACAGAAGATATGAAGTGAATGCCATTATATATCACACATGCTTCTCCAAATCTCCAGCTCCTTTGTTTATTCTCTGTTATACCTTAAGCTTGGTACACATTTGCGCTGGCTTCTATATATTGAATATAATGTATCTGTTTTATTTGTGGCCTTGAAGTCCTAATATAATATGTGCTTGTTATAGGTTGTACTGGAATTGATTGAACTTCGTGAGTTGGGAGCTGCCAGATCTCTCCTGAGGCAGACTGACCCTATGATCATGTTGAAACAGACCCAGCCTGAGAGATACATTCACCTGGAAAACCTTTTGGCTAGGTCATATTTTGACCCACGGGAGGTATGTTGTTTTATGCATCTTTAGCATGAAGATATTGCTTTACTTTTCAGGGCCATTTTTTTCTGCCATAGCTTACCTAAAGACCCTTTTTATTTGCTGGAATTATTAGGTCTACTATAGTAATCTTCATGCTGTCCACGTTGTGATGCAAGGAAGTTTATCTGACAATGGCACCAGAACAGCAATAAATCAAACGCTGCCCACCTGAAGCAAATGCAACGTTTTTCTTACAATGTAGTAGTAGATAAAGCGCACAGTTTAACTAACAAACAAGATACAAAATCAAGGAACTAGTAGACCACATTTTATTTTCCTGTGTGATCTATTTGGGCAAGCTTTTAGCATGGAGCTGGAGCTGAGGCAGCTCTGTGAATGCCCTAGTCGTTGAACTAATATGGGCAAATTAATAGGCAACTGCATTTCCGAGTGCTGACCTTACAGAACTATAATCTTTATTTTATATTGTATATACCTTTTTTTTTTCTGGTTCTGGCTTGTTTACATTAGTGGATGTAGAGCAACAGTAGGATTCACAAATCTTCATGGAACAGCTCTTCTCATAAAGGCAGCAGGTTGGCTCACACACACCTAATGTGTTTTGTGGAGGGGCAGAAAGGAAAGGCCTCTGTATAGTTGGGTGGTTACTAACTATTAAAATTGGTTCTGCCAACCAGGCTGAGTGTACTTGTGTGTCTTGTGCAGGCATATCCTGATGGCAGCAGTAAAGAGAAAAGAAGAGCTGCCATTGCCCAAGCTCTTGCTGGAGAAGTGAGTGTGGTGCCTCCATCTCGTCTTATGGCCCTTTTGGGACAGGTAACAATATTTTAACACTGAGATAATTGTCTGATATCTCTAAATAATTGTGCTTTTAGATGAGCCATTTAAAGATTCACCTGTAGAACTGAGAAATTCGCTAATGATTTTGCACCGCTCTGGCAGATAACATTCACAAATGCTACTTATTGTTCACTACTACACACATAAGAGCTTCTGCACTTCTACACTGCTGCAGGCCTGGCAACAGCCTCCAGGTCCCAGCTCCACAAGATTGCCTTCGGCCAGTCAGGTTCTACAGAGTTGTAGTCTGTCCTGCAGACCCAAGTGACTGGCAGCAGTAATGATCTACTGAAATGGTGAGGGATGGGGTTCAGTGGATCTGCCTGATATCTGGCTTACAACAGGCTTATGTATGTGATTAGATTCGGGCCTAGGTTTCAAACCTTGATGTTGGAAATCAGATTTTTGGTCAAATGCCATTTCAAATGGCCCTTTTTATTAACTATACACAAAAACGAGATCCTGCTGATATTGATAAGCTTTTTATTTATTGATTTAGCAGTCTGTTGGAACTTTTGATCTGGCTGTACAAAATATAATCTCTCTGGTAGTAGAAAAAAATCATATTTTTAATCCTTTTTTTGCAGGCATTAAAATGGCAACAGCACCAGGGACTTTTGCCCCCAGGAATGACTATTGATTTGTTCCGAGGTAAAGCGGCTGTGAAAGATGTAGAGGAGGAAAAGTTCCCCACCCAACTGAGCAGACATATCAAGGTGAAAATGATTAGGTTCTTGTAATAATGAACTGATGCGAACATGTCCTTGTGTGGTTCACTACTGTGTGCTTAAAGGGAAAGTCCACTTTTGTCACCTGCAGACCTCAGATCAGGGGGGTACAAGCAATATAGTTGGTAAAAATTACACTACACTAGAAGTATTTTTTTCCAAAATAAAAACATACCTCACACTACTAAAAACATTAAATGTACATAAAAATATCACCCAAAAGAGGGGGCCAACAGCACCCAGGACAATCAATATTCAATACAGATGCGCTGCACCCTAAAAAACAGACTAAATGTTTGCATATAAATGTTCTAACATGGCTCATTGTGCTCTTATAGAGTTCAGCTATCTCAATAAGAGAGACTGCTAACATACTTACAAATAAGCAATCAATAGAGGCAACGGTTGCAACACAAAGTACAGTCACAATACCCAGGTCCCAGTCACCACTAGCCATGTGTTCTGTAAATTAGGGCTCTTTCCTCAGATTGAGGGGGGTGGCACAGGGTACGAGATTCCCTGCTTACCTTACACTCACTCCTGCTAATGTTCATTCTCTGGCAGCCCCAGTATGTGAAGCTAGGCCTGGCTGGCAAGTGGGTGTGGTCTGTGTACGAAGCGAGACCAAGGCTCCCATTATTTTGAATAGGCTCCTCTGCGGAACTGGTAGACGGGCATACTCCTGCCATGCTCAGCTCCCAGAGTATTGCAAGATCTCTGAATACAATACAAAGGCCTTTACATAAGAGGCCTGTTTACTTAAGAATTATTTGGTTTGCTTATGTCTTTAACCTGCATTTTTTTATTCTTTTTTTGCTTTACCAGTTTGGTCAAAAATCCCACGTGGAATGTGCTCGCTTTTCACCTGACGGTCAGTATTTGGTAACCGGATCTGTAGATGGATTCATTGAGGTGTGGAACTTTACAACAGGAAAGATCAGAAAGGCAAGTAATCTTAAAATACATTTTCAGGCTAATAAAAAAAAAAAGAGGTATACTCCACTTTTTTCCCACGCAGACCTAGTCTGGGGCACCTTGCTCAAAAAGCCTAGGTAATATGCCAGGCATGTGTTAACCATATACACTGCTACTAGTGGACCAAAGCCCACCACGGTGATACCCGGGCCGATCGATTCCCTTCCCCTGGGGCATCCAAAATCGGGATGCCCTGCTGTGTGAAACCCCCAGGTCACTTCATACACTTACATTGTCTCCCGTCCAACAGCGCATGTGCGAGCCGTGGCAGCATTCCCGCTATACCTTTAGCATGGAGCATGCCCACGCCAGCCATTTGTGTATGGCTGACGCGGGCACGCTCCTTGTTAGAGGGTAGTGGGAGATGCGTCGCCGACGCGCTCGGGGCCCTTAGACAAAGCCTTGACGTCAGCAGCTCCGAGCGCTGATTGGATTAGCGCCCACATGTGCCATAGGTCCGGGAACAGGTGAGGGCGATCTGGGGGGTTTCATACAGCAGGGCACCCCCGATCGGGGTACCCCGGGGGAAAGGAACAAAACTCAGGATAGTCAAAATCCTGGGTTTTGGTCCACTTTACTGGGGCACATAGTGGCAACCAGTGTTGGATAAGCAGTCATTTTACAAAGCAACATGGAAGGATGAATGTCATAGCAACCCTTTAGGATTTTCTCTACTTCTCAGAGAATTAGAATTGTATTAGTTAATGTTTGGAGTTTCACTTTTCTATATTTCTATAGAAGTTGATCCCTATGCAGATAGATGTGCACCCAAGGTTTTGTGGAGCATATGAAACTGATCTGTAAAGCTAAAAAGAATGCACTTACTTTCCTGCTCGTAGACTTGATCTTGCTGTGTACTGTGGGCTGATTTCTACACTTATTGGCTCTGATAGCTTCCTCTGGGCTGACCTTGGGACTGGCAGCAGGGACATGTACCAAGGAAGTAGGCTCCCTTGCTGATTGGTTAAATGGGCACACCACATAAGCACCCACAACTGATAGGCATTTTGTGGCTAGATGCTCATTTGCTTACTGAGGAACATATCTCTGAAACTGCAGCCCCCAGGACAATGAGGGCTGGGAGCGAAGTACAGCTTTTTTGTTTGATGTGAGGATGATTGTTAATGTGAAGCACATTGTTTTTTAGGATTTGAAATACCAGGCCCAAGATAACTTCATGATGATGGACGATGCCGTATTGTGTATGTGCTTTAGTAGGGATACAGAAATGCTGGCTACAGGAGCACAAGATGGAAAAATCAAGGTAGTCATTGGCAATACTACTTTTCCAAGAAGCTGTTATTATTATTTTTTTTTAAATGTTTTTTTCTTTCAGGTGTGGAAGATTCAGAGTGGTCAGTGTTTGAGGAGGTTTGAACGTGCACACAGTAAGGGTGTCACCTGCCTCAGTTTCTCCAAAGACAGCAGTCAGATCCTCAGTGCTTCCTTTGATCAGACGATTAGGTAAATTGTTTCATTTGACATCTTCCAATAAAGATGGATTTTCCACGTAACTCTTTAATGCCAAAAAGGGACATTGTTGATTTTTGTGATTTGTACAAAAATGTAGACTGGACGCGCACAGCCCAAAGTTATCACCATGTGGGGGTGCTAGGCCAAAATGTGCCCATCTATATCATTATCACAACCAGTTATAAGGGGATTCTGGAAATCCCACACGAGTCCCCAGATGGTCCGCACTCTACCCACAAAACACTTTGTAATAATATTGCACTGCAGTCACTAGTACTAAGCAAAGTATCAATTTTATTAGTAGTTAAAAAGGACTCATATCAGCACCGATGTACATAAAATACAAAATCTTAAAAAACATATACACAAAGATACACAAGTACAGAGAGGGGGGTAAGAGGAGAATAGGGCTAAATCTGTATTAGATACAGTAGGTGTGCTTTCTGCCAATAAAAATCTATCACTGCCCAACAATGTGTGTGTATATATATATATATATATATATATATATAATGGAGTGCCCTAATTATACATGTAGTTGTCCCAGGTAAAAATCAATACAGAGTATATGTGCACAATCCAGTCTATAGAAATACCGGGGAAGTGTCTGCAAAGCAGACTGCAAGGCACTATTCAATTCATGGCAGTGAAAAGACAATCAAAAAACAAGTGTAACAAACGCAAGATCTACATTACCACATGATGTCTCTTGCCCGCCTCAGAACCCCCCGTGTAGAACGGCCCGCCCGGATTTTTGTGATTTAACACTCTAGATGAAAATGATTTCTAAATACAAATTTCTAGTTGCTTTGATGTTGCATAATAAAAACAGTTGAACCCATTGTTTCAAATCACAATTATTTTTTTATTGTAGAATTAATGGCTTGAAATCTGGTAAAACATTGAAGGAGTTTAGAGGACATTCCTCTTTTGTGAATGAGACCACTTTCACACAGGATGGTCACCACATTATTAGTGCATCATCTGATGGCACAGTGAAGGTACTGACATTTATCCTAATCGTTCTGCCTAGTTTCAAATTGTCTTATTTGATCTCCGGGGCTTGACAAATTGCATTTGCAGATTGAATTTAAAAAAAATCATCGACTTGCCTGTGGCCCGCCACTGAAGCAATGGATTACCTTCAGCCGATGACTACTGATCCAGAGTAGATTGCTGCCCAGCTCCCGAACCTTGTCCTTCATTTCTAGGCTGCCCATGTGACCAAGTCTGGTTGTGGCCTACATTGGAATGGTGGTAGCCTGCAGAATTTTGGTAGTTTGAAGGACTGCATAGTCCAGTTAGTTGGGCTAGAGCAGGGGTGTCAAACTCACTCCTAAAGGGGCAGCAACAGGTCATGTTTTACTGTCTCTATAGTCCTGTATGGGCACCACTTACTCTGCCTACACAGAGATCTGCAAAACCTGGTTTGTTGCTGGCCTCTCAGGAGGGCATTTGACACCTGTGGACTAGTGTTAAAAAAAGTATTTTCCATTACAGTCTGAAGTAAGATTTACAGAGATTATAGATATTTGTAGTACCTGTAGCAACTTGTGTTTAATTTTGCTTGAAAAAAAACAGCGGTGCAAAACCTATTCCATTCATTGCTGTGTGTTCCCTTGGGCTGGCGGGTGATGCTGCCAGATAGGCGTTGGTCTGGTTTTCCTAAAAACCGGAGTTGTCCACCACAGAGGCCTCGCCCACACGGCCCTGTTTAAGATCACCAATTGGCTGATCTCAAGGTGCTGGGGGATGCGCTCCATCCTTTCACACTGAGCGCTCATGCAGAAAGGCTGGGCATGGGCGCGTGCATGACGACAGAGAAGCCAGGATCTTGGATTCCAGGGCCATGCCACATGGGTTTTCATCTGCTCTAAATGTGATGTCTTTTAAAAGGTGTAAAAATATGTTAGTGATTTTTCAGGCAAAGGCATTTGTTAGCCCATTGTGTCAGTTTACATTTGGCAATTCTGTCTTTTGCAACCCAGCACAGGTGAGCACAGCATGCCACAGTGGTCCCACAGTTGTCTCTGACCACAGTAGATCATGCTCAGGACTCCTAAAGCTGTGCCTGTACATGCTCATCCACAAGGAAAGGAATCCTGCTCCTTTGTGACTGTTGGAAAGTGAGCTTACGGACGATGATCCATTCAGTGTGTGCTGCTGTAGACCACTGATAACATAAGCACTGGCAGGTTTCTGCAGTCATTACTGTTCTGGTTCTTCTTTCCCTGGGTAAAGGTAAGTATACATTTATTTAAATATATCTTTTGTAACCCTACAGACACATTTAAAGTGGCACAAAAATCTTTTCCCCATCCGTCTGAGTTTTCCAGCGGGTTTTTCCACTGCCAAAGCCACACAGACATGTTATTTTTGTGGTCGCCGATTGGCTGATCTCAAGAATGCAGTCTTGGCCATGCCCTCATTTCTAGCTGAATTAGAAATACAGCGTTGTGGGAGCCTCCAGGAAAGGTAAGATTACCGGCATCCTCTGGGGTTTCACACGGCGGGGGGAAGACTACCAGGCCCCTGGGCTCAGGGGATACCTGTGATACAAATCATATCATTTAGGCTACCTGAATCCACAGCAGGACCTTTGTCCTTTCTGAATTTCTCATTACATTTGATTGTGATTCTTACTATTGTGAATGTAAAAATGCCTAGCAAATGTATTTTGTTACATTTTGTTTCCCAAAAAGGTGTGGAACGTGAAGACTACAGAGTGTGTCAACACATTCAAGTCCCTTGGAAGCACCGCTGGAACAGACATCACAGTCAACAGTGTAATTCTTCTGCCAAAAAATCCAGAACACTTTGTTGTGTGCAATCGATCGAACACAGTTGTGATTATGAATATGCAAGGACAAGTAAGTAGTGTATATAAGTTATTTAGAGAATTTAACAGCTATAATTCGACTGCGTTGTTGAAAACTGGGTTACAAAAAATGTATGCTGTACAGCTTGCTCCCGCGCCTAGCGTATCTGAATGGCGTCTCGACTTCAGGGGTGCCAGGTATGCGAGCACTGTGTGGGAACTCTGGAAAGGTTCAGTGAATGCGTGACGATCCAGGGGGGCTCATGGTGGGGTGCCCCAAGGTTGCTTGATCAGCCAGCCCTAGGGTCACTTTTAGGGCATTAATACCACATACTTTTGAAGGATTGTGGGGCATGTGGCCAGCGCTGTTGTTGTGCTGAACCCTCATGAGAATAGGGTCCTTAAAGGGCATCTATGGCAATATAAGTAAAGCCAGAGAACAGGCTAAAATGCTTACCATTTCCAGGATCCAGGGCTGCAGAAATCTGTAGGGGCCGTGTATCAAGAGCAACCACATTTTCCTCCTCAGCAGCACATAACGTGTTTCTGTGCAGCACTGAAGCAACAAAGTGTAATGCAGTAGTGGCAGAGTTTTTTAGTCTGTTTTCTGGCTTCTACCGTATTTACTATTAGACACTGGCCATACCAGATTGGGATTCTGCAATGGGCTGCCCTTCCAGGCAATTTAGCTGTCAAAAACTGACCACCGTTGACACCATTTATATTGTGGTTTGCTCTAACTGTACCTTCCTTTGTCAGTTTATAACCAGAATTTATTTTCCTAATGCACAGTACGGCCTGTTTCATTTCATCCTTACTTCTGGGTATTCCACCACAAGGTGGCACAGTTTACTGCAGAAGACTTGTGGCTCCTCCTGGCCCTATATAAAGCCAGGAATCGCCAAAAGATCCCCAGTGTATTCTTAGTATACAGTACGTCCGGCTCCAGATAAGAATCATTACACTTGGGTATTACTCCGCCAGATGGCGCTGGACTGCAGAGACATCGAAAACGGGCTCTTCCCGGCCCCTCAAATACCAGGGACCTCCCACAAAATCCCCAGATTTCCTCTGCAGTCTGGACTGCGAAGGACAAGAAGATGGCTCTCTTCTCGCAGGTGAGTGGGGCTATTAGCCTGCTGCCCTGTAGGACTATTCCCACCCTTTGCATTATTAATTTGCCTCCCAGCCTTGGCTGCGCTGGTCGGGTGATGGTAGGCAGCACCGCTGTCAGGTGCTTAGGAGCGCTGCACCACCGCAATCCCCCACCAAAGGGTAGGCGGTATAGGCATATGGTGAGCCTCTATGGGATACCCCTCCCACCCTATTGCCCCCTGCCCTTGTCTATCGGTGGGTTCTGTTAAGTGGCCGCTGTCCTCCCTCCCTCTCCCTCGGGGGGGGGGGGGGGGATGTGTATGTGAATTGCCTTGGTGCTTCACTGTATTATGTACTTATGGTTGGTGTCAGTCGCCACGCTGACTTGGTTGCCTGTTTAAATTTGCCGCCGCGCGAGCTTCCACTGTGTTCCGCGCTTGGTGGCCACGTTACCTCAGGAGTTGGTGCGCCGTTTTTGGCTGCTTGTCATGTGTACGGCTTTACACTCTTTGGGAGGGGCGGGGCTCGTGTTTGGCGCGTTCCGCGTCGCTGTCCCTATGGCCCGCACCTCGAGGTATACCCGGCGCCATTTTCCTTTGGATCTGGCTGCTACGTGACATCTACCTACCGCGGTCCGTGAGTGCCCTCGCGGGCGGCTTTATTTACCTTTTGTCATTCACATGTCCCTTACGGTTCCCCTTTGCTTATGTCTTTCAGACAGGCCGAACCCTATTGGCTTCTCCCGGCCCTACTCCCTCTATTTAGTTATTTAACTTGTGAGGCCTAGTGTGTAATTTACTCCCACTTCCCTAGCGGGCTATTGGGGCATCCCGGGTTGCTTTTATAGCATCAATCCCTATCGGCCTATTGTGCAGCTATAATCGCCATATGGAGGCATCTCAGGACAATGTGCTCGGGGTTCCTTCCTTCGATGTGTAGGTCTGTGTTCCTTGTGCCCAGCAGGTGCTTGCGCTGCAGCCTGGTTTACCAGTGGCTGGGCCTGCGCCTCGTATGGCTTCACCTACTCCCCCAAGCTTAAATCTCACTCCCATTGAGTTGCATACAAGTGGGGATTCTCAGCCTGAGGTGTCTTCCAGACTGGCTAGTGTTGAGAAGTTGCTTGCTAATACCTTGGCGCGTAAGGCCTCTGCAAAAAAAGCGGCACTTAACACCTGATGTCACTCTTTTCCCTTATGGAAGCTGATGAGTTTTTGGAACTGTCTGGCTATACCACTTTGGAGGAAGGGGAGCTATTCTCCGATTCAGGGTCATCTGATGAGAGGCCCGGGGGTCATGATGATTCTGGCTCTGACCCCTGGGCCCCAGATGATACTGATACTGAGGCTGTTGGCTCAGATTTTTGAGGTTCTATTTCTCCCCCGGTTGGGGCTCCCAGGCAACAGGGGGATTTGTTTCATACTACTAAGCCACGTTTGGAATTTCCAGAGAAAGCCCATTTTAATAATCTTGTGCTCAAGGAATGGGAGTGCCCCAGCACGGGATGCTGAGGACCGGCGCATTGATCAGCTGGCGTCCCATGCCTTTGCATGTGTGGGGACAGCGCTGCGCCCGGTCTGTGCCTCTGCCATTACGGCTGTGGCTTTTAGGACCCTGCTCAGAAGTATTCTTGATGGTGCCCCTGATGATGTGTCTAGTGAGTTTAATGCACTCTCTCGTTGTGATGTTTTTGTGACTTATGTCCTCTCTGCCTTGGATGATACCATTAGAATGTGTGGCAGAACCTCTGCCCTTGTAGTGGCTATACGCCACTCGGTTTGGCTGCGCCAGTGGGCTGCTGACAACGCTGCCAAGAAGGCCCTCACTGGTTTTCCCTTCAAAGGACTACGCCTGTTTGGGGACCGCCTGGACCTATTTGCTAAGGGTGGCAGGTTACCCCAGCGCAGGCGGCAGTCTCAGCCCGTTTCGGGGTCAGGGCTCCTTTTCCTCCCCCTACCGTGGTGCTAGACAAGGGAGGGGGGTTTCCCTTACTGGGGCCCGAAAAGGGGTAGGGGAAGAGGACATGGACACCCTGGCTCCTCCTGGGGCTTCAAGCTTAAGTCCTCTCCCAAGCCCCCCAAGGCATGAAGGTGCGCCCTCACCCATCCGGGTGGGGGGACGGCTTCAGCACTTTGCTCACGTCTGGAGGCTTCATGTCTCAGACCGGTGGATTCAGGAGGTAGTGTCCTCCAGTTACAAGATAGTGTGCTGCCTGCCCCCCCCCCCCCCCCCCCAGATTCACCAGATCCCGGATTGCCCAGGACCCTGTGTCAGCTCAGGCTCTAAAAAGCTCTGCCCAAAAAAGATGGGTCACTCAGGCCCATCCTGGACTTGAAGTAACAAATTTGTCAGGTGCAGGCGCTTTAGCATGGAAACTCTGCGCTCTGCCATCAGTTCCCTGCGTCCAGGGGACTTCATGACGTCTGTGGACATCAAAGATGCTTACCTTCATATTCCTGTGTTTCCAGGTCATCAAAGGTTCCTCAGGTTCGCTCTGGAGGATCAGCACTACCAATTTGTGGCATTGCCCTTTGGTCTCACTTCAGCTCCCAGAGTGTTCACCAAGGTCCTGGCAGGAGTGATGTCTCTGATCAGGTCTCAGGGCATCCGCATGCTCCCCTACCTGGACGACATTCTCATCACTTCCCAGTCCCTACATCAGGCAGAGTTGGATACTCAGCTGGTAGTGTCCACTCTGGAGTCATTTGGCTGGGTGATCAACCATCCCAAGTCTTCTGTCTCCCTCCTTGGTGACTCCATTCCTGGGAATGACTCTGGATACAGTTCAGGCAAGGATTTCTTTTCCTCAGCAGAAGGTGGACAGTTTGATTGCGCAGGTCCAGTTCCTGCTATTTTGTCGTCATCCCTCAATCAGGCAGGGAATGCAGCTGGTGGGCCTGATTGTGGCGTGCTTCGAGGCGGTCCCTTATGCTCAGTTCCACTTGAGACCTCTGCAACTCCACCTCTTGTCAGTATGGGACAAGGATCCTGCGTCCCTGGACCAGGTCTTTGTGCTTTCCCCCCTGGCCAGGCGGTCCCTCTCGTGGTGGCTGGACTCCAGGAACCTGTTGAGGGGCAGATCCTTTCTGGCCCCCTTCTGGGAGACGGTCACCACGGATGCCAGTCTGACAGGTTGGGGGGGGTTCTGGAAGTCCCTGCAGTTCCAAGAGAGGTGGGGCCCTCAGGAGGCCCACACACCTATCAACATTCTGGAACTGCGGGCAATCAGGTTGGTTCTGACTCAGTTGACTCATCACCTTCAGGGCCTGCCTGTTTAGGTACGCTCGGACAACCAGACGGCAGTTGCCTACATCAATAATCAGGGAGGGACCCAGAGCAAGAGGGCCCTCCAGGAAGTGTCTCTGATCCTGGCCTGGGTGGAGGCCAATGTTCCCTGCATATCAGCTGTGTACATGCCGGGGGTGGAGAATCTGCAGGGGGACCTCTCGCCTGGGAGAATGGTCCCTCTGCAACGGGGTGTTTCAATCTCTGTGTCACCGTTGGGGCCAACCAGATGTGGATCTGTTTGCGTCCCATCACAATCACAAGCTCCCGGCCTTTGTCTCACTGTCCCAGGATCCTCTGGCTTTGGCCACGGATGCTCTAGCAATGTGATGGCAGGACTTTCAGCTCCTGTATGTCTTTCCTCCATTCCCCCTGCTGGGCAGGGTTCTGCGCAAGATTGCTCTGGAGGGGGTGCCAGCAATACTGGTGGCCCCCGGGTGGCCAAGAAGAGTGTGGTTCGCAGATGTGGTGCAGCTGGCAGTAGATCAGTACGCTCTGCCCAGGGTGCCAGGCCTGCTCACTCAGGGTCACTTACTCCATCCCAATTTACAAACTCTGGCTTTGACGGCCTGGCTGCTGAAACCTCCATCTTGATGGAGAAGGGGCTGTCTACCTCTGTTGTTGATACCATGATAAAGGCTAGGAAGAAGTAGTCTTCTTCCATTTACTATAGGGTTTGGCGTGCCTAAATTGACTGGCGTGAGTCTAGGTCTCTTCCCTGTCGCATGTTCTCTATTCCCAGGATCCTGGAGTTCCTGCAGCATGGGTTGGAGATGGGGCTCCAACTCTGGACTCTGAAGGTTCATGTCTCTGCCCTGGCTGTTTTCTTCCAGAAGTCCTTTGCCCAGAATTCTCTGGTCCGGACTTTTTTCCAGGGGGTTACTCAGTGCGTCCCCCACGTAAGCCCATGTTGCCTGTTTGGGATTTGAACTTGGTTTTGTCAGACTTGCAGGGTGCTCCCTTTGAACCTGTGCAGGATGCTGCCCTGGCCGTTCTTACTCTGTTGTCTTTTTGGTGGCTATCACCTCTGTTAGGCGTGTGTCTGAGGTGGCGGCGCTTTCCATCCAGCCCCCCAACTTTGAGAGACACCAGGACAAGGTGGTGTTTCGCTTCAAGCCAGACTTTCTGCCTAAGGTAGTGTCTGCCTTTCATTTGAATCAGGAAATTGTTCTTCCTTCCTTGTGCCCTAATCCTAGTAATGCTAAGGAGAGGGTCTTGCACTCTTTGGATGTGGTTAGGTGTCTGAAGTACTATCTGGCTGCTATTGCACCTTTCAGAAGAACTGATGCTCTTTTTGTGGTCCCTTCTGGTCCTAGGAAGGGTTTGGCTCCTGCCAAGTCTATCAGCAAATGGATCAGTCAGGCTATGATTCAGGCCTATTCTGCTAAGGGGAAGAATCCTCCCTTCCACCTTACTACTCCATTCTACTCGTGCTATTGGTGCCTCTTGGGCTTTTCAGCACCAGGCTTCTGTTGAACAAGTTTGCAAGGCCGCTACTTGGTCTTCTGTTCATACTTTTTCCAAGTTTTACAAGGTTGATGTTAGGGCCTCAGCTGATGCTGCTTTTGGCCGTAAGGTTCTGCAGGCGGCAGTGGTATGACCTGTCTGCTGTTACCTTTGGGGATCCCACCCTACTTTATGGACACTGCTATTGGATGTCCCAAGTGTAATGATTCTTATCTGGAGCAGGACGTACTGTATACTAAGAATAATACAATTCTGTGATTACTCACCTGTAGAATTGGTATTATGAATATACAGTTTGTCCTGCTCCACCCCACCCTTGGTTTTGCATTATCCTGGATCCCCTGTATTGTTATAGTTGTTATAGTTACCAGTTTGGTTCTGTTTAATTCTCCCGGCTTCCCGTTAACTGCTTTTCAATGCTGGGGATTTTGTGGGAGGTCCCTGGTATTTGAGGGGCCGGGAGGAGCCTGTTTTCGATGTCTCTGCAGTCCAGCGCCATCCGGCGGAGTAATACCCAAGTGTAATGATTCTTATCTGGAGCTGGACGTACTGTATACTCATAATACCAATTCTACAGGTGAGTAATCACAGAATTGTATTTTTCTCTGCAGTCATACTGCGAAGGCCAGAAGATGGCTCTCTACAGTTATTCTCAGGTGAGCGGGGCAACCAAGCCTGCGGCCCTGCAAGCCTATTTCCACCCGTTTCCGGACCCTCCTGTCTCCCAGCCTCTGGCTGTCGGATCGGGTGACGGTAGGGGAGTGCCTGGGTCGAGTTGCTTGGGGAGCTCTGCTCCAGACCGCAGACCCTATTACTGAAGGGTAGCCAGTCAATAGGCCTATGGTGAGCTTAGGGGTACGGAGGAACCACTGCTGACTGTGTCGTGTATTCTGGGGGTGAGTCTTTATTGGGGTCTGCGTTGTAGGGGTCATCTTTTAAGTGGGGGCTCCATCCTCCCCTCCCCCCCCCCTTCTCTCCCTCACGCGCTGCTTTCCCCCCTCCCTCTTCCTCCTTTATTTCGCGGTCCGGTAGCGGCGGGCGGGGGGGGGCTGTGTTGTGGGTGCAGGGTTGGGCGCGAGCGGGCTTTCCGCCGCTTTTGCGGCGGGTTGTTATTCCGCCGCTGGGAGCGCCTAGCGCTCCGCGGCGGGATTCACTTCTGGGCAGGGAGGGCTTGCTGACGTCGGCACCATTTTTGATGTGGTCTTCCCTTGCGGTGTGTTCTGTGTGTGCTGCGGTGTGACTCAGCTGGTCCGTGAGTTGATCCGACGGGGGTTGTTTTGGGGCATGTGCTGCGGGATACTCATGATTGTATTGCTTATGTCTTCCTGACGGGATCAGCATTGTGGTTTCTCCCGGTCCATTACCTCCCCTCCGCCTGTCCCGGATTTGTGGGGCATCCCTTGGGGGCATCCCGGGTGGGCTCTTTAGCCTTATTCCTGGTGGGCTGACTGTGCCCTATCTGATCACCATATGGAGGCTTCTGTGGAAAGGGACTTTGGGGGTTCTTCGGGGCAGCCTCGGCTGTGTGTCATGTGCGGGGCATCCCTTCTGAGTGGTGGTGGCGCGGTTTGTGTGCCGTGCGCTCAAAGTATTATTGCGGACCAGGCTGGGCTGAGTGCTTCTCTTCCCAGTTCTGCCTTCCCTGCGACATCCCCTACTCCCCGCGCCTGCATCTAGCCCCCAGTGAGGGGGATACTAGCAGGGGGTCGCAATCAGATATGGCGCTGCGCATGGCCAGCATTGAGTGGCAGCTGGCCCGACCGGTATCGGGCAAGGCCTCTAGCAAGAAGCGGCACCTAGACACTGTGTTGTCCCTCTTTGAGGATGAGGGCCTTGACGCGTTTGGCGGCCGTGACTCCCCGGAGGAGGGGGAGCTCTTCCGTGACTCTGACTCTGGGGATCGTCAGGACAATTGCGACAGTGACCTGGGGTCCTCCGCTGACGAGGATACCTGGCTCCCGGATGATACCGATAGGCTTCTGTCGGCGATTTTCGAGACGTTGCACATCGCCCCCACCTAAGGCGGCGAAGAAGAAGCAGGGTGAGCTTTTCTGCACTGGCAAGCAACGCTTAGAGTTCCCGGAACAGGGTCATTTCTCCAATATGGTGCATAAAGAGTGGGAACATCCTAACAGATTACCCTCGGTGCCCAAGGGATTGGACAGAAGGTATCCCTTTTCGGCTGATTTGGTTAAGCGCTGGTCGTGTCCTCCTGAGGTAGATGCTCCGGTCCTGGGACTGTCTAACGCGTCGGTCATGCCGTCCCCTGACACTACTACACTGCGTGATAGCGCGGACCGGCGTATGGATCGACTGGCGTTTCACGCTTTCACCTTTGTGGGGGCAGGCTTGCGCCCGGTCTGCGCTGCAGCCATTACGGCCGTTGCCATTAAGAGGAAGCTCAAGCGCCTTGCTGAGGCCGCCGTGTCTGGTAAGAGAAAGGAGGATTATAGGGACATCTTGCTTTGCTCTAATTTTTTTGCCTTTGTGCTGGCTGCTATGGATGATGCCATCGGGCTGGGCAGTAGGGCTTCGGCCCTCCTGGTGGCTATGCGTCGGTCTGTTTGGTTGCGCCAGTGGGCAGCTGACACTGCGGCTAAGAAGTCTCTCACCGGGCTTCCCTTCACGGGTCTCCGGGTTTTTGGTGAGCGTCTGGATGTTCTGGCCAAGGATGGTAGGCTCCCTCATCGTAGGATGCAGTCTCGGCCCTTCCAGGGGTCCTTCTTCTCTTCATTTCGTGTCTCAAGGGAGAGTCGTGGCCCCCATTTCTCAGGTATTCGCAGAGACTCTTGGGGCCGAGGCAGATCCCGCGGTCGTCCCGGTCTCTCCTGGGGTTCCAAGCCCAAACCTTCTCCCAAGGCCCCTCAGGGCCGGGGTGGGGGGACGGCTTCGGCTCTTTGTGGATTCAGGAGGTGGTGTCCTCCGGTTACAAGGTAGAGTTTGCAGCCTGGCCCCCTCCAAGATTTCTCAGATCTCAAATATCCCAAAAACCTGTGTGTGCTCAGGGACTCCGTCTGGCCGTTCAACGTCTTCTGGCGTCAGGAGTCATTTGTCAGGTACCTTGTCTGGAACAGGGTCGGGGGTACTATTCCAATCTGTTCACGGTGCCCAAGAAGGACGGCTCTCTGCGACCCATCCTGCATTTGAAGGGACTCAACAAGTTTGTCAGGTTCAAGCACTTTCGCATGGAGACGTTGCGTTGGGCCGTCAGTTCCCTTCGGCCGGGTGACTTCATGACCACGGTGGACATCAAGGATGCCTACCTTCACGTGCCAATCTTCTCAGGTCACCAGAGGTTCCTGAGGTTCGCTCTGGGGGATCAACACTACCAGTTTGTGGCCTTGCCGTTCGGTATCCCATCGGCCCCTCGGGTCTTCACCAAGGTGCTGGCGGTTGTCATGGGTCTGAGGAGCCAGGGCATTCGCATTCTTCCTTACTGGACGACCTATTGATTGCTGCTCCGTCCCTTCATCAGGCCGAGAAGGATACTCAGGTGGTGACTTCCACTCTTGAGTCCTTCGGCTAGGTGATCAACTATCCCAAGTCTTCACTATCTCCGTCTTTGGCGAGGTCCTTCCTGGGCATGACGCTGGATACTTCTCAGGTCAAGGTTTATTTCCCTCAGCAGAAGGTGGAGGGCATTCAGACGCAGGCCCGGGGCCTGCTTTCGTGTACTCACCCCTCCATTCGGCAGGGGATGCAGTTGGTGGGCCTCTTGCTGTCCTGCTTCGAGGCGGTCCCCTTTGCTCAGTTCCACATGAGACTTCTTCAGTTACTTCTCTTGTCGGTTTGGGATCGGAATCGGGAGTCACTGGATCAGGAGTTTGTTCTGTCCCCGCTGGTCAGGCAGTCCCTATCCTGGTGGCTGGACTCGAGGAATCTTCTAGTGTGCAGGCCCTTTCTGTCTCAGCGCTGGGAAATTGTCACCATGGATGCCAGTCTGACCGGCTGGGGGGGGGGGGGTTTGTCCTGCCCGACGATCCAGAGCTTCTCACGCAGGGACAACTACGCCATCCCAATTTACAAACGCTGGCTTTAACTGTTTGGCTGCTGAAACCTCCATCTTGATGGACAAGGGTTTACCGGCCGGCGTTGTTGATACCTTGATTCAGGCTCGGAAGAAATCCTCGTCTTTTATCTACTACAGGGTCTGGCATGCTTACATTGCTTGGTGTAAGTCCAAGTCTCCATCTAGTGAAGCAAGAAGATTAGAGTGTGCACAGCCATTCAAAAAGGTGCTGGCAGGAGGGAAAGAACATAATACACTACTAGCAAAGGGACCCTAGACTAGTCCCACAACCCCTACAAATCTGCCGCACACACAAGGATTTACCACTAAGATGGTCAAAACATATATAAAACTGTATAAATTTATTAGGTCATCCTTAAAAACAATTTACAAACATAAAAAACTCATTAAAAAACATAAACACATACAAAACGCTGTGGGGGGAAATATTTATCCCTCTAATGACTCTTATTATTATAGGTCCAACAGTTCATCCCATAATTGAATATACAATCCAAATTAATCCATTAGAAATATAAATATGGCATATAAAAAACAAAAATAATTAATGTGCAAATATAGGAAAAAAGTACTAGAAGAAATAAAAAATAAACAAAGTATATGCTAGAAAAAATCAGCAGCTATATGAAATTGCTGTGTGCAAATATGTAGTGTTCCATATAAAGTGTATCGGTGCATGGTGCAAAAATGCAAAGAATGCTGTGAAATTTATACTTTCAAATACATATGTGAAGTAATAATTCAGAAGTATTCAAATAATGAACCCACAAGTGTTCAAGAAACATCCAACAGTGTAATCACCATAATTAAATGCCATATAAAGGAATGAACATCAAATTACATCACCAGGTATATGGAGTCAGGGTCCCCCAACAGCGGCCCGCCACCGACGCGTTGCGTGGCCTATCGCCACTTCACCAGGGTGAAATAGGCCTCTGCTAAAGACATCCCACCTTTTAAGCTCACCTGGATAACTGCTGCTCCAATCGGCGGTGGCGCAGCAGCCATCCAGCAACGCGCCCCGTCCTGTCGGCCACTTCCGCCGCAGGGGTCACGTGCTGGGAACTGCGTCACCTCCGCCCAGTGGAGCGCACCCTCACAGGAAGTGTGGCGTGAGCCCCCGGGCGCGCAGCGGCCCGGAGTCCCTCCCCTGCACTAGGAGGACCCGGGCGGCCACGCGCCCACCGCAAACCACCGTCCCCTCGTCCACCCCCCTCCACCGTCGGAGACGGTGTTACGGATCGTGGAAGGTAAGTAATAGATGAGGGTCCTAAAGGTATGCATAAAATCTCAAACAGCGCAAGTCTCTATCTTGTCTGGATTTTTCCATTCCCAGGATTCTGGAGTTTTTACAACATGGTCTGGACTCTGGCCTTCAACTTAGTACGCTTAAAGGACAGGTTTCGGCTCTGGCAATTTTTTTCCAAAGATCCTTTGCCAATCACAGGCTTGTTAAGACCTTCTTCCAGGGAGTTACTCGTGCTTCCGCCGCGTAAGCCTCTGCTACCGGTTTGGGACTTAAATTTGGTGTTGTCCGCTTTGCAGGGTCCTCCATTCGAGCCTATTCGCAAAGCTGCTTTGTCCATTCTGACTCTTAGGGTAGCCTTTTTGGTGCCTATTACTTCTGTGCGTCGAGTTTCTGAGCTAGCTGCACTTTCTATAAAATAAGGTAGTGTTCCGCCTTAAGCCGTATTTCTTGCCCAAAGTTGTGTCTGCCTTTCATCTCAATCAGGACATTATTTTACCTTCTTTGTGTCCTAATCCCTCTAATTCTAAGGAATGGACCCTTCACTCTCTGGATGTGGTCAGGGCGCTCAAATTTTACTTGGTCGCCACTGAGTCGTTTAGGAAATCTGATGCTCTTTTTGTTCTTTCGGCTGGACCTAGGAAGGGTTTGCCTCCAGCAAAATCCACTATCAGCAAGTGGATCTGTCAGGCAATGGTGCAAGCGTATTCTGCTAAAGGGAAGGAACCTCCCTTCCGGGTTACTGCTCATTCTACTCGAGCTATTGGTGCCTCTTGGGCTTTTCAGCACTAGGCTTCTGTTGAACAAGTTTGTAAGGCCGCTACTTGGTCTTCTGTTCATACTTTTTCCAAGTTTTATAAGGTTGATGTTAAGGCCTCAGCGGATGCTGCTTTTGGCTGCAAGGTACTTCAGGCGGTGGTGGTTTGAACTGCCTACCGTTACTTTTTGGGGAACCCACCCTATCCTTATGGACACTGCTTTTGGATGTCCCAGAAGTAAGGATGAAATGAAACAGGCCATGCTGTGCATTAGGAAAAATACAATTCTGTGAGTACTCACCTGTAGAATTGTTTTTACTATGCACAGCATGGCCTGTTTCATCCCTCCCTTGTTATCGTTATCTTTGGTTGCCTCTTTATGGTGATTATTCCAAAGTTATCTTGTGAGGCTGTTCTCTTTATCATGATTATCTCCCAGCTTCTTGCATAACTGCTTTTCAACACTGGGGATCTTTTGGTGATTGCTGGCTTTATATAGGGCCGGGAAGAGCCACAAGTCTTCTGCAGTCAACTGTGCCACCTTGTGGCAGAATACCCAGAAGTAAGGATGAAATGAAACAGGCCGTGCTGTGCATAGTAAAAACAATTCTACAGGTAAGTACTCACAGAATTGTATTTTTGATTACAGCATGCAGTATTGCACAACGGGGTAAATAAAAGATTGCAGGGGCGCTGTGACAAATCATCCATGGCTTAGTACTTTGCCGCTGCAAACACTGGCATCTGGGTCATACTAAAACGTTAATCTTTCCCCAATCTGTGTTTCTCAAAACATCCTTAGGACAGCATGAGATATTAAGGCTCTGTTCCAATGTAGGAACACATGACCACCAGAATACGCAAAAGGTTTAGCTCCTCCTTCAGACCACCAGTTCCTGAACCACAGATTAAGTTGTAGACCAGGTCGCTGTGGGTGGTCGCTGGCTCTGGAGGCAGCCTGTCAGGAACCCAGGGGTACTCCCAGGGGTTAGGCCATATTCCCCTATCCCTGACTCTGTCTGAGGCATTGTGGAAATCGTCAGGGGGGGTTCTGCGCCTCCTCCGATACCATATGGCGGCCGAGCGGCTTGTGAGACTCTGGCGGGATGTATAACTGCGGGCGACTGGGCTGCATCGCTTTTTTTTTTTTTTTTTTTTTTTCGTCCCCTGGTGGGGGGTCTGTGGAGCTTGCCGGAGGCCAGGCTGCAGTATGCTCCATGATGCTCCCGGCTTAAAGTGGAAGTGTCTCTTTCTGGTTTCCCTTTCAATTTACCTCAGAGGGTTAAATTAGGAACTATCCCAGGGGATACAGGTTGCGCCTGTGTACCATGCCCTTTAATGGGGAATTCCTCTTTGGCCCAGAACTTGAGAAGGTGTTAGACAGCTCTGCTGGCAGAATTAAGTTTTTTCCCAGTAATCGTAGGGTTTTTAGGAATAGAAATTTCTTTTCTAGTCAACCCTGTTATAGACGGCCCTTTCTAAGCAAGGACTAGTTTAGAGGCTTCACTCGGTTTGGTACCCGACATTCAGTCCTTATGGGAGTGATTGCCCCGGTTCCACGTCACCTGTGAGGGAAAGGGTTCTACGCAAGCATTTTTTTTTGGTAAAGACCACCTCCGGAGGATTCTGCTGCATTCTCTATTTGAAGAAGCTGAATCCATCGGTATGCTACAGACGCCTCCGCATGGAAACCATCTTCTCTGTGAGGAATCTGCCCCTGCTTGGCTCCTTCATGGTCTCAATAGACCTGAAGGATGCCTATTGGCCCCAATGAGCTTGTCGGCTAAAGCCTTTTTGAGATTTGCACTAAAGTTGGAAGACCAAATACTCCACTTCCAATTTGTATGCCTACCCTCTGGGCTGACGTCGGCTCTGAGAATTCAGGTCATGACTTATCCGTGGTTCGAGATCAATTCAATTCAGAAAATCTTTCTGCCCCAGAGAACTATCCTTCTGGACGATGTTCAGTCCCTGTGTTCCAGTCGTCAATTTTGGTTTGTCAAGCTATGCAAGATAGGGTCAGCTACACTCATGGACTCCAAAGCTGCATATTCTAAACTCTTGGGACATGTCTCAGGAGTTCATAGACAGGATAATCGAAATCCCAGATTTAGTGAAGGAATCTCAGAGACAAGCACAGCTTTGTCAGTGGCCTATACTGGTCTTAGGACCCTAAGGACATGGTAGTGACAACGAATACCTCTACATGGGGTTGGGGGGGCTCCTTGTGGATCCCTGACCGCTCAAGGGAAATGGTCCAGAAGACTGAGCCTATCCTCATCAAATCTCAGAAAATTGATAGCTGTGAAGAATTGCATTTTTCTCCCCACCTGAAGGGTCATCTCACACAATTCAGAACAGACAATCCGAATTTTATGGCATATCTGAATCTTCAGGGAAGGACGAGGTCATCCGCCCTGCAACAAGCAGCAAAGGAATTTCTTATCTGGGCAGAAATGAACCTCTTATCCCTGTCAGCTGTCCAACTGAAAGGTTGCTAAAATCAGGTGGCAGATTTTTTGAGTCGATGTCCATTATAGGTAGCAGAATGGTCACTGAACCAGGAGGTATTCAATCAGATTTGTGTCCTGAGGGAAATTCCAGAGGTGGTTCTTTTTGCCTCCGGTCGAGGGGACGTTTTTCTCCCTTACACTTTTCCTCTAGTTCGGATCCTCTCTCAGGTTCTGAAATATCCTGCCAGTCAGCCACGATGCTATTGCTGGCTGAAGAGATCAGTTTTCAACTCTGAAAGATGCTCTCGGTCCAAGAGCATTGGGAACTCCTGATGAGACCAGATATTGTATCCCAATGACCAGTGCTTTGTCAGGATTGCAGAAGTGGCGTCTGACACTTTGGACCCTGAGATTGTGATGCTCCTGAAAAAGCGTTTTTCCAGGGGAGGCGATCAAGCTTTTCAGCAGAAAGGAGGTGACGAAGAAGATTTTTATTTGAAAATTGTGAAAACTTTTAACACCTGGAAGGTGCGTAATCAATAATCACCTTTTAGTCTTCCAGTTGTATTGGATTTCCTTCAATCTGAGTCTCAGCATCAGTACCCTGAAGGGCCAATTAGCAGCCCTTGTGTTTTATTTTTTTTGGACAAGAGACTTTCATCTTTCGCGCTTGTCGGGTGGTTTTTGCTAGCTGTCAGACAGACCCGTCCGTTTGCCGTTGACTCCTCGATGGGATCTTGCCTGGGTCCTTAGAGCTCTGACCGCACCACCCTTTGAACCTTTGTCAACACTCATATTAAAATCCTTACACGGAAGGCACTTTTTTTTTTTTTTTTTTGTGGCAATAACTCCAGCCCGCAGAATCGGTGATATCCAGGCTCTATCCTGCCATCACTCCTTTCCTCAAGTTTTCCAGGATCGTGTAATATTACGGGTGGATCCTTGCTACCTTCCTAAGATCTCTTCTGAATTTCATTGGCCCCAAGTGATTATCCTTCCATCCGGCAGGGATAGTAATCCCTCCACAGGTTTTGTAGTGAAGTCTTTGGATGTCAGGGCCTGTTTGCTGGAATACCTTTGACAAACAAAGGATTGGAGGAAGGCAGATAGTTTGTTTCCTTCTCAGGTCACAGGAAGGGTCAGCATGTTTCCAAGGCAATGTTGACCTGATGGATGAAGAGGGCTATCAGTTTTGCTTTACAGCTCATTCAACAAGTATTTCTACATATTGGGCAGAGCAAGCTACCTCTATTGAACAGATCTGTAGAGCGGCAACCTGGTCTTCAGCTAGGACATTTGTTAATCATTACCGACTGGATCTGCTCACCTTTCAAGATCAATCCATTGGCAGGAGTGTGTTGCTGGTAGCCATTCCCACCCAGAAGAGGTAGTATCTTGCTTATCCTCAGTGGTATGCTGCCCTAAGGATGTTTTGAGAAAACTAAAGTTACCTGGTAACTTTTTTTCTAAACATTCTAAAGGGCAGCATAAAGGTTTCCCTCCTAATTTACCTGTTGGTTCTTTCTGTCTTTGTTTTTCAGATCTCTTAAACTACTGGTGTCTGGAGGAGGAGCTAAAGCTTTTGTGTATACTGGTGGTCATGTGTTCCTTCCTTGGAGCTGAGCCTTAATATCTTGGTGGTATTCTGCCCTTTCGGGTTTTTAGAAAAGTTACCAGGTAACTAACTTTTTAGGATTGTTAAAATGCTATGCTTCACCAAAGTGAAATGTGAGGCAAGTTTACTCATTTTAATTTCTTTACCTTCTGTATTAGATTGTTAGGAGCTTTAGCTCTGGTAAAAGAGAAGGTGGTGACTTTGTGTGCTGTACATTATCACCAAGAGGCGAGTGGATCTACTGTGTTGGAGAAGACTTTGTGTTGTATTGTTTCAGTACTGTAACTGGCAAGTTGGAAAGAACCTTGACCGTGAGTATAGACTTGCTTTTGACATGTGACTACATTTTCTGACACCCTTTCTGCTTTAGGGGATTGGGGGGATTCTGCCACAATACTTGTTATAGGAGATTTTGCCATATTTACCTATAATTGGGTGTTGAGGGGTTTCTAGGGGATTGGGGGGATTCTGCCACTGTATATTATAGGGTGATTGAGGGGACTCACACTGCCTGTTATGGGGGGATGAGGGAGACTCAACATATGCTGCCTGTTATGGTGTGATTGGGGGGATTCTGCATGCTGCCTGTTATGAGGTGATTGGGGGGATTCAGCCACTTCCTGTTTCTTGAGTGGGTATTTTTAGAAAGTTTTTTTTTTTTTTTTCCCCCTCTAAATCAGAGGTGGGTCTAATATAGTGAAATATACTGTAAATTTGTTCGATCTTTCCCAGGGTAACAAATTACTAGACAGCCCACAGACTAAATCCCTCCTGTAGGCTGAAGTGGGGCAGTTTCTATTCTATGCTAATTTCTCTGCCTGCACCTGCTTAAAGCTTACCTTCACCCGGAATAAGAGCCTATCTTATATGTTTTCCACACCCTGTAAATACAGATTGCTCACATTAAAAATCATCCTACCTGCCCTGAAGGGAGGTTCATTTTCCTTAAGGTTGAAATCCATCAACGAAAGTACACGTTGGCAAACCTGTACCTACCAAATCACAACCAAGTGGCAGTATTTCTAAGGTATCTTAGGCACCTCGAGGACTTTGCGGAGGGGATCATCATCCTGGGAGGAGACTTCAACCTAGCACTGAATCCCCCCCTGGACACCTCGGTGGGCAGGTCCTCGGTACCCTTGGTAAGCTGCAGTCCCTACGTAAGACCCTTCACAACTTGCAGTTGATGGATGTCTGGAGGCTGGAACACGGTCAGGCGAGGGACTACACGTACTTCTCGCCAATGCATGGCTCATACAGTCGGATTCATTATCTTTTGATGAGCCACCACGCCATGATCTTTTCCTATCACAAAGAGATTTAGATAAGATAATGTCAGTTAAAATAGGCTGCTCCTCGTTCTCTGATCACGCTCCTGTGATTCTTGGATTGGAATTTCCTGATAGGGAGAATAAGGAGTGGAATTGGAGGATGAATGCAGGGTTACTGAAAGACCGTAGGATAGCTGATAAGGTGAGAGAGAATATTATACAGTTTTTCAGAGAAAACGCATCTGAGGAATTGAGCCCTTTGACCATCTGGGAAGCTCATTGCTTCAGAGAGTTTGACACATCAAAGGCCTTCTTGGCAATGGATGCTGGCTGAGGGTGATGTGTTCCCCCCCCCCCCCCCCCCCCTTGAATTTGGTCCGGAGTGGGCATTAGCTGAGAACCAACCTGGCTGGGCGATCGTTCTTCGTTCTCCTTTCACTTCTCTCCCCTCTTTTTCTCTCTCTCCTACCCCTTCTTTCCTATGACCTCCCTGCTACTGTTGTTGCCCTGCCCCCCCTCCCTCCCCGTACCCCGGAGTTGAGACGTGCAGTGGCCCTCTTTTACTTGGGGCCCCCCTGCTGGCTTGCCTGTTGTTCCCTTAGTGGTAGACCACAGAGTGAAACCTGGTGTATTAAAGTGGACCAACACCCAGGATTTTGACTATCCTGGGTCTTGGTCCACTTCGGTGGGGCACCCCCGATCGGGGTGCCCCGCTGTGTGAAACCCCACCGCCGCCGAAGACAAGGTAAGGGGATTTGGGGTGTTTAGGGTGGTTTCACCCCGCGGGACATCCCAATCTCGGATGTCCCGCGGGGAGGGAGGTGATCGGCCCGGGAATCTTATAGATTCCCGGGCCGATCACGGGAGGGTGATGGTCCACTTTAATAGATTTAACAGGGGCCATGGCACCATGTGGGGATCGAGTGCCTGATGTGGCGCTGCATTATAGAAAGCTCTTTGTATCTCCCTGTATGTCTGTGGCCGTTTTGGTGAAAGGCACCAACAGGTTCACTTTGGATCTTTCTGGCTTGTAAATAGCTTGTCCCTGGGAGATGATCAGTGTGGGAGTATGAGATGCAAACAGTTCTGACGGCTCCTTGGGCTTCTGCCCCTCCATCGGCGCCTCCTGGGGGCGAAGACGGAGTGGGGTTAATGCCGCCGGATTTTGTAGGTGGGACTGAGTCGGCCTATATTTGGGGTCGCTGCTGTCTCTACTCACCCCTGGGTATGTGCTAAACTCTATTGGTTTTCCCTCCCCTGTATCGTGTTTTTTTTACTTTCCTATGTTATGTATAAAATCTCAAAGAAATATTAAACTAAAAATCATCCTACCTGCATCTTCTGCATGTTATGAGCCTTTAAACATCCAAGATGGCAGCTCATGGAGCACCAGGCAGCCTGCAAACAGGAAGTGTCTTCTGACTGTGCTGCAGGGGGCCCCCTGCACTTTATCCTGCACTCCTCCTCAGTATGTGATGCTTCTGAGGCAAGATGGCGGCACCCCGTATCCTAGAGTCTTGAACAGAGTTGCAGCCCAGCGGGGGCGGGGGGAGAATAAGTAGTGACTAAAAACTTAAAATATATTCATTTTAGATGCTGGTGAATATTTTTTTAAGAGTTTGAGCTTTTCATTAACCCTTTCGCTGCCAGCCTACCTGCAGCTTTTGTCACCCTCTGTTGCCAGACCATGTTTCACTATTTTGTGCTACACATGTTCAACTGTGATTTTTGAAAGGATTTTTAGGGATTTTCCAGGAAAATGATATATTGTTTTTTTCAGCAGAGTCTGGGCTTCAACATGAAATGTCTTGTTTGGCCTTTTTTTTAGTGTATTCTCAATACTTTTGGGTGAAATATGTGCAAAAAAAATGAAAAAACCTATTTTTTACAATTTGTAGTGTTTTTTTTGTAATAAAAAATGTAAGTTTGTTAATAACATATTATTGCGTGTGAAAGCCCTATTTCTCCCGGTTACAGTGGTACCACATATATATAGGTATACCACCTTTCCTGAAACAGCGGTTTAGGAGATTCCAGATAGGACACAACTATGCAATATGATTGCATAGTTGTAAGGGGTTAATAAAAAAAATGACATAGGGTCCCCCCTCCAAAGGTAGAGGGACCTCATTTCTTTGTTGTAATTCTAAGGGTTAAAAACCCTTAAAATCCCCCCAAAAAATGACATAGGGTCCCCCCTCCAAAGGGAGAGGGACCTCATTTCTTTTTGGAATTCTAAGGGTTAAAAACCCTTAAAATCCCGCAAAAAAAATGACATAGGGTCCCCCTTACCCAGCATTACCGACCCGGACCAGCTATGGGGGCTTGTAGAACAGGGCGCAGGGGCCAGCGCTGGTGGCCTCTGGCGCTGCAGGCTACTAGCCCACATAGCCACGTGGCCCGGGCCCTTCTGCCCCCCCCCCTGGCCGTTGGGGAGGCAGGTAATGGGGGGCTGGGGGTTTTGGCAAGCCACCCGCTTGCCGTAGGTGACTTGCCATACCCAGAGCCTTGTGAACTGGTATAAGGGGTCTCATGGACCCCTTACCAGTTCACAAAGGGTTAAGTTGAAAAAAAAGACACCAGACAAATATTTTATTATTCTTTTTTTGACTTATACTTACCTCCCATCCAGTGTCCCACGCTGCTGCAGATGACAGTTGTCGGTAGTCTGGGCGTTAACATGAAATGTCTTGTTTGTAATTTTTAGGTGTATTCTCAATATTTTGGGGTGAAATATGTGGGGAAAAATTAAAAAAATCTATTTTTTACAATTTGTAGTGTTTTTTTGTAGTAAAAATTGTAAGTTTGTCAATAAAATCTTATTGCGTGTGAAATCCCAATTTCTCCCGGTTACAGCGGTACCACATATGTATAGGTAGACACCCTTTCCTGCCCAGGAGACTCCCCCAAACTGAAATAGCGCTTTAGGGGATTTTCAGATAAAATACAACTATGCTATGCAATATGTGCACCTTGCAGTTTTACCAGAAAAACAACCCTTTACATTTGAAATACCCCCAACAAACTATATATTTTCTGGAAGTACACACCTCAAGCTTTCTAGGTGTACCAGACATGTTGATGTGCCCATAGTTTTCTGGAAGTAATCCCTCAATGTATTCTTTGGTTGCAAAGAGTTTCCCTAAAAAAAGGATAAAAAAGCAGAATCAAAGCCACATTTTCCTAAAAAACTATATACAAACAAGAAAAAACAAGTATAGTCTGAAAAAGCAACATCCCCCGAACAGAACAACACCCAACATGCATAGGTTCTGTCAAGGGAAGAGTTGCCAAACACCCCAAAGTAAAGCATGTGAGTAACGGTAATTTTTTCAGCTCTGCAGACAAAGTGCGCACCTTGCGATTTTACAACCAAAACAACCCTTTACATTTGGAATATCCCCCATAAACCATATATTCCCTGAAAGTGCACACGTTAAGCTTTCTAAGCGTACCCAGCTTGTTGTAGTGGGCTCATCTTTCTGGAATTAATCCCTCAAAGAATTCTTTGGTTGCTGTATAAAAAAGCTGAATAAAAACACCTTTTCCTAAAATATAAATATGCAAACCAGAAAAAACAAGCTAAGTCTGAAAGCGCAAGGTCCCCCGAACAGAACAATACCCAACATGCATAGCTACTTTTAACCCTTTTAATTGCCAGCCTACTTGAGATTTTGTCACCCTCTGTAATTTTTCCCCATTTTGCGCCATTTTTGCTGGAATTTTCAGGAAAATTATATTTATATTTTTTTAGGTTTAGGCTTTAACATGAAATGTCTTGTTTGTAAATTTTATTTTGTTTTTTACAATATTAAGTAAAAAAATAAATAAATAAAAACATTTTTAGAAAATTGACTCCTTTATTTTAAATAAAAAATGTATTTTATTAAGGAAAAGCATATTGCATGTGAAAGCCCCATTTCTACCGATTAGAACGGTACCACATATTTATCGGTAGCCCCCCGTTCCTGCCCAGGAGACCCCCCCTCCCGGGGGGACCCCATTTTTTTGGATTTTTAAGGGTTAAAAACCTGGGGCTTTGGGGAGGCAGGTAATGGGGGTGCCGGGGGTTAATGGCAAGTCACCCGCTAGGGCAGGTGACTTGCCACCCCCCAGCCTTGTGAACTGGTATAAAGGTCTCATGGACCCCTTACCAGTTCACAAGGGGTTAAATGTTCAATAAAAAAAACAGACACATAAATAAAAAAATGATCTTTATTATTTATTTATTTTTTTAACTTTACCCACCTCCGATCCTGTGTCCCCCGGCGATCTCCGCTGACAGTCTGCTCGCGCGTTTGGAAGAGAGAGCCTGGGGAGGGGGGGGGGGGGGCAATCATAGCCCTCTCCTCCTCCTCTGCTCCAAGCACCGAGCAGACTGATTCAGAGTCTCAGGTGCTTGGGGCTAGCAGTCGCGATCCAGGAAGTGGGGGGAGAGGGCATTTTCTGCCCTCTCCTTGCCACGGAAGAGGCTGGGGGGGCGAACGGAGGCCCCCCCCCCCCCCCCCAGTGAAGAGAAGACCCGGCGGGAGGCAGCGCGACTGCAGGTAAGTAAATGTAATTTTTATTTTTTTTACAGTTAGCAGCTGCTGCTGCCGAAGCGGGGGGGCCTATTCCGGGGGCTCTCCTGGAGCCATCCGAGCCCCCACGGGGGATCGGATGGCACCAAATTAAAGAGGAGACCCGGCCGGATCCAACGAGGGGTCAGGTGAGTATTTTTCATTTTTATTTTTTTAACTAACAGCGGGGAAAGTCGAGCACGTAACACCTACGTGCTTGGCACTTAAGGCCCAGACAAGCCAGCACGTAGGTGTTACGTGCTTGGCAACAAAAGGGTGAAATCATGCTGAAGGTCCAGTTTAAGGTTTTAAGCTATTCTTGATTTATTTTGAATTTTTATTTTGAAACCATTTTGAATTGGTTCCTACTAACTTCTGGAACTTTTCTAAAGCCAGAAATAAAAGACCATCTATAGCATCAAGTACATTACTAAATGTATAGTATTTATTCACTGCTAATGCTTTTCTGTCCATTTGTAGGTCCATGAAAAGGATGTCATAGGAATTGCACATCATCCTCATCAGAATTTGATTGGTACTTACAGTGAAGACGGACTTCTTAAACTTTGGAAACCCTGATCCTAAAGGATACATGTAAACAGGAACAGGCCGTTATGGTTTTAGAAGTATAGTCTTTAAGTCATGTAATATAAATTTTCTGATTTTGTTTTTACATTATTTTCAAACTAAATGTGTTTCCATTTTTGGCCCCTATGTCCTATTTTTCACAATACACATCCCTAAATAATATTGCATATGTTTTCTTCATTGATGAAGGTGCTACAATTGTGCAGTTTTATATTTTTCCCTTTATGCTTCATTTTCTAGCACAATAAATGTATATGTCCCTCTTGATTGGCCTTTTAATTTTTAAGAGAATATACAGAGAATCCACAACCGTGTCGTCTAATCTCTAATCTAAGTTTCCTATCTTTCAATCACTGGCATTTATATACATTGCTTGTAATTCTGCTATTTTTGGGGAAAACATTTTTATAGTTAAGCAACAGAATTGCCCAATTTTTAATAACTGACAAAACACTTGCACAAAAAGTGCTATTTGTCCAGCACCACCCAAAGGATAATATTAAAGCAGACCTGCTGTGCCACAAATGTACCCCCAATATGTACCAATAAACAAACAAAATTGGTGGTACTAGTAAACCACCCAAAGGGAACAGGTACTTGAGGGCACCAGCTATCTGCTAATCATAGAAGACACTAATAGTTACTCAAAAATAGATTTATTAATCCATAGCTGCATAAAACATCCACATACAACGTACAAAACAATCACCTACATTTAAAATCTACAAACATGTAATTATCATCCAGCAGGAGTGCCCATAAAAATCCTACCTACCTAAGCAAAAAATATATAAAATACAAGAAGAAAATCTCTAAACAATTTCATCATATCCTAAAGCCAAAGTGCTATAGTGCAAAATGAAAAATAAAGTGCTAAGTGCTGGGTAAATGTGTGCACTATGTGTGCAAAATACAATGCCAGGCCGACAAAACCGACCTGCACCTCAGTGTGATAAACTTCCTCACCCCTGCTGGACGGATCCTCACCCACGCGTTCCGTGCCCACCTGGCACTTTCTCAAGGTGCACCTTGAGAAAGTGCCAGGTGGGCACGGAACGCATCTTTTCGGTCGCACCCAGGGGTAACCACTGCTGGCATGCTTCTCCCTCAGCCAGTGCATTTAACACAGAATCCTAGACCAATAGTATCCCTTACTGTTTCTATTCCTTCTACCCATGGTCCTATCCCAGTTCAGTTTGAAACAAGGTCATATATATAGAGTGAGGGTGAATTCTCATCCGAGGACTCTCTCTACGAGGATATACAGTTGGATGAAAAGGTGCCTCCGGTTCCTCTGGGCCACTGCCAGAGGACCTGGCAGGTTTATTAGATCAATCTTTGTTCAGGGCTAGGTTACCCTGCAGAAATATTAGGGCTCAGACTGTGACCACAACTTACAATTGTTATAAATTCAGTTTCAATTTATTAAGTACATTAAAAACAATTGCCTGCTATGAGGACTTTCATAACTCATACATTAGCACAATACACTGTGTACTACAATTCTTTCTTCAAAGGCACTCATAAGATTACCATTCAGTATTGCATCAATTTTAAAAAAAAAAGGGCAGACATGTATCATGTTTCGCCTTTACACGGCTTTCTCAATGCCCTATAGTATGCATAATAAACAGATATTTTCATGTTGTTAGTATTATTATTGGCTATGAGTTATTTAATTCACATGCATATTACATACAAATTATTCATATTATTTGTTAGTTTTTATATTCTTACTATATACATTCAAAAAAACGATATATATATACAAAAGAAATATTTTTTTCTCATGATACCTGATTCTGTTGGTGTCTCATGTATAGTTGGTGAGTCATATATAGTCTGAATACTCCACAAGGCGAACCGGTAGTGTGCACTGTCCTGTTTATCAAGATTTTTTGCCAATCAGTATTCATATATTTGCCATGTCATATATTAATTAATGGCAGACCTGTATACCGGATTATGTTTCTCCTTTAAGGGAATGTATTGTCGCCCCCACAATGGTCCCTATATATAATGGGAATGAGCATTAGCTGTATATCTTCAGGGTGATTGATATATTCATATGCACTGACATGATATAGTAAATTAAAGCTCACTTGCCTGTGTTGTTAAAAGCTCATCCATGCAGTGCAGTCACGGTGAAAGGCAAAACTCCAGTACTATGGTGAGTATGCTGTTAGTCCATCTGTGTCTGCGGCTTTCCCACACTTCCCAATTCATCCGCTGCGCTCCTGATCTCCCCGCCGTATACAATGTGAGCCCTCAGAGTATTTACCTCTCACCGCGCCAGCGCCGCTCTCTTATGCGCTCCACAGCATGTGGGGCGCATTTCCCTCATCAACCGGCTTCCGCCGGAAGTTGCGGGACGCGGCGCTGGTCCGGCTCCCTGTCTCTAATTGTGGCGCCATTTTGTTGAGGATTTGCCATTTTGCCTGGGACTTTCTTCCCTGCAAGCACCAAGCATACAACCCTCGGCGCCCATCATTTTGTTGTGGTTCAAAGACTAATTTATCTATATTCCTGTATTTCAGGAGCAGCGATTTCTGCATCCTGCATATTAAAACAGGTTAATATATGTGATATTTAGACGTGTATTTTTCTGGAGCCGAAACTGCACTGCACAGACATTGTTATTACATTCAATTGTTAGCTGACACTTCAGCAATCAGACATGTTTGTCGTATACTGTTTTTACTGTACTACTATTATTACTATTACTGTCACTCTGGTAGTTATATTACTGTCACTTTGGTAATGCGCTCCCTATGGTGGTTATAATGTGGGGCACGAATCCTAGGGCATATTTTATAGGTAGGAGTCCTTTGCATATAGCAGCCGACCCCGCCTTATATTTGCATGGCACTCTACCAGTTCCCCTTGGGATCACATATTCTCATCTATAATCTGTGACTACAGGTCCTTTGAGACACTTACATGTTCTATATGATATATCTAATATATTTAGAATATTCTAGGTAACAGGATATTCCGGTACTCTATCACTGAGTTGTCCCAACTCCACCCATACTCAGGGAAATACAGTGTTTCACTTACATCTTACTCTGGCATATTTTCTTAAGGTATATCCTAAAGGTAGGAGGCAAAGCTCAGTGTTTCATTGAGGCCTGGATATCTAAGCGCCCCTAATCTATAAATCCATCTTGTCTCAAGTTGGAGGGTTAATTTCTCAATATCCCCCCCACGTATTGTTGGGTGTAATCGATCCAGTCCCTGTACTTGAAGGGAATTTGGGTCCTTATTGTGGTGTCTTAAAAAATGACGGCCTATTGGTGTTTTTTGCGAGCCTGTTCGTATACTGTACTGATGCTCGTAAATTCTTTTTCTCAGCGGGCGGTTTGTTTTGCCCACATATAAACAGCCGCAAGTACAGGTTAGCAAATAAACAACATTCACTGTATTACAGTTTATATAATGTTGTGGCATATATTTACTGTGACCTCCTATGATTATTTCGGAACCTACTTTCATGTACCTACACGTAGAGCACCCCCCACATCGATACGTGCCTTTTACTTTACAACAGTCCTTCCCCCGGTTCCGTTCGTAATGACTATGCACCAGGGCATCCCTCAAGTTTTTTGGCCTTCTATATATAATTTTGGGTACTTTTGGCAAAATGGTCTGTAGTTGTGGGTCATTCAAAAGGATTGGCCAATGGGTCTGCAAAATCCGTCGTATGTGGTGATGAGCCCCCGTGTAGGTCATGACTAAGGCAGGTCCTTGTTGTTCCTTATTCTTCCTAGGTCTGTACAATAATTCTTGCCTACTAAGGCTTTTGGCTTTTTTATATGCGGATCTCAAGACCTTCGCTTTATAGCCTCTCTCACTTAACCTAGTTCTTATATTGGATGCCTCTATTTCAAATAAATCCATAGTGGCGCAATTGCGTCTCGCTCGAATAAATTCTCCAAAAGGGATACTTTTGAGAAGATGTACTGGGTGCGAGCTACTTGCTCGCAGCATGTTATTTGTTAGATGTTTTAGATATTTGGATATTAGTTAGGTTTATTAGATGACATTTACAATACATGACCAATTAAGAGTGAAGTTAAGCCCCTATCCATCCAGGATGCAGTGTATAAGAAATATTTGGAGAAAAGATCTGAAACATTTCATTTCCATTCAGCTCTTAACCCTTTTGTTGCCAAGCACGTAACACCTACGTGCTGGCTTGGCTGGGCCTTAAGTGCCAAGCCCGTAGGTGTTACGTGCTTGACTTTCCTCGCTTCTAGTTTAAAAAATAAAAATCAAAAATACTCACCTGACCCCTTGTTGGATCCGGCCGGGTCTCCTCTTTAATTTGGTGCCATCCGATCCCCCGTGGGGGGTCGGATGGCTCCAGGAGAGCCCCCGGAATAGGCCGCCCCCCCCCCGCTTCTGCAGCAGCAGCTGCTAACTGTAAAAAAAAATAAAAAATAAAAATGACATTCACTTACCTGTGTGTGCGCTGGCTCCCGCTGTCCCTCCTCTTCACCTGGGGGGCCTCCGATCCCCCCCCAGGACTTACCGATCTTCAGGAGAGAGCCTGGGAGGCTCTCTCCTCTCTTCTTCACGATGGTGGCCGCCATCTTGCCTCTAAGCCCCGCCCCCTTGGGGGCGGGGCTTATGACGTCATCCCGGTCCCGATCACCGGCTTCAGCTTTCTCAGCTTCTCAGATGCCGGTGATCGGTGCCCTGGAAGGAGGTGACAGGAGATCCTCTGATCTCCTGCCTTCTCCTTCTCTGGATGCCGATCACAGGCATCTGTCAGCTGAGCGGCGAGGGACAAGAGCTTGCAATCGAAGGTAAGTAAGTACAGTTAAAAAAATTTTTTTTTTTTTGAATAAAATACTTTTTATTATTGTGTGGTGGTTTTTTTTCACATTAACTCTTTGTGAGCTGGTAAGAGGTCCATGAGACCCCTTATACCAGTTCACAAGGCTGGGGGGGTGGCAAGTCACCTGCCCTAGCGGGTGGCTTGCCATTGACCCCCGCACCCCCATTACCTGCCTCCCCAAAGGCCAGGGGGGGGCAGAAGAGCCCGGGCCCACATAGGCTATGTGGGCTTGTAGGCTGCAGGGTGGGGGGGCCACCAAAGCTGGCCCCCCCACTCTGTGCCTACAAGCCCCCATAGCTGGTCCCGGGCTGGTTACTTTGGGTAAGGGGGACCCCACGTCATTTTTTTTTTTGGATTTTTAAGGGTTTTTAACCCTTAAAAATCCAAAAAAAAAATGGGGTCCCCCTCCCCGGGAAGGGGGACCCTATGTCATTTTTTTTTTTTAATTAACCATTTGTCATCCAGCAGCTATAAAAGGCTTCTGGGCAGGAAAGGGTGTCTACCTATACATATGTGGTATCGCTGTAACCGGGAGAAATTGGGGTTTCTCACGCAATAAGATTTTATTGACAAACTTACATTTTTTATTACAAAAAAACTCTACAAATTGTAAAAAAATATTTTTTTTTTAATTTTTTTCACACATTTCACCCAAAAATGTTGAGAATACACCTAAAAAATACAAACAAGACATTTCATGTTAAAGCCCAGACTCTGTTGAAAAAAACAATATATAATTTTCCTGGGAAATCCCTGGAAATCCTTTCAAAAATGACAGTTGAACATGTGTAGCGCGAAACAGTGAAACTCAGTCTGGCAACAGGGAGTGGGAAATGCTGCAGGTAGGCTGGCAGCGAAAGGGTTAAGGATATTAAGTCCGAATGGAAGTACCCAGAGAAAAACCTTTTTAGGCCGGGTTCAACAGGATATGGAGCCTTGAAACAAATGTCCAAAATTAAATGCACCTATGGGTCAGATCTCCAAAGCAGCAGACATACGTTTTGAGGATATGGGGTCAATGCATGATCCAATAGATCGTAGGACTTTAATTTATTAGATTAGAATTTTTGTCCATCCTTTAACCCTTTCGCTGCCAGCCTACCTGAAGTTTTCATCACCCTTGGTGCCAGACCATTTTGCACTATTTTGTGCTCCCCATGTTCAAATGTGATTTTTGAAGGGATTTCCAGGGATTTCCCAGGAAAATGATATATTGTTTTTTTTCAGCAGAGTCTGGGCTTCAACATGCGATGTCTTGTTTGGCCTTTTTTTTGTGTATTCTCAATACTTTTGGGTGAAATATGTGCAAAAGAATAAAAAAAATCTATTTTTTGCAATTTGTAGTGTTTTTTTGTAATAAAAAATGTAAGTTTGTCAATAAAATCTTATTGCGTGTGAAACCCCAATTTCTCCCGGTTACAGCGGTACCACATATGTATAGGTAGACACCCTTTCCTGCCCAGGAGACTCCCCCAAACTGAAACAGCGCTTTAGGGGATTTTCAGAAAAAAAAACTGTGATATGCGCTATGCGCGCCTTGCAGTTTTTCCAGAAAAATAACCCTTTACATTTGAAATACCCCCAACAAACTATATATTCTCTGGAAGTACACACCTCAAGCTTTCTAGGTCTACCAGGCTTGTTGATGTGGCCACAGTTTTCTGGAAGTAATCCCTCAATGGATTCTTTGGTTGCAAAGAGTTTCCCTAAAAAAAGGATAAAAAAGCAGAATCAAAGCAACATTTTCCTAAAAAAAACTATATACAAAAAAGAAAAAACAAGTATAATCTGAAAAAGCAACAACCCCCGAACAGAACAATACCCAACATGCATAGCTACTGTCAAGGGAAGAGTTGCCAAACACCCCAAAGTAAAGCATGCGCATAACGGTAATTTTTCTTGAAAATTTCAGCTCTGCAGACAAGGTGCGCACCTTCCGATTTTTCAACCAAAACAACCCTTTACATTTGGAATATCCCCCATAAACCATATATTCCCTAAAAGTACACATGTTAAGCTTTCTAAGCGTACCCTGCTTGTTGTAGTGGGCTCATCTTTCTGGAATTAATCCCTCAAAGAATTCTTTGGTTGCGCAGGGTTTCCCTAAAAAATGTATAAAAAAGCTGAATAAAAAACACCTTTTCCTAAAATATAAATATGCAAACCAGAAAAAACAAGCTAAGTCTGAAAGCGCAAGGTCCCCCGAACAGAACAATACCCAACATGCATAGCTACTTTTAATCCTTTTAGTTGCCAGCCTACTTGAGATTTTGTCACCCTCTGTTGACAGGACATTTTTCCCCATTTTGCGCCATGTTTTGCGACATTTTTGCTGGAATTTTCAGGAAAATTATATATATATATATATTTTGCAGCAGAGTTTAGGCTTTAACATGAAATGTCTTGTTTGTAAATTTTATTCTGTTTTTTACAATATTAAGTAAAAAAAAAAAATTAAATACATTTTTTTTTTTTTAGAAAATTGCCTCCTTTATTTTAAATAAAAAATGTATTTTATTAAAAAAAACCGTATTGCATGTGAAAGCTCCATTTCTACAGATTAGAACGGTACCACATATTTATCGGTAGCCCCCTGTTCCTGCCCAGGAGACCCCCCTAACTGAAACAAGTACTTTATAACATTTACAAGTAAAATACAACTACCATCCACACTACAAAGGGTTAAATCGGGGAAAAAAATGACATAGGGTCCCCCTTCCCCTTAAAAATCCCAAAAAAAAAACGACATGGGGGCCCCCTTACCCAAAGTAACCAGCCCGGGACCAGCTATGCAGGGCTTGTAGGAACAGGGCACAGGGGCCAGCTTTTGTGGCCCCTGGCCCTGCAGGCTACAAAGCCCGCATAGCCCGTGGGTCCGGGCTCTTCTGCCCCCCCCCCCCGGCCTTTGGAGAGGCAGGTAATAGGGGTGCCAAGGGTTAATGGCAAGTCACCCGCTAGTGCAGGTGACTTGCCATCCCCCCAGCCTTGTGAACTGGTATAGGGGTCACATGGACCCCTTACCAGTTCACAAGGGGTTAACAGTAAAAAAAAAAAAAAACACCACACAGATTAAAAAATAACTTTATTAAAAAATAAAAACTTTTTTTTACTTTACTCACCTCTGATCCTCAGCTTCTGTGTCCCTCGCAGCTCTGATGACAAATATTGTCATCGCTGGCCAGTGGAGGAGGGAGGCAGGCGATCAGATCATCACCTGCCTTCCTCCTCCTGTGGCCAGCGATGACAAGTGTGAGAATCGCAGCCCGGAGCCAGGACGACACCCGGGGTGTGACGTCATAAGCCCCGCCCTCCAAAGGGGCGGGGCTTATCGGCAAAATGGCGGCGCCCGTCGAGCAGCTTTCAGGCCCTCTCCTGAAGCTGGAGGGCCAGGGGGGGGCGATCGGAGGCCCCCCTGGTGAAGAGGAGACCCGGCGGGAGCAATCGATCACTAAGGTAAGTAAATGTCATTTTTATATATATTTTTTTTAACATGTATTTCGGCGGCTGCTGAAGGGGGGGGGGGTGGCTATTCCGGGCTCTCCCCTGCACCCGGGGGGGCTTGGGTGGGGGATCGAAGCCCCCCCGGATGAAGAGGAGACCCGGCCGGATAGAACAAGGGGTCAGGTGAGTGCTTTTTTTTTTTTTTTTTACTTTTACTGTAGCAGGGGGGAAAGTCAAGCACGTAGAATCTACGTGCTTGGCACTGAAAGGGTTAATGTTTCTTCCTGGTGACCAAATTACCAAGAGACACCAAAAAGAGGGAAGCCTTTCCTCTAGTCTTACAAGAATTATGCCAAAAGGACGTGATAGAAGTAGTTCTGTCCTATTCTCACATTTTCCTGGTGCAAAGGCCATTGGGAAATAATTGGATGCTTCTGAACCTGAAAAGATTAAATCTTTCCATCAGATACAAAAAGTTCAGAATGGAACCTATTTATTCGGTAAGGAACATCCTCATGGAGCAGGCTCTTATGATCAATTTAAACCTGCAGGATGCTTACCTGCATATTCCAATTCTGCCTCTACATCGCAAATTTCTGAGATTTGCAGTGCAAATAGACCAGGGGCTTTGCCACTACCAGTAGAGGGCTTTACCTTTTGGTCTGTCATCAGCCCCACAGATCTTTACAAAGATATTGGTGGAGCCAATGGTGCACCTCAGACAGGAAGGAATTAAAATAATTCCGTACCTGGACAATTTACTCTTGCTAAACAAGTCAGGGGAATCGCTGCTAGCAGATTTGCAGAAGATTCTTCTTCTGAGAACCTTTAGGCTGGATTGTCAAACTAGGAAAATCGAATCTGGTACCCAGCCACTGTTGCAGATTCCTTGGGTACGATCTAGACAATAACTCTCAAAATATTCTGTTTCCGTAGGAAAAGATTCATAAAATCTTAGCAATGACCCAGGAATTCTTCAGGACCCCACAAGTTTTTCTAAGAGAAATGACCTTGCTTGGTCTCATGATGGCTGCAATTCCGGGAGTCCCATGGGCTCAACTCCACATGAGAACCCTGCAGAGATTTCTTTTGTCTCATTGGGATAGGTGTCCAGACTTTTAGATCAGAAAGTTCAAATAGCGGAGGATGTACTAGAAAGCCTCCATTGGTGGACAGACCTGGAGATATTAAAAAGAGAAAGACTTTGGAAACAAAAGAATACTGTAATGATTACAACAGATGCCAGCTCCTGGGGTTGGGGAGCCCACCTGGCTCATCTGTTGAATTTTCACCTAACTTATGCCTTCCCTTCATTCAGACTTCATCCAGACAACTGTCAGAAGCGTAAAGAAATTGGAATATTTGGTAGATGCCATGGCCCCTTCTTTACAATCCTTTTCAGTTCTGAGAATCAGGATCTTCTCGGGCAAAATGCAGCTATATCAGCTAAGCTTCAACCTACAGCATGGGTCTTGAAGGGCCATCTTAGAGAAGAAAGGCTGTTTGGTCAGAGTGATTAAAACTCTATTGGACGGGGAGCGTGGCTTAGCGATGGCCGTGTGAGGTCGCAGAATTCTAAGCTCTGTCCGACATTTATGGGAAAAGCCTTAACAAACGACTAGAGTGCCTTATTTAACTCGCTTACCTCATGTCGAAGAAACGGAGATCCAAGGTGGTGACAGGGGGGAGCAGATCGACCCACATCACAGCATTTTTTCCTGCCGGAGATCGGGGACCCGGAGCAGGAGAGGGCAGCAAGATGGCGGACGACCCCTCGCGGGGCGAGATGATGGCGGGAGGACGGCGGGCGGCGGGATCGCCACTTCACCCTGTGCCTGAGACCCCTGGAAGCGGGTGCCGAGGCGGAAGAGCCGCACAGTCTGCACATGCTCCCTGCGTGAGTCCGGAGGAGAGAGAGCCCGCAGCCATGCAGCCGCAAGAGGGAGGCGGGCTGAGGTCTGAGGCCTGAGGCCGGCGCCGGGAGCCAGGCGCGGGAGAGATCCGATGCCGTGGGGCTGGGAGGACGAGGAGGAGGCCCGCACGCAGCCGCTGCCATCCCCTGGCCCCGCTGACAGTGTGAGATGTCAGTCGGCGGGGAGCGGGCCGGGGACGCTCTTCTCTGACGCCGGCGGTGGTGGAGCTCCTGGCGGAGGTGACGGGAGGGGACCCACACGCAGACCCCAGAGCCTTCCTGCGCAGCAAGTGGAGGACAGGGTGGCGTGTCCTGGAGATGACAACTGCCTGGAGGAAGCACTCGTTCAGCAGCAGACAGCTCCACAACTAAGCTCAGACGCCAAAGTGAGCAGGCAGCAGGGAGGCGGATTGGGCATAAGGGGTACCGGCGAACTTCCTAGTGGGGGCACAGGGAGTGCACTACCCGGAGGCAGTCCCCATGAGCACATCCACATTTACCCTCCGAAGCTGAAAGCCCCTCCAGCGGTACCGGGTAGAGGTAATCTAGGGGGAAGAGAGATATCTCCCCAGACCCTTAGACCCGAAACAGAAGATGAGCGATCCCCTTACCTGGCAGCAAATAAGGGTACACCGCAAGAGGCGTCAAACAGCAGATCCAGCTCGCCAATTGCGTTGTCTGCCTCTCCATGCTGGCCCCATGATTCCCCTTCACACAGCCCAGTGATTTGCAGTCATGCAGATGCAGCCATGAGGGATTTTGATCAGCACAGTATTAGAGCTCTTATATCGTCACTACCCACTAGAAAAGATTTTGAAACTTTCATAAACAGAATGGAGTCCACCCTTAGGAGGGAAGTAGACGAAGTATCGAAAAATGTCCTTGAGGTGGGAACTAGGGTCACGGCGGTGGAACAAGTGCAGGACCGCTATGGAAAGAGCGCACAGCGCCTTAGAAAGAGCTCATTCGGAGTCAACACAACACATAGCTGATATTCTACTCCGTCAAGGCGACATGGAAAATAGAGGGAGACGGAACAATATACGCATAAGGGGGCTCCCTGAATCCCCGGAGAACGCCAACTTATCAGAGATAGTGACCCAAATCTGCAATCAGGTGCTGGATCGACCGACGGGGGAAGCTATTGAGTTGGACAGGGTCCACGGGGCACCAGGTCCCAGGAATCCAGACCAGCAGCGACCCTGAGACATTATTTGCCGTGTTCACTTCTATAAAATGAAGGAAGAAATTATGAGACTCGCTTGGGCCAAAAGAGACATATCCTATAAAGGGTCACAGATCATTTTATTTCCCGATCTGGCACGGCGTACGCTACAGATGTGGAGGATCCTGAAACCGCTACTGGAGAGTGCAAAGCAGGCGGGCGTCACCTATAGATGGGGACACCCCTTCCATCTTAATCTACAGCTGCGGGGTCGAAGCTTCGTGCTCCATCATCATTCCCAGCTTCCGGCTGTGGAGCTGGAAAACTGGCTCTTCCCTTCATTGGGCCCCGCCCGGGCGCCATGGGGCGGAGACAGGAGACGAGACCCTCTGCCTAGAAGAAATAGAGGGGTCAGACCCAGGGCTCCCATCGGAGCTAGTGACCGGCGGTGATGCGCCTCTCACCCTGTTGATCTGCTGTTGATTCGGCTGAGCTGGAAGTATATTCATGGTTGTTGACCTTTAATAGTTATACATACAAGAGGACGTGTGACGAAGTCTTGCGGTGGCCTGGTGTTGTGCCGTGGTCCCGCTGCCGGGGGGGCGGGGGTTTGTGTGCCGCCGGACTGGGTATTATTTGCGGAGCGTAAGGGCTCGGGTTGTTCTGCCCCGGTCTCTTTCGGTGGTGCGCCTCCTCTGCCCCCTGCTCCTTCTGGGACTCCTTCCCCCGGGCCGTCTCTTGTGCGCCTACGGGGGATGGACTACCCTCATGGGGACGCGCTAAGGTCACCCAGGGTTAATGGTCCTATTGACGTTCTTAATGTATTTTACTGTTCATGCTGTTTAATTTGCTTTCGCTGCTGTGCAATTTAAGCACTCAGGCACTTAGTTGTCAAATTGTAGGAATTCTAAGAGTAAGGTTTGCTAGTAATGGGCTTATCTCCAGGTCTAGGCTTCTTAGAGGCCTGGGCCTCAGGATAACCTCTCATATTGAGGACGGGGCACCTCATATTGGCTGCCGCTTTCCATTTCCACCACCCAGAATCCTCCTGTGCTCTCCTGAAAAATGTGGGATAGCTTACAGGGAGGAAGCGCGTGAGAGCCCCTGTTGTCCTTCCCCACCTGTTTGGCTTCCTTCATCCCTCTACTCAAACACTTACACGGTTGGGTATAGGAGATTTAACGTATCCAATAAGCATGGGCAAGAAGTGTTGCGCTTGTCCCCAAGTAGAGGGATTTTACATTGTTTTCACCTACTCCTTTTATTGTCCCTGTTCCTTCTTACCTCTTACCCATCTACTCCCTGACGCTGTTGCCTAGAGGATGTCTAAAATAGTTATTTGCTCCTACAAGACAAAGGGTTTGAATGTGCCAGAAAAAAAGATCCAAAGTCCTCTCCGAGCTCCATAAAAATAGGGTTAAAATAGCTCTATTGCAGGAAACCCATTTTAAAGAAGGGCACATACCGGTGATCCGGGACCGCCACTTTGCCTCATGGGTACATGCTCCAAACCCGGAAGCTAAGTCAAAAGGGGTGTCCATAGCAATACACAAATCTCTCCCCCACAAAATAGTGGACTCCAGAGTCGACCCTGGGGGTAGGTTCATATTCCTAAAAATAGTCCTGTTCTCTAAGACATATACCATTGTAAACATTTACAGCCCCAATCACGACTCAGCGGCCTACTGTTGTAGCCTATTAAAGCAGCTAACTAGCTTCGCAGAAGGGGTGCTTATATGCGGGGGAGACCTTAACTTACCCCTCAACCCCCAAATCGACACGACCACTGGAAGATCAGGGGTCCCAATAGCGGGTCTTAAAAAACTGAAGAAACACTTGCTAGACTTACAACTAGTGGATGTCTGGCGGGCGCTTCACAAGAGAGACAAAGATTTCACCTTTTATTCCAGCGCAAATAACTCCTCTTGCTGAGCCACCATGCTATGTCATGGAACCCAGAGGCGAACATAGGAAGTATTTTGTGGTCGGACCATGCCCCTATATTTCTATCCATAGACTTTCCCGGATTGTGCCCGCGCATGTCACAGACAAGAAGTGTATAGTCTATAGCAGGGGTACTCAAGAACTTTTTGTAGAGGTCCGGAACCGGGGGGTAGGTTAAAATCAGCGCACCAGGGAGCTATATATTCCAGAAGCATAATTAAATAAAGGCTGCTTGTCCCCCCTCTGGCATTATATCTATTGGACATTGGGGAGGAAACAAACAGCAACTTTTTTTTTCTTTGACCATGTCGAGCCTACAGCTCTTACCCTTGGTGCACTGATTTTAAATAAACAGAGAGAGATGGGATGGGATGGGATGGGACAGAGCTGGGAATAGAGAGACAGGATGGGACAGAGCTGGGAAAAGAGAAAGATGGGATGAGGCAGTGCTGGGAGAAGAGAGATGGGATGGGACAGAGCTGGGAATAGAGAGACGGGATGGGACAGAGCTGGGAAAAGAGAGAGATGGGATGGGACAGAGCTGGGAAAAGAGAAATGGGATGGGACAGAGCTGGGAATAAAGAGATGGGATGGGGCAGAGCTGGGAATAGAGAGATGGGATGGGACAGAGCTGGGAATAGAGAGATGAGATGGGGCAGAGCTGGGAATAGAGAGATGGGATGGGACAGAGCTGGGAATAGAGAGATGGGATGAGACAGAGCTGGGAATAGAGAGATGGGATGGGACAGAGCTGGGAATAGAGAGATGGGATGGGACAGAGCTGGGAATAGAGAGATGGGATTGGACAGAGCTGGGAAAAGAGAGATGGGATGGGGCAGAGCTGGGAATAGAGAGATGGGATGGGACAGAGCTGGGAAAAGAGAGATGGGATGGGGCAGAGCTGGGAATAGAGAGATGGGATGGGATGGGACAGAGCTGGGAATAGAGAGAGGGGATGGGACAGAGCTGGGAATAGAGAGATGGGATGGGACAGAGCTGGGAACAGAGAGATGGGATGGGACAGAGCTGGGAATAGAGAGGTGGGATGGGACAGAGCTGGGAATAGAGAGATGGGATGGGGCAGAGCTGGGAAAAGAGAGATGGGATGGGACAGAGCTGGGAACAGGGAGAGCTGGGAATAGAGAGATGGGATGGGACAGAGCTGGGAATAGAGAGATGGGATGAGGCAGAGCTGGGAATAGAGAGATGGGATGGGGCAGAGCTGGGAACAGGGAGAGCTGGGATGAGGCAGAGCTGGGAACAGGGAGAGCTGGGATGAGGCAGAGCTGGGAACAGAGAGAGATGGGATGGGATAACTCACCCTGCTGTCTTTCCTCCTGCCTTCCCACACGCTGTTTTTCCTCCTATTCGCCGGCTCCGCTCCCTGTCTCCTCTCGTCAGCCGGCCCCTGTGTTTCCTCCCGCCGGCCCCGCCCTCGTCTCTGCATCAGTCTGCCGTCCCCTGGGTTTCCGCCCTCCGGCCCCACCCCCTGTCTTTGCTCCCGCCCACCGGCCCCGCTCGCTGTCTCTCCTCCCGGCTTGACGCCTGCCTGCCCGCTGTCTCTCCTCCGGCCCGCCTACCCCGCCCACTGTCTCTTCTCACTCCCCCGCTGTCTCTCCTCCCGGCCGCCTGCCCCGCCCACTGTGCCTCGGCCTCTCATTTCTCCCGGCCGGCCATGGGGTCCGGAGAGCAAGCGGCCGCGGTCCGCGGGTTGAATACCCCTGGTCTATAGTATTGTATTATAGAATCATGACGTCCATCATAACTACTATGCAGAGAAAAAGCATAATGACATTACCAATACAGAGTGTAACCTGATCGCATGACCTGCCTACGTTTCGGGGCTACCCGGCCCCTTTGTCAAGGCTCGCAGCCTCTATAATACAATACTATAGACTATACACTTCTTGTCTGTGACATGTTCTTGCTTGTCTGGAATGATGTTCCATATACTATTTAGACGCTGACCAGAATCTTTATATTATGTGTACTTCATAAGCATGCTTGATTATCCTTAACCTGTGAATTCACAGCTTTGCTATTGTAACATTCCTCAGGACCGACAACCACCTCATAGTTGTTATTGGTAATTTTCTCTCCTTGCTATTCATTTCTACATTACTATAGTGCATCATATTTATCTCTATTCTTTTGTTGAGGTGGTCAACGATCCTGGAGACTGGGCATATTATGTATTTTGAGCCCACACTGTATCCTTTTTGTTTATGGAATTCTGTATTATTTTGGTATGAATTGAAATATATTTTTAACTGCATCTTCGTGTGGTGTGCATTAGTCCAACTTGCTCTCTATATGGTTCTAAGAGGTGGATTTGGGGAAACACCTCAGGACTCTTTGCACCCCAATCTTTTCATATTCAGATTTTTTCTATACTAGGTGTGTCAGACCCAACCTTTTGGTTTAACGTGTCGATAATTTCAGCCTGCAGAATCAGTGATATCCAGGCATTGTTTTGTCATCAACCCCTTTTTACAAGTGTTTCAGGATCGAGTGGTTTTATAGGTAGATGCTTGCTACCTCCCTAAGATCTCTTCAGACTTCCATAGGCCTCAGAAGATTGTTCTTCCTTCTACTAGTAATCACAGTTCTACTGTCAATTCTGTTGACAAGTCTTTAGACGTCAGGGAATGTCTACTTGAGTACCTTCGGCAAATGAGAGGATGGAGAAGAGCCAAAAGTTTATTTGTATCCTTCTCGGGTCCCAGAAGAGGCCAACGAGCATCTAAGACAACTTTGGCTGGTGGTTGAGGATTTATTTATTAACTTTGCTTATGATGGATCTCCTCCCCCAGGAAGGAGGCTGGTGCCTCTATATAAAAGATCTGTAGAGTGGCTACCTCGTCAAGTGCTAAGAGATTCGCTAATCATTACTGCTTGGATCAATCATTTGGCAGGGGTGTTTTACAAGCAGCTTTTCCAACCTAATAGAGGTAGTATCTCATTTATTCTCTCAGTAGTATGCTGCCCTGTGTTTTGAGAAAATGTAAGTTAGTTACTTGGTAACATTGATAAACATCCAAAAGGGCAGCATATAGGCTTCCCACCTGTGTGCAGCTAGTTTTAGATTTTATAACTTTTTCCCTTTACAAGTTTTATCAATAGTTGTTTTTTAATGCTCTTTAGCAGTTGGTCTGTTATCTGTCTATTTTTTCAGATATGTTAAACAGCTGGCATTCTGGAGGTGGAGCAAAGCATTTGTTAATTACTTTGGGGGGAGCTGGTAATCGTAGTAGTTAGTATGCTGCCCTTTAGGTTGTTTAGAAATGAAGTTACCAGGTAACTTACCTATAATTTTTTGTCGAAATAAAAGATGACTACCTTTCCTAACAAGTGCAAGCTTCAACTACAGGGAGGGCCATCTTGGACTTATAGAGCCACAAGAACTTCAGAAAGGCAAAGTTTGTTCATCTTGGAAATGCCCTGAGCCACATGGACTGGGAAATTGTTCTCAAATGCAAAAGCATAAACTCTATCCTTAATAATGCATATATATATATATATATATAAATAAAAAGGTTAAAAAAATCTGTGTGTCTAAACAAAAATTAAAGGGACAATAAACAAAAGAAAGGCGTTTAAAGCAAGTTAACAAAAGAATATAGGTGGCAAAGCAGGAAATAGAAAGATTAATTGCCAAACAGAGTAATGGCCAATTGCCATGGATTTAAGACGAAAATCGTTCTGTGGAAATGCCCACTGCAATCAAACGATCAATGGGAGTTCTCTCATTGGTTGAGCATTGTATTGTTCTGGATAACATAAAAATCCCTGATCATCACTTTTATGCTGACATGTCTAAACAGAAATTGGTTATAAATAGGGATGAGCGAACTTTTGAAAAATTCGAATTCGGCTGATTTGCCGAATTTTCCGACAAAATTAGTTTCGGTCCGAATTTATTTGCGACGAATCGCTATTAAAAACGGCTATTTCTGAGCTTCCTAGAGCCTCAATAGGGTTGTAAACCATTCTGCCTTGCTGTAACACGCATAGGATGCGTGCTGGGTTAGTGAAATAATACTGTATATAATAATGACATGCAGATCAGAGGCATCGCTATTAGAATCGCAGAGCGGCACAATTGCAGAGAGTTGAGGTGGCATCACTATGAAGGGCCCCTATATTGCCTGAAAAACACACCCTGGAGCTGGCAGCAGCAGGAGCCCAAATATTGGCTGAAAGACATCCTGGTGTTGGCAGCAGGAGCCCAAAAATTGGCTGAATAACACCCTGGAGTTGCAAGCAGCAGCAGCAGCCCAAACCTAGCTTGAAAGACACACTGGAGTTGGCAGCAGGAGCCCAAAAATTGGCCACAGACACACTGCAGTTGGCAGCAGCAGGAGCCCAAACATCGCTTGAAAGAGACACTGGAGTTGGCAGCAGGAGCCCAAAAATTGTCTGAATGACACCCTGGAGTTGCAAGCAGCAGCAGCAGCAGCCAAACCTAGCTTGAAAGACACACTGGAGTTGGCAGCAGGAGCCCACAAATTGGCTGAATGACACCCTGGAGTTGCAAGCAGCAGCAGGAGCCCAAACATAGCTTGAAAGACACACTGGAGTTGGCAGCAGGAGCCCAAAAATTGACTGAATGACACCCTGGAGTTGCAAGCAGCAGCAGCAGGAGCCCGAACATAGCTTGGAAGAGACACTGGAGTTGGCAGCAGGAACCCAAAAATTGGCCTAAAGACACACTGCAGTTGGCAGCAGCAGGAGGCCGAAATTTGGCTGAAAGGCACACCCTGAAGTTGGCATCCGCAGGAGCCCAAAAATTGGCTGAATGACACCCTGGAGTTGCAAGCAGCAGCAGCAGGAGGCCAAAATTTGGCTGAAAGGCACACCCTGGAGTTGGCATCAGCAGGAGCCCAAAAATTGGCCTAAAGACATAAATATGTTTTGCACCATTTGGAAAGTGTAAAACGTGGCACCATGCTGAATCTAGTCGCATGCATCAGCCATTGGTGGGTGGAAATCCTGGCTGATCCATCCCTGATTCATTTTCACAAGGGTGAGTCTCTCCACATTTTTAGTTGACAGACGAGTTCTCCTCGCCATAACTATGGTCCCCGCCGCACTAAACACCCGCTCAGATGGCACGCTACTTGCCGGGCAGGACAGCTTTTCCAGGGCAAACTCAGCTAGCTGCGGCCACAAGTCAAGTTTGGCTGCCCAGAAGTCCTCAAGGTGTGTTGGCATGGTCATGTCAAGGTATGACATGACCTGCTGGTTCAGGTCCTACTCCAGGTCTTCCTGCTGCTCATGAGTAGACTCACTATGCGGGTGTAGAAAGCTACTCATTAGCGACTGAAGACTGAGGCTGCTGCTGATGGAGCTGCTGCTGCTCCTGCCAACTCCCCCAGCAGCCATGGCAGTGGAAGGTGAGCGCAGAGGTCCCCCCGAGTCAGACCTGTGAGAGTATGGACCATGGCGCAGATAGGCATCGGCCAACTGACTACGTAGAATGTCTTTGTAGTAGGTCAGTTTGTCCTCCCTCTTGGCGGGTTTAAAAAATGCCCCCATTTTGTACCAGAAGCGAGGGTCCAATAAGGTGGAGAGCCAGAAATCATCCCGCTGACAAATGGAAACAATTCTGGGGTCACTACGCAAGCACGTGAGCATGCTTCCTGCCATTTGCGCAAGTGACTCGGAGGGACTACCTGTCTCATCTCCACTGCATACTGCCACGGTGTGTCTGGGTCCTCTGTCTCACCTTCGTCACAACCCTCTGGCTGCTCCTGCTCCTCCTCTCCTGTCCGCTGACTAGATAAACCAGCCATTTCACCAAGCCTAAACTGTGCACTGTGCCACTCCTCCTCCTCTTCCTCCAGTTCAGCTCCAACGGGGTTCATGTGGCCGTAAGATGTAGACGCCATGTCTCCAGTGCCCTGACCAACCATGGTTTCCAACATGTGCTGTAGTACATGAAGCAGTGGAATCACGTCGTTCATCCCGTAATCCTGGCGACTCAAAAAAAATGGCTTCCTCAAAGGGCCTGAGCAAACGGCAGGTGTCACGTATGAGCTGCCACTCGTTGACATTGAAGTTACACAGGGGAGTCCCCCTATCCGCTTGGATCATCAAGAAATCCATGATGGCTTTTCTCTGTTCATATAGTCTGTCCAACATATGCAGGGTGGAATTCCAACTGGTGGAAACATTGCAAATCAGACTATGTTGGGGGCTACCGTTCTGACGCTGTAGCTCAAAAAGGGTGTGCTTGGCGGTGTATGAGTGGCTGAAGTGCATGCAAAGTTTCCTTGAAGTTGTTAGGATGTCTTGCAGATGGGGGGAAGACTTCAGAAACCGCTTCACAACCAGATTGAAGACGTGAGCCATGCAGGGCGCATGGGTCAGCCTTCCTTGTCGCAGCGCAGACAAAATGTTCTTCCCATTGTCGGTAACCATGGTTCCCCTTCTCAGTTTACTTGGAGTAAGCCATGTTTGGATTTCTTGATGAATACGTTTAAGCAGTTCCTCCCCTGTGTAACTCCATTCGCCATCACAAACCATGTGAAGCACAGCGTAACACCTCCGTGCCCTGCACACATTGTAGGCTGGAGGGGCACTGAGACTTGAGCCTACAGTGGAGGGTGAGGAGATGGCAGAGGATGAGGAGGCCGAGTCGCACGGTGTCACAGGCACAACGGCCAGGGAGCGCGGAGGCCGAAGCAGCGTGACCTGTCCAAGTTGCCGCTGCTGCAAAGGGACCACATTCACCCAGTGGGCCGTAAACGACATGTACTGTCCCTGACCGTAGTTACAGCTCCAGACGTCGGCGCTGCCATGCACTTTGCTACACACCGACAGGCTCAAGGACTGGCCCACCTTCTGTTCAACAAAAGTGTGCAGTGCTGGTACTGCCTTCTTGGCAAAGAAATGACGGCTTGGGACTCTCCACCTCGGCTCGGCACAAGCCATCAGTTCTCTGAAAGGTGCAGAGTTCACCACCTGAAAAGGGAGCGACTGCAGCACCAGCAACTTGGACAGGAGCACATTCAGCTTCTGCGCCGTAGGATGAGTGGGCGCATACTGCTGTCTCTTGGACATGGCTTCGCTGATGGATTGCTGGCGGGATGCATGACTTGGAGGAGCAGGAGCATCTGGAGTGACAGAGGATGGGTATGACGCACAGCTGCCTTCGGCTGAGGTGCTGGAGCCTTGGCTGGCAGAAATTGGGAGCGGCGTGCCACTTGGCGAGGAAGCAGCCTGGACCACCTCTTCGGAGCCTCGGTTCTCCCAGGCCGCTTTATGGTGACGCATCATATGTTGACGCAGGGCCGTGGTGCCAACATTTGGGCCCTGGCCACGCTTCACCTTCTGCCTACATATCTTGCATGTGGCCATGTTACCCTCCTGCGGATGCTTGAGGAAGAACTGTCACACTGCCGAGTAGCTACTTTTCCCACCAACAGCCCGCACTGATTCACTGCTACTGTCGCCAACTCCAGGAACCCCTGCTCCACTACCTCCAGATAAGGTAGCCTGCCGCACAGCAGGTGCTCTACCCCGGCCCCGTTTGGCTCCAGGCTTTACAATTCTGCCCCCATGCTGACTGCCAACCATGCTGCTAACACCTTGCTGCCTCAGCTGCTGACTTCGGGGCAACCTGCGCCCCTCTTCTCCTGATCATGAGGATGAAGCCCCTTCTGCACCTGGCTCCCAAGTGCGATCGGCTTCATCACCATCATCATCACCGAGTTGTGGCTGCACGTCACTGATGTTCTCGGTTTCCTCAACGGTGTCTGGCGCAGGAGCTGGAACGCTCGCAACAACACCCACGCTACTCTCCACATCACTATTTGTCTGCCTAGCGAAGGAAGCCACCTCCATTTCTTGGCTGGGCAGTAGCTGCTGACTGTTCTCTATCTGATCGTCCTCCTCACTAAAGAGTGGAGCTGAACCCAAAGCATAGGATACGTCGCTGGGGGAGGGAACGGCGTAGGACAGAGGCAATGGGAGGACAGGGACTGCTCTCGGGCCATGCCAACTATATATAACAATACCGACCCTAGACTGGGGGTGTCAGATGTAACTTGTGGATGACCGCGTTAACCAATCTACCACGGCAGATGCGTTACTGGTGGAGACACGACCGCTAGCAGATACTGGCAGATAAGGTCTCTCACCGCTACTCCTGCTGCCACTAGCGCCCCTAGTCTGCTGCAGCCTCTGCCTGCTGAATCCTGGCCTCTGTCACTCCTCTTTGAACATCCTGGCACTTGTCTGCCTGACATTTTTATGTATTTGAAATGCGCAATAGGCACTTAAAAAAATGTAAAACCAACACACACACACAAGGTTACTTGAGGGCTCAGGCTCACTGGACAGCTATATCCATAATCTTTATTAAGGAAATATTGCACACACCCAATGGAATAAAGCACCAGCAATTTGTACACCAAAAAGATTAAAAAATTCACAACGTTGTGATATTAAAAATTCGGGGGCCCCCCCATGCAACATGCACAGACACCTCGTCACAATCTCCACTTGAACACTCATGCGCTAACTCAGAAAACATACAGCCAATAAGACGTGGCTCACATCAAAGAACTCCAGCGTTGGGCGCCATATTTAAATAGTTGCCTAATTAAGCAGCTGTCCAGATAGACAATGCATAAATGCACAGCTGTTCCTGCATTAGGTATCTCACGTGCAGATGTTCCTCCAAAATCAGGGATTTAGCAGTCAGCTGATCTTCATATGGCACATCTGTAATCATGGAACACACAGCTGCATTGTCCCCATCACATAAGGATATTGGCCAGTAAAGGGATTCCTCGGTGGACCAATCATAGGGCCCTATCCGCCCCTTATCATGTCAGCCAAGTCCCAGGAGATGTGAATAGACACTTTTGCTACCTTTCCATTGGGGAGTGTGCAATATTTCCTTAATAAAGATGTGTTTCCAAATAGGAATTTGCAGCCGCGTGTGATTATGGATATAGCTGTCCAGTGAGCCTGAGCCCTCAAGTAACCTTGTGTGTGTGTGTTGGTTTTGGATTTTGAGTAGGTTAGAGGGACGCCAGCACTACGCTGGCAGTGCTCCTGGCAGAAAATATATTTGGCGTCTCCCTGTTTTTATTTCATTGTGTGTTTACTTTAAAAAGCAGAAGCTAAATAAAGTGAGATACTGCTTCTCTGCACCAGATACTATGAAAATTGGCAATATGGGATACCCTGCGGGCTGGTGTTTTTACAAGACGCAAAAAAAAACAATTCAAAATGCAATATATTAATAAAACAGAGCCTGTAGAAGCTGATTTAGTATAACAGATAGGGTGAAATGTGCCGGTTTGGGATACCCTGCGGCCTGGTGTTTTTACAGGACGCAAAAAAACAATTCACAATGCAATATATTAATAAAACAGAGCCTGTAGAAGCTGATTTAGTATAACAGATAGGGTGAAATGTGCTGGTTTGGGATACCCTGCGGCCTGGTGTTTTTACAGGATGCAAAAACCAATTCAAAATGCAATATATTAATAAAACAGAGCCTGTAGAAGCTGCTTTAGTATAACAGGGTGAAATGTGCCGGTTTGGGATACCCTGCGGACTGGTGTTTTTACAGGACGCAAAAATACCATTTTGTGAATACTCACCTGTAAAATGGGTATTATAAGTATGTCACACACCCCACTTCAAACATTAATAATTACAATAGGGTTAACGCACCGCTAGGTGGCAGCATTGCAGAGAATCTCCAAAAACTTCAACAGGCCCCTCCCGGTCTATACATACCTGGTACCTCCCAAGAATCACCCAGTATTAGAACAGCAGTAAGACAAGGTACCAGAAACAAACAATGTAACCCTCAACGTAAAGAACTAAACTTCACCAAATAAAGAGCCAGGATACCGAAAAGGGCGGGTGAAGTGGGGTGTGTGACATACTTATAATACCCATTTTACAGGTGAGTATTCACAAAATGGTATTATTCTAAGTATGTCACACACCCCACTTCAAACATTAATAATTACAATAGGGACATCCAACAGCAGTGTCCAGAAAAGGGTGGGTATCCGAATCAGGCAATAACGCAGAAAAAACTCAAACCACTGCAGCCTGCAAAACCTTGCGGCCAAAAACAGCATCCGCTGAGGCCCGCACATCAACCTTATAGAACTTAGAAAAAAAGTATGAACAGAAGACCAAGTTGCAGCCTTACACACTTGTTCAACCGAAGCCTGGTGCTGAAAAGCCCAGGACGCACCAACCGCACGAGTAGAGTGAGCAGTAACGCGGAAAGGAGGATCCTTCCCTTTAGCCGAATAAGCACCAACAATGGCCTGACGAATCCATTTACTAATGGAAGATTTGGCCGGAGCCAAACCCTTCCTAGGCCCACATGGCACAACGAAAAAGGCATCAGTCTTACGAAAAGAAGACGTAGCACGTAGATAGTACCTGACACAACGTACCACATCCAAGCAGTGCAAAGCACTCTCCTTGACATTCTTAGGCTTAGGACACAAGGAAGGAAGAACAATGTCCTGGTTAAGATGAAAAGCAGAGACCACTTTAGGGAGAAAGTCTGACTTGTATCGAAAAACCACTTTGTCCTGATGATCCTCAAAATAAGGAGCCTGAATAGACAAAGCTGCCAACTCTGAAACACGCCGAACCGAAGTGATGGCCACCAGAAAGGCAACCTTCTGAGTAAGAATGGACAAAGCAACATCCCGCAAAGGCTCAAAAGGAGGAGCCTTAAGAGCAGAAAGAACCAAATTCAAATCCCACACTGGGAGCAAAGGCTTCCTAGGAGGCCGCACATGCGAAACCCCCTGGAAAAAGGTCTTGACCAAGGAATGACTAGCAAAAGACTTCTGGAAAAAAATAGACAAAGCAGAAACCTGCCCCTTCAAGGTACTCAGCTGAAGACCGGAGTCCAGCCCCGACTGAAGAAACTCCAAAATCCTAGACACAGAAAAGACCCGGCAAGGCAAAGACCTAGCCTCACACCAATAAATATAAGATCTCCAATACCTGTAATAGATGGAAGAAGAAGATCTCTTCTTGGCACTAATAAGAGTCCGAATGTCCGCATCCGAAAGACCCTCCTCCTTTAAGATGGAGGTTTCAGCAGCCAAGCCGTCAAAGCCAGCGTTTGTAAACTGGGGTAACATAGTTGACCCTGAGTGAGAAGATCTGGCCGAAGAGGCAGATCGAACTGATCTACGGCCAGACGAACGATGTCCGCGAACCACACCCGCCTTGGCCACCTTGGAGCCACGAGAATGGCGGGAACTCCCTCCAGAACCAACTTTCGCAGAACCCTGCCTAGCATGGGAATCGGAGGAAACAGATAAAGAAACCCCAGGTCCCTCCAGCTCAGGGTCATGGCATCCACCGCCAGAGCCAGAGGGTCCCGGGACAGGGACACAAAGGACGGAAGCTTGTGATTGTGACGAGAGGCAAACAGATCCACCTCCGGCGTCCCCCACCGGAGACAAAGTGACCGAAACACCTGGGGATGGAGAGACCACTCCCCCCGACGGGACGCACACCGGCTCAGAAAATCCGCCTCTGTGTTTTCCACTCCCGGAATGTAAACTGCCGAGATGCAAGGGACATGAGTCTCCGCCCAGACCAAAATCAGAGACACCTCCCTGTGGGCACCCAGACTGCGAGTCCCTCCTTGGTGATTGATGTAAGCAACCGCCGTCTGATTGTCTGAGCGAACCTGAACCGGCAGACCTTGTAAATGATGCGTCAAGCGAGACAGAACCAACCTGATGGCTCGCAATTCCAGAACATTGATGGGCAAGTGGGCCTCCAGAGGGTCCCACTGCCCCTGAAACCGAAGATCCTTCCAAAAACCTCCCCAGCCTGACAAACTGGCATCCGTGGTGACAGTTTCCCAAAGCGGGGTCAGAAACGACCTGCCCTTCAGAAGGTTGTCCGAGACCAACCACCACAGAAGGGACTGCCGAACCCGAGGGGACAACCGGAAGGACCGATCCAACGACCCCGGACGCCGGTTCCAAGACGCCAAAAGATGAAGTTGAAGAGTCCTCGTATGAAACTGAGCAAAGGGAACTGCCTCGAACGAGGCCACCATCAACCCCACCAGTCTCATCCCCAGACGAATGGACGGATGAGGATGTGAGAGGAGCAGCTGGACCAATTCCTGAATCATCAGAACCCTGGCCTGAGGGAGAAACACTCTGTGCTGGCAGGAGTCCAACGACATCCCCAGAAAGGTCACCACCCTGGCCGGAACCAGCGAGGACTTGGGGTAATTGACCACCGTGCTGGTGTCCCCCTCTGCTTGACTGAAGGAAGGTGCCATGATGAGAAGATCGTCCAGGTAAGGCACAATGCGAATCCCCTGAGCTCTGAGCAGGGCCATCACCCCCGCCAACACCTTGGTGAACACTCTCGGAGCAGAGGTGAGGCCGAATGGAAGAGCCACAAACTGAAAGTGCCGATCCTCCACCACGAAACGAAGGAACCGCTGATGAGCTGGAAAGATCGGAACGTGCAGGTACGCATCCTTGATGTCTATGGACGTCATAAAGTCCCCCTGCCGAAGCGAACCGATCGCAGACCGCAGGGTTTCCATGCGGAACTTCCGGGGACGAATAAACCTGTTGAGAAACTTCAAATCCAGAATAGGACGGAAGGACCCGTCCTTTTTGGGAACCGTGAAGAGATTGGAGTAAAACCCGCGCCCTACCTCTGAAGAAGGAACCGGGCAAACGACAGCTAAGTCTAGAAGATTCCTTACCGCCGCCAGGAGCCCCTGCGCGGCCAAAGGATCCAAAGACACCCGAGACCTGAAGAACCTTGGAGGAGGACGGGACTCGAACTCCAACTTGTAACCGGCCGAAAACCACCTCCCGGATCCATCTGTCCGAGACCTCCTGGTCCCACACCCGGGAGAAAAGTTGCAACCGTCCCCCCACCCGAACAGGTGAGGGCGCCCCCTCATTGCTGGGTGGGCTTGGCAACCGGCTTGGGCTTGGCACCCCAGACGCGAGCGGGACGGCCACGGCCTCTACCCCTATTCCAACTGGCGCCCCTGGGGGCCGAGGAGCCCGCACCCCTACCGGCTCCGGCTCCCCGAAAGGACGGCTTGAAGGAGACCGACCCCCGAAAGGAACGGCAAAATTTCTTGCGCTGAGGTAACTTACCTCCCTTGGCAACAGAATCCAGCCTCTCACCAAAAAGCCTCAAACCCAAAAAGGGCAGAGCCGTGAGCGATCTTTTAGAATTAAAATCAGCCGTCCACTGTCTCAACCACACACAGCGCCGGATAGCCACCAGCAAGGCAGTAGCCCTGCCACACATCAACATGGCATCCTCTTGAGCGGCCAGGATAAAGGACAAGAAAGAATCGCAGCGCTTAAGCGCAAGGGACTCATCACTGGTGGGCTCGAGATCCACACCCAAGTCCCTGACAATAGACCTGACCGCAAAAGTCAAAAGAGCCGAAGCACAGACAGGCCTTAACACCGAACCCGCACATACAAAACCATGACGGGCAAGCTGATCAACCCGGCGATCCTCGCCGTCCCTGAGCGAAGTCGTGTCAGGGGAATGCACGACCGCCGTGTTGGACAGTCCCAAGACCGGAGTATCTACCTCAGGGGGGACAGACCAACGCTTCATCAATTCCGCCGGGAAGGGATACTTCCTATCCCAGCTAGACGGCACACCAACAAGACGTGTAGGTTGCTCCCATTGCTTGAAAACAATTTCTTCAAAATGCTGTTGGCTGGGAAACTCCAAACGCTGCTTGGACACCCCAAAAAGCTGACCCTTAGGCCTAGGAGCAACCACCGGAGGATCCAAATCCAAAACCTCAAACATCTGGGTCAGAATGGTAGAGGAATCGAGAGGGAGGCCGTCAGCCTGATCCCCCTCAGAACCCAGCAACTGCTGAACATCAGAATCTTCTTCCTCAATGAGCTCACCATCTTCAAGGGGACGATCCGACCAATCCAGATCTCCCACAACTTCCTCATCTGAATCCGGCGGAGGCGGAGACAGATGCTTCCGTTTAGCTGGAGCCTTCTGAGCGGCCATAGCAGAAAACCGCTTCTCAAGGCTGGTCAAACGGGCACATACCTCAGACTGCGAATCCCCGCCCAGGACAACGTCACACGGGGTCCGGAATAAGCGAGGGGGAGAGGGAGATGGCGCGGCTGACGAAGTGCTAGGCACCGGAGTACTGGACTGCCGTGCAATGTTCTGCTGTGCACAAGGGATACACAAAATGACATCATCTCCCTGGAGCGGAGTCCCACAACCCCCGCACACCTTGGATTGTCCCGAAGAACCATTCCCGGTATCTGTGGCAGCCTCCATGTGGTGAAATTTATGGTATTCGCAGAACCCAGGGATTTATGCGGTACGCGACCCGGGATGCCCCTTAATAACCTAACAATTGTCTAAAGATTGTCAAAAGATCCTGACCCAGGGGAATAGCATAAAAACCCTTATATATATATATATATATAGTTTTATGAAAACACCCCCCACAAGCCAGGTATATAAGACCGGGAGAGCCCTGCCAGACGGGATCCCAGGATCTGAAAGACACAAAAGAAGAGGGACAACAGTCAATCCAGGCACAATAATACCTATACAAGCATACAAGCATAACATACAACCCCCCTCCCCCCCCCCCTCATTAACCATAGACAAAAGGAGATGGTTAAAATACACAACCAGCACTTTAAAAAGACGTGCAGGAGCGAGGAGGCGGGAGAAGGAGGGGACGTAATACGGGGGGCCAGGCCACCAACTTTATGTGACCAAAAACATCCCCCGCAAGATATCAGAAAACGCCTACCTGAGCGAGAGCACAAGCGCAGAGAGGCACCGCAGAAGATGGCGGCCCGAACACCGCTCCGAGACAGTGAGGGAGGGGAAGACGAGCCCCGGGAGCGCGGGAGCCGAGAAGGCCCCGCCCCTCCGGAACAGCCAATCAGCGCGGTCCCGCCCCCTGCGGCGTCAGCGCCAGCAGACAGAGAACCACGCTCAGCCTCCAAGACGGGACCGGCGGAGCAACCTGCCGGTCCCAAGTGCGCACACAAAAAAGACACACACGCTCATCACCCTGTGTTCCCCCCTGTGCAGACCGGACACGCCAGGCTGCAAGCGCCGCCCCCCCGGCTCCTGAGGGGAGAGACGCCATTCACGCCAACAGCAGTGACAATAAAGACACACAAGGCAGATCCTCAATAAAAAATCGCCACAGTAAACAGCGCATAAGCCCTCACAATACAGCAGCGCAGCAGCCACACTCACACAACCATGTCACCGGTCCCAAAGCGCGCCACACACCCCGGAGTGTGGAATAACTAAAGTCCCAGGGCTAGGCACATCCTGACCGCTAACCTACTATTAAATGGGGGCATCCCACATCCGGATCACCACTCCGGGAATCCCGCTATGCCCCGCAATGAAGGGTCGAGCGGAGGAGCTAATCTCCTAGGCACCAAGGGTGCCGGCTACCTTTTGCCCGGCCTACAGCCGAAGCTGGGAGGCTGCCAGTAAACAGATATACTACCAAACAAGAGCCGGGCAGAAATAGACCACGGGGGGGGGGGCCGGGGGGATACCCCGGCTACCTGCAAGCAGGAGACTTCTTTCGTCTGTCTTGTTGCCACCTTGCAGAGAACAACACTGGGTGATTCTTGGGAGGTACCAGGTATGTATAGACCGGGAGGGGCCTGTTGAAGTTTTTGGAGATTCTCTGCAATGCTGCCACCTAGCGGTGCGTTAACCCTATTGTAATTATTAATGTTTGAAGTGGGGTGTGTGACATACTTAGAATAAAACAATTCAAAATGCAATATATTAATAAAACAGAGCCTGTAGAAGCTGCTTTAGTATAACAGATAGGGTGAAATGTGCCGGTTTGGGATACCCTGCGGCCTGGTGTTTTTAAAGGACGCACAAAACCAATTCAAAATGCAATATATTAATAAAACAGAGCCTGTAGAAGCTGATTTAGTATAACAGATAGGGTGAAATGTGCTGGTTTGGGATGCCCATGCGGCCTGGTGTTTTTACAGGATGCACAAAACCAATTCAAAATGCAATATATTAATAAAACAGAGCCTTTAGAAGCTGATTTAGTATAACAGGGTGAAATGTGCTGGTTTGGGATGCCCATGTGGCCTGGTGTTTTTACAGGACGCACAAAACCAATTCAAAATGCAATATATTAATAAAACAGAGCCTGTAGAAGCTGATTTAGTATAACAGATAGGGTGAAATGTGCTGGTTTGGGATGCCCATGTGGCCTGGTGTTTTTACAGGACACACAAAACCAATTCAAAATGCAATATATTAATAAAACAGAGCCTGTAGAAGCTGATTTAGTATAACAGATAGGGTGACATGTGCTGGTTTGGGATGCCCATGCGGCCTGGTGTTTTTACAGGACGCACAAAACCAATTCAAAATGCAATATATTAATAAAACAGAGCCTTTAGAAGCTGATTTAGTATAACAGATAGGGTGAAATGTGCTATAATAGTATGCCCATGTGGGCTGGGGTTTTTACAGCATAGAAAAAAAATGAAAACTAATCGAGTTATAAGAAATGCCTGTATGTAACAGATAGGGTTAAATATGCCACTGCCAAGATGGGATGCACAGTGGCCAGGAATATTTACAGCACAAAAAAAGCAATTTAAAACTGATCTGGCAAATGAAGTGAAGTGAAAATAAAAAAAAAGTTTCCCTGTCACTTTCTCTGCTGTCCCTGCCTGGATCGTTCCCGATTTTTCCCTATCTTTCCCTATACCAGTTCACAAGGCTGGGGGGATGGCAAGTCACCTGCGCTAGCGGGTGACTTGCCATTAACCCCCGGCACCCCCATTACCTGCCTCCCCAAAAGCCAGGGGGGGGCAGAAGAGCCCGGGCCCACATAGGCTATGTGGGCTCGTAGGCTGCAGGGTGGGGGGGCCACAAAAGCTGCCCCCCCCCACTCTGTGCCTACAAGCCCCCATAGCTGGTCCCGGGCTGGTTACTTTGGGTAAGGGGGACCCCACGTCAATTTTTTTTTTATTTTTAAGGGTTTTTAACCCTTAAAAAAAAAAAATAAAAAAATGGGGTCTCCCTCCCCTGGGAGGGGGGACCCTATGTCATTTTTTTTCTCGATTTAACCCTTTGTAGTGTGGATGGTATTTGTATTTTATTTGTGAATGTTATAAAATACTTGTTTCAGTTAGAGGGGTCTCCTGGGCAGGAACAGGGGGCTACCGATAAATATGTGGCACCGTTCTAATCGGTAGAAATGGGGCTTTCACATGCAATATGATTTTCCTTAATAAAATACATTTTTTATTTAAAATAAAGGAGTCAATTTTCTAAAAAAAAAAATTATTTATTTTTTTTACTTAATAATATTGTAAAAAAAAAAAAAAATTTACAAACAAGACATTTCATGTTAAAGCCTAAACTCTGCTGCAAAAAAAATATATATAATTTTCCTGAAAGTTCCAGCAAAAATGGCGCAAAACATGGCGCAAAACATGACGCAAAATGGGGAAAAATGGCCTGTCAACAGAGGGTGACAAAATCTCAAGTAGGCTGGCAATTAAAACGGTTAATAGTACCTATGCATGTTGGGTATTGTTCTGTTCGGGGGACCTTGCGCTTTCAGACTTAGCTTGTTTTTTCTGGTTTGCATATTTATATTTTAGGAAAAGGTGTTTTTTATTCAGCTTTTTTATAAATTTTTTAGGGAAACCCTGCGCAAACAAAGAATTCTTTGAGGTAATAATTCCAGAAAGATGAGCCCACTAGAACAAGCTGGGTACCCTTAGAAAGCTTAACGTGTGTACTTTCAGGGAATATATGGTTTATGGGGGATATTCCAAATGTCAAGGGTTGTTTTGGTTGAAAAATCGCAAGGTGCGCACTTTGTCTGCAGAGCTGAAATTTTCAAGTAAAATTACCGTTACGCACATGCTTTACTTTGGGGTGTTTGGCAACTCTTCCCTTGACAGTAGCTATGCATGTTGGGTATTGTTCTGTTCGGGGGATGTTGCGTTTTCAGATTAAACTTGTTTTTTCTTGTTTGTATATAGTTTTTTTAGGAAAATGTGGCTTTGATTCTGCTTTTTTATCCTTTTTTTAGGGAAACTCTTTGCAACCAAAGAATCCATTGAGGGATTACTTCCAGAAAACTATGGCCACATCAACAAGCCTGGTACGCCTAGAAAGCCTGAGGTGTGTACTTCCAGAGAATTTATAGTTTGTTGGGGGTATTTCAAATGTAAAGGGTTGTTTTTCTGGAAAAACTGCAAGGTGCGCATATTGCGTAGCATAGTTGTATTTTATCTGAAAATCCCCTAAAGCGCTGTTTCAGTTTGGGGGAGTCTCCTGGGCAGGAAAGGGTGTCTACCAATACATATGTGGTACCGCTGAAACCCGGGAGAAATTGGGATTTCACACGCAATAAGATTTCATTGACAAACTTACATTTTATATTACAAAAAAAACTACAATATGTAAAAATTTTTTTTTTTTTTTTGCACATATTTCACCCAAAAATATTGAGAATACACCTAAAAAATGACAAACAAGACATTTCATGTTAAAGCCCAGACTCTGCTGAAAAAAACAATATATCACTTTCCTGGGAAATCCCTGGAAATCCCTTCAAAAATCACATTTGAACATGGGGAGCGCAAAATAGTGCAAAATGGTCTGGCAACAGAGTGTGACAAAAACTCCAGGTAGGCTGGCACTTAAAGGGTTAAAGGAAAACTTCGATCGATCGAATCGTGGGGAAATTCGGATTCATTTAGAATCACATTTTTCCTGAAATTCGGAACGAATTCGGGTTCGTCCGGATCGATTCGCTCATCCCTAGTTATAAATAGAACTGTACAAATACCTTCAATGCAATCTTAATTACGATTGATGTAACGAATATTTTCAATTGCTTTAGCAATTTTTTTTCATTTGCAAATCATATAGTGTAAATGTACCATACAACTAACCCCAAAATATTCAAGCTATTCTATAGCTATGAAAACAGTAAAAGATACAAACCTGAGTGTGTAGGACCCCTGAAAAGCAAGGAACAGAGGGACTGTAGAGGGAAATGCAGAGAAGGTCAATTAACTAAACCTCTTATTTGCTTCTATATTCACAGTGGTATATTCAGGTGAAATGCTGAGAAATAACCCAAACTCTCCAATAAATTTCACCTATCTAACAAATGCATGGCATAAAGCCGTCGTTTTGAATGGCACGCCAGCATAGGGAACTCTGTCGGCCACATCCCTAGCTCCCCTGTGGAGTACACGCTTCCACGCGCCTGGCCTGAGTGGCTGGGTGCTGGAGCGTGCACAGCTGCAGGGATGTGGGAAAAGGTAAGGGGGTGATCTAAGCGGGGCTCACACAGTGGAGCATGCTGAATCAGCATGCCCTAGGGGCACCTAGTCGGTGGGCCCTGATGTCATTTTAGACTGTTTAAGAGGATTGGGAGGCATTCTGCTCACTGCCTGTTATGGAATGATTGGGGGGTTCTGTCACACTGCCTGTTATGGGGGATTGGGGTGATTCTGCATACTGCATGTTATCGGGGGATAGAGGGGATTTTGCCACACTGCCTATTATGGGGGTTTCTGCACATTGCCAGTTATGGGTGGGGAGTAAGGAGATTCTTCACACTGCACATTATAGGATGATTTTTTGATGGGATTCTGCACACTGCCTGTTATAGGGGGTTCATGGGGGGGTGATCTGCCACATTGACTGTTATAGGGGTATTAGGGCAGATTCTGAACACTGTCTGTTATAGGGTGATTGGGGGGGCTGCTACACATGTTATAGTGGGATAGGGGAATTTGCCACACTGTTGTAGTGGCATGGGGGATGCTGCACACTGCCTGTTATAGAGGGATTTGGGGGGGATTCTAAACACTGCCTATTATAGGGGGATTTGGGGGGATTCTGCCACTCAGCCTATTATAGGGTGATGGGGGTTCTGCACACTGCCTGGTATAGGTGATGGAGGAGGGGGATTCTGCACACTGCCTGTTATAGGGGGATGGAGGATTCTGCACATTGCCTGTTATGGGGATTGGGGGGATTTTGCCACACTGCCTGTTATGGAGGATTGGGATGATTCTGCCTCACTATCTGGTATGGGGTGATTGAAGGGTGATCGGGAATTCTGCAGCATTAGCTATTAAATTGTGACTGGGGGATTATGCACACTGCCAGGTATAGGGGAGTGTGGGGAATATACCACACTGCCTGTTATAGGGGGTTGGGGGGATTCTGCACACTGCCCGTTATGGGGTATTCTAGGGAATTTAGCCACAATGCCTCTTATATGAGATTTTGTGCACTGCCTGTTATGAGGTGATTGGGGGGGTCCTGTCACACTGCCTGTTATCGGGGAATCTGGGGGGATTCTGCCACACAGCCTATCATAGGGTGATTGGGGGGGGGGGGATTCTACACACTGCCTGTTATAAGGTGATGGGGGAATTCTGAACACTGCCTCTTAAAGGAGGTTGGGGGATTTTGAATGCTGCCTGTTATGGGGGATTGGTGTGATTCTTCCACACGGTCTATTATGAGAGGGATTGGGGGGACTCTGCACACTGCCTGTTATAGGGTCATGGGGGTTAGAATATGCCACACTGCCTGTTATGGGGGTGGGGTGGAGTAATCTACCACACTGTCTGTTACATGGGGATTGGGGGAATTCTGGACACTCAGAAACACTGAACACACAGACTAGGTTACTTGTGAGACTGGCACTATGGCTGATACTATATAACTACGCAAGGGGACCATTTAGAAAATGATGAAAAACATCTTTATTCAAGTTATTGCACACACCCGACAAGCACCAGTAAAGTACACCAAAAAAAGTATAAAAATACACAACGTTGTGATGTTAAAAATCGGGGGCCCCCATGCACATGTACCATCGCCTCCAATCTCATCCACTACCACACATTCCCTGTATGCCAAGGACCATACACTTTGCATTAATTAACATGCTTCTTCATAGTGTTGGGCGCCATATTGAGAGTCACTAATCATCAAACGTGTGCTGTGGTCATTATTCCTATGCAGCTGATCCAATGCTCCATTAGCCACACTGCTCTTATTCTATCTTGGAAGCCCGCCAAAGGCATGATACTGTTATAGCCACCGCTGGCTGCACTGTCACTCCGATGCCTGTAGCCAATCCTCTAATATGATGCAGCTATACCACGCCACTCCGCGGGATCATCAAGCAGGTAAATTGTCCCATCATAAGGTGCATGTACTGAGCAGCATATGTACACACATAATGTCTGACTAGAATGTCATGTCCCACATAACAGATACAGGGGTTGCTCCAGCGCAGCTCTTAGACAAGTAGTGAGCTCAAACAACGCAGCTCTTAGGTCATACACTGTTGCCTGATTGTCACGTCTCCCACAGTATAATTTCCATCACCGCAATATACTTAGCTTGATGGCCATATGCAAGAGGGACATCTGCCGGCAGATAAGTGTGTGCTTTCTTCCTTTTCCGAGCGCTCACGCACATGCAATAGTCGGCTGCTCACTTGGCACACGTGGTGGAGGGATGTGAGGCGAGGTGGGGCCTCCCACTTCCGACGTGTGTTTCACCCCACCCATCGGGGCTTCGTCAGGGTGACGCTCGGCGAATCGGAATGCTGCTTTATCGAGGATAGGCTCCGCCCATCGCACTTCATACTTGTAATATTTAACCCTGCAGGGTCCTGTGCTTAGCAGGGAAACCAGACACGCCGCGCAACCACACTTGCAGTGATGATTTCCCACTATCAATCCAGTCACACACAGAATACCAATCATTGCGATGGGACCATATAGCGCAATCTCTCAATCACCACCTAGCAATGCAGCACATCATCTGGCACATACAGGTTCACTGATCATGACTGTCCAGCATTCCAATCAGCTCTATACACATTGTCCATAGGCAGTCTTAATAAAGATACCCAGCCAATCTCACCAGGCTTCCTTCATTCAATCACCTTATGTATAGGGGAATAACACACCCCGACTGGTGGTGTTCATCAACACCTATCATTAAAGATATGGCAGCAACCACAATTATGCCATTCATATACAGAACCTCATACCTACACATCCATTATTATCTCCACACCCATTATTATAACCGCTATCCCTATTAATCTGTCAATCATCCGCTGATCGGGAAAAGAGGGAGGGGTTTAAGAGAGGTATGTATATGTTTGGGGGAAGGGAGGAGAAGACATAACCAGTCCTCTACACCTTACCAAACCCATAAGCCCATTCAACTAACCACCTTCACCCAGATCCTAGTTACCCCAGCCTCAGCACCACACATTACTACCCCTAAGGGTCTAGGCTACCATCAACCACCTCACCCGACCTATAAGAAGGCACTTAGGCCAGTATCAGTATTTAACCCACAGGGTGCCATTGTGTTTAATTTTATATATTAGCCGGGACTCCTGCTGCAGTAGTCTCTGTTCACAGTACCCTCTTCTCCCCTCCCTTCTGAGCACAAAAATCCCACATACCTGGAGACCTTTAGGATTACCCTGGTGCATTGTTTTGAAGTGCTCTGCAACTGGATTTTTTCATTTTTATTCCCACTCCTAATGTCGCATACATGCTCACTGACCCGCACCCTAAGCTCACGCTTGGTTTTACCAATATACTTTTTTCCGCACGGGCAGGTGAGTATGTACACAACCATGGTGGTGGCGCAATTAATGAACCCCTTTATTGGTCGAGAAGGGGGTCCATTTATACCTTCATAACTACTGGTTTTCAACATATATTTACAAATGTTGCAATGACCACACTTAAATGAACTATTTAGTTTCTCTACCAAATAATTCCCTTCACTGCCTTTCATTTTATATTCACTGTGTACCAACATGTTTTTTGCTCTCCGTGCAGTAAGCAGTGGACGGGGCCCTGCCAGTTTACCCACTATAGGATCTAATGCCAGCACATGCCAATGGGCCTCCAAAATTCCACGGAACCGTTCCCAGTGTGCTCCATACTGGGTAATCAACCGGATTGGCTGGTCATTATTTTTAGGTTTGATAATTGGGGACTTCGCTCTTAACAGGTCCACTCGTGTGGACTCCAGGGCCTTTTTAAAACAGGTTCTTAGAAGCCTATGAGGGTACCCTCTTGCCCTAAACCTATCCGTCAGCTGCCGTGCTTCCTTTTTATAATCCTCATCTGAGCTGCAGTTTCTACGTATCTGCAAGAATTGACCCAGAGGGATACCTCGCCGCAACGGCATAGGATGATGGCTATCAAAGTGCAAGAGGGTATTACCCGCGGTCGGCTTCCGAAAGGTAGTGGTCGATTCCCTTCCTGCCGAATCAATAGGTCCAAAAATTCCACTTCTCCAGGCCCAATTTTGTATGTCAGACCAATGTTCTTGTCATTGCTATTTTCTATTTAAGGAGGACACGAACTGTTCAAATTCAACTGTGGTACCTTTCCATATTACAAGTACATCATCGATGTAACGAAGCCAGAGGGCGACCCGTGCTCCAAAATCCGCCCACCCAAACACCTCCAAATTCTCCCACTGCCCCAGGTGAAGGCAGGCGTATGATGGAGCATAGGCCGCCCCATGGCAGTGCCACGAATTTGATGATAATACTGGCCATTAAATCTAAAGTAATTGTTCCTCAACACAAAGTCCAAAAGCTCTACCACAAATTCGTTACAGGCTGCTTCGCAAGGGCCCAACTCCTCCAAGAACCAGGTGACTGCCTCCAGGCCCACCGCATGGGGGATGGAGGTGTACAAACTTTCCACGTCAACACTCGCCAGGATCCACCCATCCTCAAAGTCGACAGTTTGCGCAACACGTCGCTACTGTCCAGCATGAACGACGGGAGGACCCCGATGCGTGGTTTGAGATTTTCGTCAACAAAGCGTGCCACCCCTTCAAGGGGCCCCCCACTTCCCGACACAATGGGCCTGCCAGGCGGAGGCACCGGGTTCTTGTGGATTTTAGGTATGGTATATAGTACAGGGACATTGTAATCCTAAATCTTCAGAAAGTCCAGGACCTTGGAGGTGAGAAGCCTTTCCTCACCAGCCCAATCAAGCTTGTCATTCAAACTGTTTACTATCTAGGAAAAGGATTCTCAGTCACCCTTTGATATGTATCCATTTTTGATAGTTGTCCCTCAATTTCCTTCACGTAGAACTCTTCACTGAGAATTACCACATTTCCCTCCTTATCACTTGGGCGGAATACAATATTAGGCACTCTTTCCAGCTCAATTAGAGCTCTTTCTTCACCTGGTAATAGATTATCTACAATCCCATTATTAGTCCAATCCACCTTAAGTAGGTCCCGCTGTACCAATTGAAAAAAGAGGGAAGTGTGGCGATTCAAAGACAGTGGGGGATTTTTTTTTATTTAACCCGGAGGTTTTCAAGATTAGGCATTAAGACAGGGACAACATCCTCCATGTGTCTAATTCTGGACACTGCCTGTAATATGAGGTTGGTGGATTTCTGAACACTGCTTTTTATATGGGATTGGGGGAGGGGGGTTTGCCACACTGCTTCTTTACAGAGATTGGGGGGTTGCTGCCACACTGCCTGTTATAGAGAGATGGGGGTTTTGCCACCTTGCCTATTAAGGGATGATTGGGTGAGATTTGCACACTGCCTGTTGTGGAGGGATTGGGGAAATTCTGCACACTGACTACTATAGGGGGGTTGAGGGGATTCTGAACACTGCCTGTTATAGTGTATTGGGGGGATTCTGACACACTGCCTCTTATAGGGGGTTGGGGGATTCTGAATGCTTCCTGTTATAGGGGGATGAGGAGATTCTGCCACCTTGCCTATTAAGCAGTGATTTGAGGGGATTCTGCACACTGCCTATTATGAGGAGGGGGGGTCAGCCACATTGTCTATTAAGGGATTATTGAGGGGATTCTGCACACTGTTATGGGGGGGGTTGAGGGGACTCTGAAAACTGCCTGTTATAGTGCATTGGGAGGGATTCTGCACACTGCCTGTTATGGGGTGATTAGGGGAATTATTTGACACTGCCTGTTATAGGAGGATTTGTTGGGGGGTATTCTGCCACACAGCCTATAATAGGGTGATGGGGGGGGATTCTGTACACTGCCTGCTTTTGAGGGGATTGTGCACACTGTCTGCTACTGGTTGATTGGGGAGATCCTGCACACTGCCTGTTATAGGGGTGATTGGGGGCGGGATTCTGCACACTGCCAGTTATGGGGAGCAAAGGGGATTATGCCACCTTGCATATTAAGGGGTGATTGGGGGGGGGGGTTGGAATCTACCACACAGCCTGTTATAGGGGAATGGGTTGGTCTATCACACGGATTGTTATATGGGGATTGGGAGGATTCTGCATACTGCCTGCTATTGGAGGATTAGGGAGATTCTGTTCACTGCTGTTTTGCCAACTCAGGAAACATTTGCAGGCCTATTGATACGGCTTTATAGAAACTTTATTCAATAATAAGGGCTTAATAAGATTAAATGTTTAATTTAATAATAAACAATTAGCATCAAATCGAACACTATTCCAATGGTGTCAGGTTGGTTGGTACGTGCAGACATTCACCGAATCCGCCGCTGCGCCCGGTAATATATATTCATTGCCAATGGGCAGGGGTGGACTGGCCATAGGGTGTACCGGGACAAATCCCAGTTGGCCGCCTCCCTCCGGCCCAATAGTTGGTGATGTTGGCCCTAGCTATATATCCTGTGGAGCTGGCTGGGCAACAATGCGCTGCCATACCCGCCTAACCCACCGCCCTGCGGCGCATGACGTCCAGATCGCAACACAAAGCTGCATGATGGGCACTCATAGGGCCTACTGACAAGTGTCACAGCCAATGAAACAGCCAATTGGAATCCGACACAGAGGTCACCTCCTGCCTGACACGTGACCGCTGTGTCAGATTCCTCTGCTAAGTGAGTTGGGACAGACCCGAGCTATTTCCTGTGACAGAAGTCCAGTTTTAATGTTGCTGTGCAGACAGTTTAAATCATCGTATATGTTGTTCACCCCAAGATTTTGCTGTAATATGTTATATCTTCCCTTTGTACATTCATAAGTTGCCCGTCCCCCACCCATCCCTCGATCCGCACTTATCCCCAGCTTGCCCCTGTCACTATTGCCTCCATCCGCACTTATCCCCAGCTTGCCCCTCTCACTATTCCCTTCATCCACACTTATCCCCAGCTTGCCCCTCTCACTATTCCCTCCATCTGCACTTATCCCCAGCTTGCCCCTCTCACTATTCCCTCCATCTGCACTTATCCCCAGCTTGCCCCTCTTACTATTCCCTTCATCTGCACTTATCCCCAGCTTGCCCCTCTCACTATTCCCTCCATCTGCACTTATCCCCAGCCTGCCCCTTTCACTACTGCCTCCATCCGCACTTATCCCCAGCCTTCCTCTGTCACTAAACCCTTCATCTGCACCAGGCTCGGACTGGTCCATAGGGTTACCAGGGAAACCGCTGTTGGACCCTTGAATCCATCTTTTTTGTATGTTAGGATCCCCAATGCTAGGCAAGCTAGAAGGGGCCCTGCCTGCACGTTATGTAACTTACTATATCAGGCTGGTACAGTAGAGCAAGTCCTGGGACGTTTTTTTAACTACAGTTCGCCCCTGTCAATGGGTGTGGCCAAGTACCCACTTACAAAGCTCTTTCTAGAACCTGCTAGACGATGGCATCAGGCCTACATAATGCCTTTCTGATGGGAAGCACCCCCTCTTTTAACAGGATACGATCTAATGCTAGTCCTGAGTTAACTAGAAATAGAAGGGTGTACAAGCAAACTTGAATAACATTCTACCATCTGCCATGAAATTCTGGTAAACAAGTTCATACAGTGGACAAACATGGCACATGAGTCAGCCACCTTGTTTGTTTAATTATTGGCTTAATCACTGAATAATGGGCCTAATCATGTAAATAACTAATGGTTCGGGATAGCCATTAACTACTTCATATCCCTAGACTATTTAACCCTGATTTGTACTACAATCTACCCCTGGCTCTCTGAACCATTAACACGTATACATTTTACTTAATTATCTCCATACTTACTATTTTTTTTTGATTAGTTATATATCCATTTATGACATATCCAACCGGCATAGAGAGTCTGGGCCTAAACATGTTACAAAAAGCTGGAGAACATTGTATGCAGCATCCTAACTCTACAAAGGCACAAATAACCCTTACAAGTATCCCAATTATTTGTCTCAGGTTCTCACATTAGCTTTATTCTCTCAGCTGGAACGTGCTCCCACCCTTCACGCTCAGGTTTCATTACAATTAAAACGTTATCCTTCCCTTTAGCTATAACTTTCCCGGGCTCAGGTTGGCCTCGTTCTCCAGGCTGTTTAATCCAAACCTTATCTCCACTGTAAAATGTTTAAGTTGATCCAAAGCCTTTATCACCCTCACAGTGATGAGGGTGGGTGCCTGCATTTTAGTGACTTGTAATTGGGAATAGGTAAAAACTAACAGCTGTGAAATTCTTCACCTTATTGAATCAGCAAATTTTCCTTTCCACTGTTTAAAATGGACCAAAACCCACGCCCCAACGGCCCTGAAATCTATAAGATTCCAGGGCAGCTGGATTCCCTCCCCCGGGGCATCCAGAATTGGGATGCCCCACTGTGTGAAACTCCCCAGGTCACCCGGAAACTCGCCTTCTTTGCCTGGTCCAATGGTGCATGTGCAAGCTTTAAAAAGTCATTATTACTCCTAATGTATGCTGGGGGCACTATGTGAATGATCTGGTTTCCTACTGACTGATCAAAAGCAGTATCCATTAATTGATTACGTACTGTAAAAATGGCAACTTTCATTGATTCCTGTAATAAACTGCAAGTCATCCCTTTGTGTATACCAAGGCTTATCATTCTGAGGCCAGACTGCCTCGGTGGAATAATTCTCGTCACACCCACTTGCAGCAATAGCTAGCAGGCTGACAACATCTCTCCCCACTGGATTCCTAAACTAACAAAAAGTTTCGTGAATTTGAATATCACTACTGATAGAAATACATATATGGTGGAAGGGCTGAAAGTATCCAAAGGTACCAGGAGATTGTTGTCAATCATCTCAGCGATAGCAAGGAAAATCATATTGCAAGCCTGGATACACCCGGACCCGCCCCAATTTAGGGTCTTTTTAGAAAAATTGCAATTATTCTTTAAATTTGATTGGACAGACACGGCATCCCATAAAGAATCAAAAGTCGAAACCCTTTTTAGCACATGGGAAAGCTTTATTAACACTTTGACTCAGAGACACATTTAAAGACACTGGGTGGTACATGATGAGACTGATAGCAGGAGACCTTCCAGTTGTGAAGGGACTGGCCACGGGGTGCCTTCCCAACCACTCACCAAGGTAACTAACATCTGAGGTGGGGAATGAGCTTCATTGGAGGTGTTTGTATAATATGTTTCTTTACCTGGAACCTGAAGAACGGGATACAGGATCAGGTAGTATGGCTCATTTATAAGCGGCTCATTTGCAAGTGGGACACTGTATTGTCCATCAGTAAGTATACACTTACACTTAACACTGTATCAGAGATGCTGTCAAAACATTTTATATCTTGCATTTTGTCTTTATATCTGTAATGTGCCTATACTCAATAAAAATGTATTAAAAAAAAAAGAAAAAAGAAATACATTTCTTAGCATCCTCCTCATCTAGATGTATCCTTCCTACTCCTAATTCATACAACCTGACCATCCATGCAATTAAAATCTGAGAACCACTGCTTACACCTCTCCATAATGTCATTCACCTCCTGTGTAGTAAAACATTCCCATGTTTAATTCATTTGCTTGTTTTTGGCCCTAACGCTTTCCTCTGATATGAAGGGCGTGCCTCAGCCTTTACAATACCCCCGATATTGGGATCACACTTTTCTGACCCATCACAATGAATACATCTATCCTCTGCCTCATCTGAATCAGTAGCATTAAACACATCACCATTCCAATTCTCTAGATTTCAATCCCTTTTTGAAATAACCAGCACCACCTTCTTTCTGTTAATTCTTCCTTTTTGCTTTTTGTATTTATACTTGGCACCACACACTGCAGCTCGCTCTCCTTTTTCTTATACCCTTCACACTTATCTGAGAAAAGCTGATTTTGGCAGCGCATCCGAAGAGTAAAACTATCTATCTTGGAAAGCCGCTTTTCCAAAGCATTATCTCTTTTCAACAGCTCAGTTTCACACTTACATTTAATACGATAGGTGGACAAGACAGCAGCGACAACAGTTGACAGCACTTTTCCCTTCAAAACCTTCACTCTGCGCAAACATTCTACGACTGTCCGTGCCAGCGCCGTTCAAACAAGCTTCCCAGGGCTCACTAAGCATAGAACAACGAGACCACTCAGTGGCCAAATCTTGGAATGGGGCTGATTCCAATCCCGGATAACATCAACATCATGATGCTTTTTCCTAAAGATATTTCAGCACTTTACAGTTTAATGCTTCAAAATCACCCACACTAGAATTTTCACGCCAAAAGTTTCTGTGTAACCCATCCCGACTAAATGTATTGCCAACTCAGGATATATTTGCAGGCTTATAGAAACTTTATTCAATAATGAGGACTAACATTAATCAAACACTAAATGTTTGACTAATAAGCAATTAGCACCAAATCGAACACTTAATTGAAGAAACTGACTTAATTAAATAACAGATACTGGTAGGCACCGGGCCTACATAATGTCTTTCTGATGGGAAGCACTCCCTCTCTCGAAAGGATAAGAGCTAATGCTAGTCATAAGTTAAAGTGGACCAACAGTCAAAAATGAATTAAATCAGACCAAGCACAAAAAAAGTGCTTATATGCATCCCTCTCCAGGGCAATGTAGAGTGCTGCACATAAAAAACAATGTAACTTTTTCTTACCCCTGCTGAGATAAATTTTGAAAACAAGATGGCCGTTCATGGGCTTGCAGGCCACCTGCAAACAGGAAGTGGTGCTGGGCTTACTGTTACTGTGCATTTCAGTTATGTCAGTTGGGAGAGAAAGCTCCAAAATGGCAGCTACTTTTCTTTTCCAACTGTACCAGGCTGTTGGTCTGGTTTAAGTAAAGATAGCAGGGTGTACAAGCAAAATTGAATAACAATAACACCCACCTTGTTAGTTTAATTATTGGTTTAATCACATAATAATGGGCCTAATCATGCAATTAAATAATGGTTCTGGATAGCCATTAACTACTTCATATCCCTAGACTCTGATTTGTACTTCCTGTTATTGTTGATTGGGGGAATTCTATCGCACTGCCTGTTATGGGGGCATTGACCAGATTCTGCACACTACCTGTTATAGGGGGATTCTGCCACATTGCCTATTAAAGAGTGATTGTGGGACTCTGCACACTACCTGTTATAGGATGATTGGGGGTGGAATCTGCCATACAGCCTGTTATAGGGGAATGGGGGGAATCTACCACGCTGCTTGTTATAGGGGGATTGGGGGGATTCTGCAAACTGCCTGCTTTCGGGGGATTGGCGGGATTTTGTACACTGCTCGTTATGGGGCACTGGGGAGATTCTGCACACTGCCTATTATGGTGGATTGGGAGGGGGAGTCTGCCGCATTGACTTTTAAAGTGGACCAACACCCAGGATTTTGACTATCCTGGGTTTTGGTCCACTTCAGGGGGGCACCCCGATTAGGGGTGTCCCGCTGTGTAAAACCCCCCAGAAACCCCCAAACTCACCTCACCACGCTCCCACGGACAAGCGGCGGACAAGGCAGCGCGTCCGCCGCCGCCTCCCGCGCGCCCCTCTGACAGTGCGCGCGCCCGCGCCGGCCATTCACAAACGGCCGGCGCGGGCGCGCGCACGGCTAGAGGAGTGCGCGGGAGGCGGCGGCGGCGGCCGCCGATCAGGTGAGTTCTTTTGGGGTTTTGGGGGGGGTCCCTCACCGCGGGACATCCCGATCTCGGATGTCCCGCGGTGAGGGGGGTGATTGGCCTGGGAATCTTATAGATTCCCGGGCCGATCACCCATGGGTGACGGTCCACTTTAAGGTATGATTGGGGAAATGCTGCACACTGCCTGTTGTGGATGGATGGAGGCGATTCTGCTCCTCACTCACACTGTTATGGGGGATTCTGCACACTACATGTTATTGTGTGATTGGGGCAATTCTGTCACACTGCCAGTTATGGGGGGATTTGGAGGGATTCTGCCACACAGCCTATAATAGGGTGATTGGGGGGGGATTCTGCACACTGCCTGTTATAGGATGATGGGGGATTATGTACACTGCCTCTTATATGGGATTCTGTGCACTGCCTGTCATGGTGTGATTGGGACAATTATGTCACACTGCCTGTTATGGGGGATTTGGGGGGATTCTGCCACACAGCCTATAATAAGGTGATTGGTGGGGATTCTGCACACTACCTGTTATAGGGTGATGGGGGTCATGTACACTGCCTGGTATAGGGGATTGGGGGGGGGGGGGATTCTGTCACACTGCCTCTTATTGGGGGTTGGGCGATTGGGTTGATTCTGCCACATTGACCGTTTAACTGTCAACCTACCTGGATATTATGTCACACTGTTGCTAGACCATTTTTCACTATTTGCGCTATACCTGTTTAACTGTAATTTTTGTAATTTCCAAGGATTTTCTGGGAAAATGTTATATTGTTTTTTTCATGAAGTGACTTGTTTGTCATTTGTAAAGTGAATTCTCAATATGTTTTGGTGAAATGTGTCAAAAGAGTTATTTTTTACATTTTGTAGTGTTTTTTAATAAAAATGTAAGTTTTGCAATAAAATCATATTTCACGTAAAAGCCCAGTTCTCCTGGTTTCAACGGTACCACATATGTAGACACCCTTTCCTGCCAAGGACACACCCGAGACTGAAAAAGAGCGATTGAGGAGATTTTCAAATACATTACAAATACTATGTGCACCTTGCAGATTTCAAGAAAAACATTCCTTTACATTATAAATATCCTGTTCCACAATCTATATAGTCTCTCAAAGTACACACCTCAAGCTTTCTAGGTGTACCAAGCTTGTTTTAGTTTGTGAAACGTTCACTGGTTATCCATCGACAGATTCTCTGGTTGCACAGGGTTTCCCTAAAGATAAATAGTAAAAAGCAAAATCAAAACCACATTTTCCTACAATAGTAATATGCAAGAAAAAAACACGCTAAATCTGAAACAGTAAGGCCCCACAAACATAACAATAACCAAGATGCATTGCTACAAGGGGTAGGGTTGCTAAACACCCCAAACTAAATATGCGCAATGGTAATTTCCCTATTTTCAGCTCTGCAAAGTGGTCACCTCGCACTTTTTCAACCAAAATTACACTTTACATATGAAATACCCCCTGGCTTTCTAAGCATACCAGGCTTCTTGTAGTGGGCACAGCTTTCTGGACCCAAACACTGGAGGAATTCTCTAGTTACAAAGAGGTCCCCTAAAAAAAGACTAAAATGCAGATTCCAAACCACATTTAAAAAAAAAATAGGCAAACAAGAAAAACTCACTAAATCTGAAACAATAAGGTCCCGTGAACAGAACAATACCCAATATGCATAGCTACCTACAAGGGTAGGGTTGCCAAACACCCCAAACTAAAGCATGCACTACAAAAACACAAAACAACCCTTTACATTTCTTACCTGTACTAAGAGGTGCAATTAGGATTAGAATGGTGAGGTGCAATTAGGATACTGTAGCTGTGGCATCAGATTATAAGATCCAGTGATCAATATCAGGTGTCAAGGTCCTGAAAAGGGGAACATGTTTTAACCCTTTCGCTGCCAGCCTACCTGCAGCATTTCCCACTCCCTGTTGCCAGACTGAGTTTCACTGTTTCGCGCTACACATGTTCAACTGTCATTTTTGAAAGGATTTCCAGGGATTTCCCAGGAAAATTATATATTGTTTTTTTCAACAGAGTCTGGGCTTTAACATGAAATGTCTTGTTTGTATTTTTTAGGTGTATTCTCAACATTTTTGGGTGAAATGTGTGAAAAAAATTAAAAAATATATATTTTTTTACAATTTGTAGAGTTTTTTTGTAATAAAAAATGTAAGTTTGTCAATAAAATCTTATTGCGTGAGAAACCCCAATTTCTCCCGGTTACAGCGATACCACATATGTATAGGTAGACACCCTTTCCTGCCCAGAAGCCTTTTATAGCTGCTGGATGACAAATGGTTAATTAAAAAAAAAAATGACATAGGGTCCCCCTTCCCGGGGAGGGGGACCCCATTTTTTTTTGGATTTTTAAGGGTTAAAAACCCTTAAAAATCCAAAAAAAAAATGACGTGGGGTCCCCCTTACCCAAAGTAACCAGCCCGGGACCAGCTATGGGGGCTTGTAGGCACAGAGTGGGGGGGCCAGCTTTGGTGGCCCCCCCACCCTGCAGCCTACGAGCCCACATAGCCTATGTGGGCCCGGGCTCTTCTGCCCCCCCCTGGCCTTTGGGGAGGCAGGTAATGGGGGTGCGGGGGTCAATGGCAAGCCACCCGCTAGGGCAGGTGACTTGCCACCCCCCCAGCCTTGTGAACTGGTATAAGGGGTCTCATGGACCCCTTACCAGCTCACAAAGAGTTAATGTGAAAAAAAACCACCACACAATAATAAAAAGTATTTTATTCAAAAAAAAAAAAATTTTTTTAACTGTACTTACCTTCGATTGCAAGCTCTTGTCCCTCGCCGCTCAGCTGACAGATGCCTGTGATCGGCATCCAGAGAAGGAGAAGGCAGGAGATCAGAGGATCTCCTGTCACCTCCTTCCAGGGCACCGATCACCGGCATCTGAGAAGCTGAGAAAGCTGAAGCCGGTGATCGGGACCGGGATGACGTCATAAGCCCCGCCCCCAAGGGGGCGGGGCTTAGAGGCAAGATGGCGGCCACCATCGTGAAGAAGAGAGGAGAGAGCCTCCCAGGCTCTCTCCTGAAGATCGGTAAGTCCTGGGGGGGGATCGGAGGCCCCCCAGGTGAAGAGGAGGGACAGCGGGAGCCAGCGCACACACAGGTAAGTGAATGTCATTTTTATTTTTTATTTTTTTTTACAGTTAGCAGCTGCTGCTGCAGAAGCGGGGGGGGGGGCGGCCTATTCCGGGGGCTCTCCTGGAGCCATCCGACCCCCCACGGGGGATCGGATGGCACCAAATTAAAGAGGAGACCCGGCCGGATCCAACAAGGGGTCAGGTGAGTATTTTTGATTTTTATTTTTTAAACTAGAAGCGAGGAAAGTCAAGCACGTAACACCTACGGGCTTGGCACTTAAGGCCCAGCCAAGCCAGCACGTAGGTGTTACGTGCTTGGCAACAAAAGGGTTAAAGAACATTTTCACCTTTTTTTTTCTACGCAGACCGTCACTCCTAGTCTGGGGCAGCAGTGCTCACCTGAAAGGCTGGATTCATGTCCCTCACCACCCAACATCATGCTATGAGACAGAAATAATTCTGGCAAATTTTCTTTAAATCCCTTAAAGGAATATATGACAGCATTTCTTCAAAAATTCCAACCTTTTATCTTTTGCCAAAGATGCACAAAAGTACAGTGGTGCCTCCGGGACACCCAATAATTTGGGGCATTGGATAGGACAGGACAGGCCAGTCTGTTTATTGATATACATCTTCGTACTTGCCTCTTATGTTCAGGACTCTTTAGATTTGCTGAAAAATTTTGAAGGCACGCATTGGCAGAGTGATACCATTTTGGTAACTGCTGATGTTGTATCACTGTATATGAATATTTCCCACAGTATGGCTCTGAAAGCAGTGAAATATTTCCTGGTTGGCTCTCAAAAAGCTAAACATGGCTTTAACCTTGAATTGGTGGAATATATCCTAACCCATAGCCACTTCGTCTTTGATGCCCAACACTACCACCAGAGGGAAATCGTCTTTGGGGACCAGATGAGTGGATGACCATATCCTGCTGTTATGGTAGGGTCCCCATGGTTTATGCTATGAATTTTCAGAACTAAACCAAAATTATTATAACATCTTTTTCATGTACACAATGTCTGACACAGGTGGAATTCTTGGACCTAAAGCTAAGGATGAACATGGATAGCGCACACTCTACTACTCTATTCAGGAAGAGAATGGCTGTGAAAGCCTATTACATTCATGAGAGTTTTCATCCAGAATATCAGAAACGTGGGATCTCAAAGTGGCCCTTATCTGACGAAACTGTTCTGAGGAGAGGGAATTCACAACACAGGCAAGGGACCTGATGAGGAGGTTTCAGGATCATGGCTATCCTAAAAGAATAATCTCTCGGACCTTTCCGAGAGATTGCTAACATGGATCGAAGAGAACTACTGAACCCATATGTTCAAGCTTTAAGAACAAAGTTGAAAAGGCAGCCAACTATGTGGGGACTGTACGATCTGCAAGAATATGGTAAGAACAAATCATGTAACAAACATTCACTAAAGAAAGATTCTACATCAAACAACTTTGAACTGTAGAACAGTGGCGTAGTTTTTGGAGCGTGGCGGCAATGCAGGATATGTTGGGGAGACTAAAAACACATTGAAGGCGTGCATACAAGCACACCTATCAAACATCAGATTGGCAGCAAGAGATAAGAAAAACAAAATCATATCGCCAATAGCGGATCACTTTTTAAGAATGCATGATGTACTTTAACCTTTCCACACAGGCTTTAATATTATATATATAGATTTGTGATAATGATACCCATGAGATTATAGAACACATGGGGTTATCTTAAATACGTGTTTATAGGTCTGTATATGTCTGATCATTTTGTCAGTACAGCCATAGTAGTTCATTAAATTTAATTGGAATAAGATGTTATGTTGCGGTACTGTTGCTTGCAAGCCAACTTGCGCCTGCAGCCAGCCGCTGGACCAGAACGAGGGGGAAGCCGGCATGTAGGTAAGTAAGTGTCTGTGCAATTCACACAGCACTATGGGAGGGGGGAGGGCTGGCCGCACTGTCAGCTGTGCAAGTCGGCTTCTGCCACCCACTGACAGTGCAGCCGGCCTCCCCCACTCCCACCGCGCTGTTTGACATGCCGGCTTCCTCGTCGTTCTGGCCAAGCGGGTGTCTGTGGGCCAGCTGCTGGACCAGAATATTTTTAAATGCATGTTTTTTTTTAAATGCATGTATTTAAATGTATGTTTTTTTAACAAAATAAACATGAATGCTTAAGATTACAGAACTATTTGATTAACTAATTAGGTGGGAGGGGGTGTACACTTCTGCAAAGCACTCTTCCGACAGGCTATTAAGCAGGGGCTGTCATTTATGAGGCCTGTTGTGACCGGGCTCACCACTGGGAACAGCAGTAAAATTCAGTGTTTTCTGGACATTATGGCAGGAATTAATAGGTTGCCGATATGGGTTAGGTAGGAGTAGGAGGCTATACTCTTTTTTTTTTTTAAATACCCATTGCTAAAGTGAGCCCCCAAAATTTCTTTATCTCACTTAAATATGTGGGTTGCCATGCCTGAGCTCAGACTAGCCTCTGCTGGTGGTTTTGAGCTAAGACCTGCTCGGCATAGAGATTGGAATAGAAAACCATATCCAGTAGGATGGCTTCTGTAATGAACAATTTGAAGAAGTTTGTTGTGTCTACATTGCCCCCGAATCAAAAGGGGGAATTTTGGGGGATTAATTATTAGGAGGCCACCACACAGGCGCTCCGTCACCAGATGCAGCTGGTGCCTCCTCCTGCTCTACATTCCACTCCAGCGTGACCTCACCTTGTGCGGTACCATCCCTTCTATGATTGCTGCTACCACTGGTAGCAGCTGTGTCTCCTCAGTAGAGCAGACACTGTCTGATGGAAAATACTCAGACCCTGACTGACTTAACTCTTCCGAGTCAGACTCCATCAGGTAAGCCGCAGATTCCTATGCAGTACTTTATAGCAGCCATACCCAAATGAAAAAAAAAAAATCTAAACTAAAAATACTAACCTAGAGGGTGTATGCGAACTAAAAGCTGGAACTGAAAGCAAAATGCAAAAAGTAAAATTACACAGGAAAAATAAAACTAAATAAAAGAATGCAAATAAGCAGTCAAAAAAGCAATTCTGTGAGTACTCACTTGTAGAATTGTTTTTGTTCTTGCATGGAATGGCGCGCTTTGGTATTCATAAGAGTTGGGTTATTCCGCCACAAGGTGGTGCAGTGGTACTGCAGAAAGCTGTGGCATCTCCCGGCTCCCTATAAAAACGGGATTAACCATAGAATTTCCAGCGTAGAGACAAGAAGTCGGGAGAGAATAAAGGTAGAAAAAACCCAATTAACTTGGAACAATCACCATAAAGAGGCAACCAAGAATAATGATAACAAGGGTGGGGCGAAGCGGGCCGTGCCATGCAAGAACAAAAACAATTCTACAGGTGAGTACTCACAGAATTGCTTTTTTCTTTATTGCATGGCACGGCCCGCTTCGGTATTCATAACGGTTGGGACATCCAAAAGCAGTGTCCAAAGTAGGGTGAGATCCCCAAAGAGTAATGGCCAGTAGTTCAAGTCACTACCGCCTGAAGCACCTTGCGGCCAAAAGCAGCATCCGCTGAGGCCTTAACATCAACTTTGTAAAACTTTGAAAAATACCATTTTGGGAGTACTCACCTGAAAAATGGATATTGTTGGTGTGCCACACACCCCGCTTCACCTTTAATATTCTTCACGATTGGGTTACTCACTGCCAGGTGACGCTGTTGCAGAGAGGAAGTCTTGTAACGAGCCCCCTTCCGGCCTATATATACCTGGTACCTCCCATTTATCACCAGTGTATTAAAAAGCAGAAAGACAAGGTACCAGTAAATTAACGGTAACCTCAAAATAAATCAAAATAAATAAAAACTTCACCATAAAAAGGATTCGGAATACCAAAAAGGGTGGGAGTGAAGCGGGGTGTGTGGCACACCAACAATATCCATTTTTCAGGTGAGTACTCACAAAATGGTATTATTCTTGGTGTGCCACACACCCCGCTTCACCTTTAATATTCTTCACGATTGGGACATCCAAAAGCAGTGTCCACAAGGGATGGGCATCCAAAGGCAAGGTGAAGCATAACTTAAATGACTGCAGTCTGCAGAACTTTGCGGCCAAAAACAGCATCCGCTGAGGCTCGCACATCAACTTTGTAAAACTTAGAAAAAGTATGAACAGAAGACCAAGTGGCGGCCTTACAAACTTGTTCAACAGAAGCTTGGTGCTGAAAAGCCCAAGACGCTCCAACGGCGCAAGAGTACAATAAGCAGTGATACGAAAAGGGGGAACTTTCCCCTTAGCAGAATAGGCTGCAGTAACGGCCTGACGTATCCATTTGCTAATGGCAGATTTGGCTGGTGCCAAACCCTTCTTAGGCCCATAGGGCACAACAAAAAAGGCATCCGTCTTACGAAAAGGAGATGTGATAATCAAGTAGTACTTAACACAACGTACTACATCCAAACAATGCAAAACCCTCTCTTTGTCATTCTTAGGATTAGGACACAAGGAGGGAAGAACAATATCCTGATTCAAATGAAAAGCAGAAACAACCTTAGGAAGAAAGTCTGGCTTGAACCGAAAGACCACTTTATCCTGATGCCTCTCAAAGTAGGGCGCCTGGATAGACAAGGCCGCCAACTCTGAGACACGCCGGACCGAAGTAATAGCTACCAAGAAGACAATCTTCTGAGTCAGGGTAGACAAAGCAATATCTTGCAGAGGCTCGAAAGGAGGAGCCTGCAGAGCAGAAAGAACTAAATTCAAATCCCAAACCGGGAGTAATGGTTTCCTGGGAGGCCGCACATGCGTAACCCCCTGGAAAAAAGTTTTAACTAAAGAATGAAGCGCAAAACGCTTCTGAAAAAAGATAGATAAGGCAGAAACCTGCCCTTTCAAAGTACTTAGCTGAAGACCCGAGTCCAGCCCAGATTGTAAAAACTCCAGAATTCTGGAGACCGAGAAGACCCTACAAGGGAAGGATCTAATCTCACACCAAGCGATATAGGCTTTCCAAGTCCTATAGTAGATGATAGAAGAAGACCTCTTCCGGGCACTGATCAAAGTCTTAACGACTGAGTCAGAAAGACCCTCCTCCTTCAAGATGGAGGTTTCAGCAGCCAGGCCGTCAAATCCAGCGCTGGTAAATTGGGGTAAAACAACCGACCCTGAGTGAGCAGATCGGGCCGAAGAGGCAGAACGAACTGGTCCACTGCCAGCCGAACGATGTCTGCGAACCACACTCGCCTTGGCCACCTTGGGGCCACGAGAACGGCGGACACCCTTTCCAGAGCCAACTTCCGAACCACCCTGCCCAGCATGGGTATCGGAGGAAACAGGTATAGAAATCCCAGATCCCCCCAGCTCAGGGACATGGCGTCCACTGCCAGAGCCAGAGGATCCCGGGAGAGCGACACGAAGTTCGGGAGCCTGTGATTGTGACGAGAGACAAACAGGTCCACCCAGGTGTCCCCCATCGGAGACACAGTGAGCGAAAAACCTGAGAATGGAGAGCCCATTCTCCCAGACGGGGAGAGCCCCTGCTCAACAGGTCTGTTTCCTGATTCTCCACTCCTGGAATGTATACCGCCGAGAGACAAGGAACATGGGTCTCTGCCCAGGTCAGGATCAGGGACACCTCTCTGAGAGCACTCAGACTGCGAGTCCCTACCTGATGATTGATGTAAGCAACCGCTGTTCGATTGTCTGAACGCACCTGGACCGGAAGGCCCAGAACGTGATGAGTCAGGAGAGCAAGCACCCGACGGACGGCTCTCAGTTCCAGAACATTGATGGGTAAGTGGGCCTCTTGAGGTCCCCATTGCCCCTGGAACTGAAGCTCCTTCCAGAATCCGCCCCATCCCGAAAGACTGGCGTCCGTGGTGACAATTTCCCAAAGAGGGGTCAGGAAGGACCTGCCCCTCACGAGATTGGCTGAGACCAACTACCACTGGAGGGACTGCCGGACCCGGGAGGACAACTGGAAGGGCTGATCCAGCGACCGAGGCTGCCGGTCCCAGGACGCCAACAGATAAAGCTGAAGCGTCCTCGTGTGAAATTAAGCAAAAGGAACTGCCTTGAAAGAGGCGACCATCAACCCTACCAGCCTCATCCCCAGACGGATGGACGGCTGAGGATTGGAAAGTAAGACCCGAGCCAACTCCTGAATCAGATGAATTTTGGACTGGGGGAGAAACACTCTGTGTTGAAGAGAGTCCAACTGCATCCCCAGAAAGGACACCACCCTGGCCGGAGCGAGGGAGGACTTGGGGAAGTTGATCACCCAACCAAAGCTTTCCAGCGTGGAGACCACCATGCTGGCGTCTGTCTCCGATTGATTGAGAAATTTCAGGTCCAGGACGGGACGAACCGACCCGTCCTTTTTGGGGACTGCGAAAAGATTGGAGTAGAAACCGAGGCCCATCTCTAAGCGCGGTACCGGCTGGATGACCGCCATCTCTAACAGATTTTTTACCGACGCCAGGAGCCCCTGTGCGGCCAAAGGATCGATGGGCACCCGAGACCGAAAGAACCGTGAAGGAGGGCGAGACTCGAACTCCAGCTTGTAACCGGACAACACTACCTCCCGGATTCATCTCTCCGGAATCTCCTGGACCCAAACCCGGGAGAAGTGTCGCAATCGTCCCCCCACCCACACGGGTGAGGGCAGCCCCTCATTGCTGAGCGGGCTTACCGGCAGGCTTGGGGTCCCAGGACTGTGCGGGGCGGCCACGGCCCTTCCCCCGAGTCCAACCTGCACCTCTGGTAGCGGGAAAGGAAGCCCCCCTACCCGCTCTGAATCCCTGAGAGGAAGGCCTACCAGAACCTGCCCCCCGAAAGGGACGACGAGGCCTCTTACGTTGCGGCATTTTACCACCTTTCGCAACTGAATCAATTTTATCACCAAACAGCCGCAATCCCAGAAAAGGGAGAGCTGTGAGCACCTTTTTAGAAGCTGCATCCGCAGACCACTGGCGCAGCCATACAGCCCGACGAATAGCCACCGAAATTGCCGCTGTCTTGCTACTCATAGCCAGGGCATCGTCCTGAGCGGACAGAACATAGGAAACAAAAGACTCACACTGCCTGAGAGCAATAAGCTCCTTGCAAGTGGGATCAAGATCCACACACAGACCCTGAATTACAGATCTAACCGCCAATAGAAGAAGCGCCGAAGCACACACCGGGCGCATCGTTGACCCGGCATAACTGAAACCATGGCGGGCGTACTGGTCAATCCGACGATCCTCACCATCCTTAAGGGCAGTAGTCTCAGCAGACTACACCAGAGCCATGCTGGAGAGCCCTAATACAGGGGTATCGACGTCAGGAGGAACCGACCAAAGCTTCACCAATTCTGGTGGAAAAGGATAACGTTTCTCCCAACTGGAAGGAATTCCAGTTAACCGCGTGGGATGTTCCCATTCTTTGAGCACAACTCTCTCAAAGTGGTGTTATCTGGGAAAAACCAAAGGCGGCTGAGGCACATTAAACAACTGACCCTTAGGCAGGTTGACGGCCTCAGGTGGATCTAAATTCAAAATTTCAAACATCTGAGCCAGAATGGAGGGGGTGTCACGAGAACCCCCCGAAGACAAATCGCCAATAGCATCAACCTCAAGCTGATCTGCAGGCTCATCTGACTCCACCAGAAATTCTCCCTCCTTGTCCAGGGAGCAATCGGACCAATAGACAGGCTCACCTACTTCATCCTGTGAAGCCGGAGGTACAGGAGTCAGGTGCTTCCGTTTCGCAGTGGCTTTTAACCCTGCTTTAACGGAAATTATCTTCTCGAGGTTGGCCAACCGTGCCGCCACCTCGGATTGCGAATCCCCACCTTTGACAATGTCACATGGGGTCCGGAACAGGGAGGGAGGGGTAGGGGATGATGGAAGTTGCGAAGAGCCAGCAGCTGGAGCAACGGACTGACGCGCAATATTCTGCCTTGCACAAGGAATGCATACAAAAACATCATCGCCTGGGAGCGGAGTCCCACAGCCGCCACACACCCTAGATGGCCCAGAAGAACCATTTCCAGTATTATCGGAAGCCTCCATATGGTGATTTATGGTATTTCGCAAAATTCTGGGTTTAAGGCATAAGCCACCCGGGATGCCCCTTTATGTTAATGTCCCGGGAGGGAGGATTTAATTTATAATAAAGATCCCCTTAAATATATATATATATATATTTTTTTTAATATATATACATGTATATATATATATATAAATATGTCCCAATTTGGAGGAAAAGAAAGGACTAGCCAGGCAAAATAGAACCGGGAGGCCGCTGTATTGAGGGAATCCCAGGAACTGTGGGGAAGAAACAAACCAACAGTAAGACCCCCAGAAACCAGTGGCAACATGCAATATAACATAGATACACAGCACCAAGTGCTTTGAAGAGGCAAGAAAACTGGCCCTCCTTATATATTTTTCTTTTTTTTTTTTTTTTTAAATTAAAGTATTTTTCCATTAAATATATTACTTTTTAAATAAACAGTCAAACACCATAAAAAAATAGATGGCCCCACGCCAGGTGAGGCCGCTTACCTGCCCCAGTAAGGCTTACAAAAGCCCAGCACCCGACCAAAGAGGTGGTGGAAGACAGGCAGCAAATGTCAGCGAAGGCGGCAGTGGCCGATTAAAACAAAGGAGATAAGCGGAGGGGGGAGGGGAGCTGGATAAAGTGAGAAAGGCGCAGGCAGCCATAAGCAAGCCTGACACCGTACAGCCCGCCCCGGTCACCCCTAAAGCTGACCCAAAACTCTGGCCCTACAGGCCAGCAGCAGCAGCCCGCAAAACAGAGACTGCCATATAAGGAGGAATCAAAGTCAGGCCATATGCACACTCACTTGCGGTGCAGCCTGACAACGTTGAAATAAGCAAACACATGAACATACAGTAAACCATACACACAATACACATCCCTCTACCCCCCCACCATAGTGAAGGGACCGAAACGGGAGAGCAAGGGGCCAAGGGGACCCTCGGGACAGGGGCATCCCACCTCCGGATCACCATGCCGGATAGCCGCATTGCCCCCAAAACAGGGGGTCGAGCGGAGGAGATAAGCTCTTAGGCACCTACCATCTACCAATTGCCCAGTGAGCAGCCTAGGCTGGGAGGCTTCCATTCCACCACAAAGGTAACAAACAATCAAAACCGGGCAGAAATAGACCAAAAGGGGGTGCCGGGGTAAGACCCCGGCTACCTGCAAACAGGAGACTTCAATCTTCTGTCTTGTCGTCATGCAGAGAGAAAAACACTGGTGATAAATGGGAGGTACCAGGTATATATAGGCCGGAAGGGGGCTCGTTACAAGACTTCCTCTCTGCAACAGCGTCACCTGGCGGTGAGTAACCCAATCGTGAAGAATATTAAAGGTGAAGCGGGCTGTGTGGCACACCAAGAATAAGTATGAACAGAAGACCAAGTAGCGGCCTTGCAAACTTGTTCAGCAGAAGCTTGGTGCTGAAAAGCCAAGAGGCACCAATAGCACGCGTGGAATGAGCAGTAATCCTAAAGGGAGGTTCCTTTCCCTTAGCAGAATAGGCATGAACCCCACCTGATGGATCCACTTGCTGATAGTGGATTTAGCCAGAAGCAAACCCTTTCTAGGTCCAGAAGTGAGAACAAAAAGAGCATCACACTTCCTGAAAGTCTCAGCAGCGACCAAATAAAACTTCAGAGCCCTGACCACATCCAGAGAATGCAGAGTCCGCTCCATGGAATTAGCAGGATTAGGACACAATGAAGGCAAGACAATGTCCTGATTGAGATGAAAGGCAGACACAACCTTTGGCAAGAAATCCGGCTTAAGCCGGAACACCACCTTATCCTGATGCCTCTCAAAATAAGGAGGTTTGATGGAAAGCGCCGCTAGCTCAGAAACTCGCCTTACAGAAGTGATAGCCACCAGAAAGTCTACCTTAAGTGTCAAAATAGACAAGGCCGCCTCATGGATAGGCTCAAAGGGAGGCCCTTGCAGAGCAGACAACACCAGATTCAAATCCCAGACTGGTAGCAAAGGCTTACGGGGTGGACGCACATGAGAAACACCCTGGAAAAAGGTTTTAACCAACCGGTGACAACAGAGGCAGGCAACCCCTTTTCCATCAAGATGGAGGTTTCGGCAGCCAAGCCGTTAAAGCCAGAGTATGTAAATTGGGATGGCGTAGCTGCCCCTGCGTTAGAAGATCTGGATCCTTGGGCAAGACACGCCGGTCTACTGCCAACTGCCCTACGTCTGCGAACCAAACTCTTCTTGGCCAACAAGGGGCCACCAGGATGGCTGGTACCTGCTCCTGGGCTATCTTGCGCATGACCCTGCCCAGGAGAGAAAACGGAGGGAACACATAGAGAAGCTGAAACTCTGTCCAAGGTATTGCCAGGGCATCTGTGGCGAAGGCCAGAGGATCCTGAGACAGAGAGACAAATCTGGGAAGTTTGTGATTGTGACGGGGCGCAAACAGGTCCACATCCGGCTGACCCCAGCGGTGACAGAGGGAGAGAAACACCCAGTCGTTGAGAGACCACTCCCCCAGACGAGACGTCCCCCTGCTCAGGGAGTCCGCCACCTGGTTCTCCACCCCTGGGATGTAGACCGCTGAGATGCAGGGAACATGCTGTTCCGCCCAAGACAGAATCAGGGACACTTCCTTGAAGGCTCGCTTGCTCTGAGTCCCTCCCTGATGATTGATGTAGGCCACCGCCATCTGGTTGTCTGAGCGGATGTGAACAGCCCGACCCCGAAGGTGAGTGGATAGGCGAGAAAGAACCAACCTGATCGCCCTCAGTTTCAGGACGTTGATGGAAGCATGGGCCTCTTGTGGGCCCTACTGACCCTGGAACCTCGGAGACTTCCAGAAGCCTCCCCAGCCGGTCAGACTGGCATCCGTGGTGACCGTTTCCCAGCACGGGGGCAGGAAGGTCCTGCCCCCCAGAAGGTTCCTTGAGTCCAGCCACCACAAGAGAGACTGTCTGGCCAGGGGAGACAGAACAAATTCCTGATCCAGGGACACAGGGTCCGATCCCAAACTGACAAGAGGGGCAACTGAAGAGGTCTCATGTGAAACTGAGCAAAGGGGACTGCCTTGAAGCAGGACACCATCAGGCCCACCAACTGCATCCCCTGACGGATGGAGGGATGAGGACACGACAGCAGAGCCCAAGCCTGCAGCTGAAGACCCTCCACCTTCTGTCATGCCCAGAAAGGACCTCACCAAGGACGGAGACAGAGAAGACTTGGGATAGTTGATCACCCAGACGAAAGACTCTAGAGTGGATGTCACCATTTGAGTGTCCCGCTCGGCCAGGATGTTGTCCAGGTAAGGAATGATGCGGATGCCCTGGTTCCTTAGCAGAGCCATCACTCCCGCCAGCACCTTGGTGAACACCCAAGGTGCCACCGAAGGGTAGAGCCACAAACTGGTAATGCTGATCCTGCAGCTCGAACCTTAGAAATCTCTGATGACCTGGGAAGATGAAGATAAGCATCCTTGATGTGCACAGTGGTCATGAAGTCGCCGGGCGAAGGGTACTGACAGCTGAGCGCAGCATCTCCATGCGAAAAATGCTTGAATCTGACAAATTTGTTGAGGCACTTCAGATCCAGAATGGGCCTCAGAGAGCCGTCCTTTTTGGGGACCGAGAAAAGATTGGAATAGTACCCCTGACCCCTTTCTTGATGGGGCACCAAACAAATGACTCCGGACTCTAACAGGCAATGAACCGCCAGAAGCAACCCTTGAGCAGACGGGGTTTAAAGACATCCAGGATCTGATGAATCTTGGGGAGGGCCAGGCTGCAAACTATCTTGTAACCGGAGGACACTACCTACTGGATCCACCGGTCTGAGACATGAAGCCTCCAGCCTACATGAGCAAAGACCCGAAGCCGTCCCCCCACCCGGATGGGTGAGGGCGCCCCTTCATGCCTGAGGGGGCTTGGGAGAGGGTTTGGGCTTAGGATTCCAGGAGAAACCGGGACGACCATGGGGTCTTCCACGGCCCCACGACCACTGGAGAGGAGGGAGCCACGGCCCCCTCTGGGAATACGGAAGGAAGGGAGGGGGGCAGAGGACCCCCGAATGGCGGCAGCACATACCAGGCGCAAGCCAGCCCCCACACAGGTAAAAGCATGGCAGGCCACTTGATGCATGCGCCGGTCCTCTCCGTCCCTAAGAGTGGTAGTGTCAGGGAAGGCATGACCGAAGTATTGGACAAGCCTAGCACGGGAGCGTCCCCTTCAGGGGGAAATGACCGCCTCTTAACAAGATCAGCAGGAAAGGGATACCTTTTATCCAAACCCTTGGGCACAGCAGGCAGCTTGTTAGGACGTTCCCATTCTTTAAGCACCAAGGTGGTAAAATGTTCCTGCTCAGGGAACTCTAGACGCTGTTTACCAGGGCGAAAAGGCTCCCCCTGCTTTCTCTTCAGCTACCTCAGGGGCAGCAATGTGCAAAATTTCAAAAATATGTGACAGCAGATTATCAGTGTCCTCAGGGTACCATGATTCATCTCCGGACGCAGACCCAATATTCAATGTTAGCTACCCGCAGAGCCAAATCAGAATGTGACTCCCTGCCAACATTCCCCTCACTGGGGCCCAATTGCAGGAGCGGGGGAGTAGGTGAAGCCGAGTGAGGCGCAGAGCTAGGAAGCGAAGCAGGCAAACCAGCTTGAAGCGCAAGGACACTAAGTGCACGGCATGCACACCGTGACACTGTTACTCACAGGGGATACCCCACACATGGAACACAGCCAGGCTTGCCCCGAAGGTCCCCCAAGCACGCTATCCCCAGAAGCCTCCATATGGTGATTAACACAGGCGCAATAGGCCAGCAGTGGGTACAGGCTTAAGACAGAAGCCACCCGGGATGCCCTCCCACGGGATGCCCCCAGAAGTCAATAAAGGGGGAATGAGGGGGAGGAAGGAGTGGAGCCGGGAGAAACCACAACCCAATGGTATCCCGCCTGAAAGACATAAGTAAAAACACACATCAGCAAAGGGGGTGGGAGTAGCTCCATCACTATTATTTATACAAAATTATTATCATTATTATTCAGGGCCTGGGAACCAATTTACCGCCCAGTTTAACCCTCTCATCATCCAAGTATTAAGCACCAAACATGTCTAGCTATGTGGAAAGACAGAGATTTGGTTGCACATATCTGCAGATACATGTGGAAGCCACACTGCCCCGGCAAGGCACTCTGTGTTTAGCGTGGTCCCTACTGCCAGTCTCTCTTTAGAACACTCCATAGGGAGAGAGATCCATGGTGGCTATGTCTTTCCACATAGCTAGACATGTTTGTTGCTTGATATTTAGTTGATGAGAGGGTTAAACTGGGCGTTAAATTAGTTCCCAGGCCCTGAATAATAATAATTTTGTATAAATAATATTGATTGAGCTGCTCCCACCCCCCTTTATTCATAAAAACACACATGAGCATCCCGCAGCAAATACACCCCAATTCAATAAACCCCCCCCCCAAAGACACCGCGGGGTCACACAGGCACAGACCGCTGGATAAAGCGACCCACCGGAGGAAGCAGCGCTACAGCCAGGAAGGGAAAAATCCAGACGCGCAGCTTGTCCAAAATGGCACCAGCAGAGGTACCTCGAGGGGCAGGCCGCGGTGGGAACGCATCATCACCCGGCCCCGCCCCCCGAAGAGCGAAAAACGGCGCTCACGTGACCCGGCCGGCGCCATGACAAAGCAAAATCACCTCAGGTTATAGCGCCCACAGCCGCAGAGCGCAGTACAAAGCGGCGCGGCAGCTAAAAACACCACAAAATACACAAAAAAATGTCAAAACACCAGATATCACCACTCGCCGCTACCACCCACCGCCCCAATGAAGTCAGAGGGGGGGGGGCAAGAGAGAGACGAGAAGGCAGCGGCGAGCAGCCATGGCCAGGGAGGGGAGGGGGGGCACCCAAAAAGGAAAATAAAGGGACAGTCCCCAAACTACTCACCCCCTCAGAAGCCAGGACAGAAACTCTGCATCCCTATTAGGCTCACCATAAAGCCTATGGCCGGCTTGGAGCAGTGCTCCAGGAGCACTTGACCCTTGTGCTCTTCTACCTTCACCCGATCTGTCAGCCGAGGCTGGGAGGCAGTGAGGGTCCAGAAACGGATGGAAATAGACATGCAGGGCTGCAGGCTTGGTTGCCCCGCTCACCTGCGCAAGAGAGAGAGACATCTTCTAACTTCGCAGTATCACTGCAGAGAAAACACTGGGGAACTCTATGGTTAATCCCGTTATATTATATATAGAGAGCCGGGAGATGCCACAGCTTTCTGCAGTACCACTGTGCCACCTTGTGGCGGAATAACCCAACTGTTATGAATACCGAAGCGGGCCGTGCCATGCAATAAAGAAAAAGAATGAACGCGTAAAGCTATGACCTGATGGGAAGTGGTGGAGTCAGGAGCAGAAGGTCACGGGATGCCAGTAGTCCATCCCTGGAGCAGCAGATCCGGCAGAGGAAGGTTTCATCGGGGCAGCAGGAGTAGGGTCCCTAGGAGCAAGGGTCCCAAAAGCTGGGGGGGTTGGTCCAAAAAGAGGGGGGCAAAAGGGGACCCTAAGGTCCCAGGAGAATGAGGGGTGCTAAGGTCCCAACTGAGGCAGGAGCAGTGAAATCTTTGACCAACTCAGCAGGAGTAGGGTCCCTAGGAGCAAGGGTCCCAAAAGCTGAGGGGGTTGGTCCTAAAAGAGGGGGGGCAAAAGTCCCAAAAGCGAGGACCTAAGGTCCCAAGAGGTAGTAGGTGGCGCTAAGGTCCCAACTGAGGCAGGAGCGGTGAAATCTTCGGCGAAAACCAAAACTCAGCAATAATCTAAAGGAAGAAGTTAAGATTAGGAATGGTGGGTGAAACCCGGGTAATAACTACCTGATCTCCCAATCGGTTCATGCACAGGCAACAGCTGCACTATGCTATACCTTATAAGCGGTGGTAAGTTTTACCAGCAATCGGGGGGATTCACATATGGAGGGGTTTCACATTGGTGCACGTGCATTTATTCATTTTTATATGTGGTATATCATATGGAGGGGCATCCTTTAGGTCAAAACCAGGTAATTACTGTGTTTATGAATGAATCTTGTTACCAAAATCTAACCTAACCAGCTGTTTGTGTGCGATAGTGTGCTGTGTGTGCTTATTGGGGTGGGGGATGGGTGGCAGGTGTGCAGCAGGCTTGGCTCACTCCGTGAACATCTGAGTGCAGGTCACGTGGAGGAGGCAGATGGCTTGCAACTATCAGCCATCAATCTGGCATCTGCTGCTGCCCCCCCCCCCCCCCCCCACAACCAGGTGTTTACGGAGCAACCCACATCGTGAATGCACAAATAGAATTTTTTTAAAAAAGGAAACAGTTAAAAAAAAAAAAATGGTTAGATCACAGAGTGTGTGGGATATGGGTTGCAGGTGCACACCAGGCCTGGCTCCCTCGGTAAACACCAGAGTGCAGGCGTCGGAGGCGTGGGGGCAAGGCGGCGGATGGCTTGTGATCTTCCATCACACTGCAACCATCAGCCAGCAATCTGGTACCGGGTGCGCCACCCCACACCCATCACCTCCATTTCCCCCTCCAACGCCAGCTGCACACAGGTCGGACACACACCTGTCACCCATCTCTTCACTCTGATTGGGGGCAGTCATGGCCTAGAATTAAGGAAACAAACTTATGACTGGGAGATGACTGAAGTGCTCTTGAGCTTGGCACCTAACCCCCCCAACTTCTCCCAGGGAGCCGTAATTAGAGCAGCCCATTGCTCTGGGCATGTGTATACTCAACTGCACAGTTGTGTAAAATGTAGAGTAAGAATTCCTGTGTGTGCACAAGCATGCAACGTCAATCCCCCCCCCCCCAATATAAGAAAACCACAGATGAGCACATCAGCTAACGAATTAACAAAAGGGAAGCAAAATGAATTAAAAAAAAAAAAAAAAAACACTGGTTAGATACTGTAGGAATGAGATCCATTCATAAAAACAATGATTTACCAGCTTCTGACATAAGCAGGTAAATCCCTTTATTGATGAATCCATGGATGATGGATCTTACTACATCTTTACTACTCGAGTAGTAGGAAGCCTCAATGAAGTAACTGTAAACTCCTAATGCAGGTTGCTGTAGCTAGTAAATCACATAGTAATCAGATTTATTCATAAAAAACAGCGATCTATCTCATATCACCTTTTTCTTAAAGACCTGACCAAAAAAAAAAAAAAAAAAAAAAGTGTCCACCTGAAACCTATGGCCACCCACCCAGATCTCAAAGTAATGAGAGTTATTCAGGAAAAAAAAAATGCAATCTAGCTTAGATCACTGCTTTTCTGAATGGATCTCATTACTATAAATCGGATCCATGGAGAACCAAGTGTCCAGCATTCCTACAACCACTCACCCACAAAGAGGAGACCCCCAGCACCCCCACACACCTCAGATCAGACCAAAATGGGTGTTGGGAAAAGCCAAAACAGATTTTGATGTTTTATACACCAAATAGGGCTGAAAGGAAGGCAGTTTGTAACTGAATTCTAAGTACAATGGCACCATATGGCATTTGTGTGACTTGCTGCCGCTTTCACTACTCTTTCCAGACCCCATTACCTACAACAGCTCTGACACATTGGACTTCCTCAACGGTACCCCATTACCACCGTTTTTCTCTTCTCCACTCCCTGGACATCACTCCCAAATCCAAGAAAATATCTCCCTTAACACTGTACATCACTGCAAACCCCCCCCCCCCCCAACCATCCTGTAGTTCTCCACACGTGCCAATTACTGCCCCCTCATCCTGGATATCACCCCCCCCCAATCATAGTATCATTTCTCCCCATACACACAGAAAAGCACTGCCCCCCCCCCCCCCACCCTAAGCATCACTTCTCCATCCACACTGACATTTCTGCCCCTGCCCCCCCATCCTTGGCATCACTTCTCCCTCCACATTGGACATGGCCGCCCCTGCCCCCCCCCATTCTAGGCAGCACCCCCCCCCAAAACCTGGACATTACTGCTCCCCATCCTAGGCATCACTCCTCTCCACACTGTCCCCCCCCCCCCCCCCCATACACATGGGTAAGCACTATCCCCCCTCAGTCCAGAGTATCACTGCTTCTTCAACACTGGGCATTGCCTCCCCCCTATCCTAGGCATCACTTCTCCTTCCACCTTGGAGATCACTGCCCCCCCCCCCAACACAGGAAAGCACTACCCACCTCAGTCCAAGGCACTACTACTTCCACAATGGACAATTAATGCCCCATCGTAGGCATCATCATTGCCTCCCCCCATACACAGGAAAGCACTGCCCCCCCCGCACTGAAAACCACTGCTGCCCCTCCCCCATCATAGGCATCAGTTCTTCTCCCACACTGGACATCACTACCCCTCCCTCCCAATACTAGGCAGCACTTCTCTCTCCACACTAGACATCACCCCCCCCCCCCCGTCCACAGATAGATGTTACTGCTCCCACTCCTTCCCCCTAACAGTGTCCTCAACCCCTGTCCTGGAGAGAGTTACAAACAGGTCTTGTTTTGCGGTTTTCCACATAGCCCCTCTATAGCCGCCTGGGTGCTATGTACTTCACCTATAAGTCTGCAAAACCTAACCTCTAGTCTCTTGAGGATAGGTTTAGCGTACATTGCCCTAGAAGACCCTTTATCCTCTCTGGCTGCACAGCATGGATTTAGCACCCCTCCCTTCATGGCATCCAGTCTTCCTCTATTCCAGTCCATGGCTTACCACTCCACTTCCTTCTCACTTGCCCCCTTTGTTTTTAGCAATGATCTGCTCGTACCTTTAGTTTCTCTGCAGGGCATGTTTCCAGATTCTTCCTCACTCTCTATTATGCCAGGCCTCTGTCCATTCAGACAGCAGAGCTCCAATCTAGTGACATGGCAGGCAGCAAAGAGCAAACCATGTGCCAGCAACAACTGTGCCTCCCTCTCCAGCCCTGATGTGCTGTATGAGAATATCCATATCTCTGCCCGAGGGGGGATTTAACACTGAACCCTGCGTGTAGTTACCTTGTATTGCTTACTTTCCTCCTCTGCTGCACGCAGCTGCTGGAAGGCTGAGAAGGCGAGTGCGAGGGGCATTTCTGCAGACTAGTGCAGGGTTTCCCCGCAGAGCAGAATAGAGTCGCTCAAAGAGCATCGCCCCATAACTTAAAACAAAATAAAACTTTAGCAAACCTTTTTTTCTCTTTTGTTGACTAATTGGACAACACTTCTCATAACCTAAAAGTGTGCAATAAAAGCACCAGCTGGAATAACCCATTAGCAAAAGGTCAAGCAGATGCATGCTTACGGCCTAAAGGTTCAGGCGATTTAGATTCTAGGTAACCGTTTAATAGGTATTTATTCAAACTTTTAAATTTTATAACCTTCTCAGAAAGCAGTGTTATGTAAAATTGCTTAGTAATTTGCTAAGAATTGTAGTTGAATTGAAAAGGAATAATCAAGTCTGGAAGTCATTACTTTTATCTAGTAGGACTTTATTAATACAGTGCAACAGAGCATAACGTTTACACTTGTATGCGTTCACCTTCTCAAGCAACATTCTTCATCATGAAGTGTAAATGTTTGTAAAAACCAAAACCAGGCGTGTGTTTTGGAATATCTCAAGGTCATTAAATTAAGACTGTACAAAATAGGTAAATTAAGGCCAGGTAAAAACAGAAAACACATACATAAAGGGAGGGCGTCTCATCTGGAATTGGGTCTGTAAACCAAGCCTAGGACTGGTTGACCAGCAGCTGTGGCTATAATACAAGTATATAAGAATGAATTTATCATGTTGACCCACCGCTCACAACACATTATACACCAGGAGAACTTTGACAAAGCTGGCTTCTCTGAGCCAATTTACTGACAAATATATAAGGAGTTGGATGTAAAAAGTTGAACTGTGTGTTAGAATTTACATAGCTAATAAAATTATCAGAGCTGAAAAAGCCTAGACCCTCCATCATTCAACAGTTTCTAGGCATCTTCAGAAGAGAAAAAAAAAGGTTAATGCCTGCACCACCTGGCCCTTAAGCCAAGCACGGCATTTTTTTTTATTTCTTCCTACACAAAATATAGCAGTTAACCTAAGAGGTCTGGCACTGCACTCCACCTCTTGGATGGGCATTATCCTCATCGTCATCATAAGCCTCGCCATTGTAATGAGAACGCCTTTGTTGTGCTGCATCAAAGTCCATAAGATCAGCTTGTTCCATATCTTCAGTCTCTTCAACAATTTTCCTTGCAGGTAAGAGGCTCTCCAGCACTGGAAGCTTTTCTGGAGAAATGAAGCCACTGGATGGGAAGTTCACCTACAAATGAAAAAAAAAAAAATCCCCGTTAGTCTTCCCGGCAACAGTATTTCTAAGAGTCCTTCAGGATGGCCACAGAGAGCGTGACTCCTACCTCCAGTCTATTTAATCAAGAAATCCCAAACCGAAGGACCTAACTTAACATTTTTTTCTCCCCATGTCCTTCAGAATATGGTTTAAGTATTACCCTGATACAACACAATAAAGGATCTCTAACAGAGGGCCTGCAAATCATGAATGCAAACCAGAACTTTGAGTTAAAGAACTTTGGTGGAGGCCTCCTCTAGAGGTTCAAAGGGAGGCAGAGTGAGAGCCTTAAAGTGGACCAAAACTCAACGAACTTGTGAAATACGTTTGGCCAAAGCCCCTGCCAAAACTCCCCTTAGGGTGTAAAACTAGAAATGGATATTTTCACTTTTGGACCTGGAACACAGTCAATGGCAGTCATTACATCGGTGTGGCAATGAAAGGAGGCGGCGGAGCTTTACAGCTAAAACAAGTGGCATTATCTGGGATTAGACTGAAGTAGGGGCAGTGAAAATTGGCAAAAGGTACTCTTCATGAGGGGAGCAATTTAGGGGATGCTAGTTAAAAATATTGGTTTTGGTCCGCTTTAAATTCTTCTAGTTGTCATTCTCCTACAGTCAAGGAGCGTCATGACAACCCTCTGGGATACTCCTTTCTTAGGATTGTTGCTTCAAGATCGGGCGCTAGTTTCAGATTCGGCTGCCCTGAATGTTGAACTGGTCCCTGCATCAATATATTCGGCAGAAGAGGTAGATCCCATGGCTCATCCAACAACATTCTCTTCAAGACCGCCAAATCGGAGCGAGAAGAACTATTGCTGGTGCTGAGGCAATTTTTCTAACAACTTGAGGAAGAAGCTGCAGTGGAGGAAAGGTGCAAGTCAGATCTAAATGCCAGCTGTGTTCCAGGGCATCCACCCTCAAGCCCCCCCCCCCCCCCCCGGGCAAATGGAGAACATCTTGCATTTTTTTTTGGGGGGGGGGGGGGGCAGATCTATGTTCTGCGGACCCCATCTAATCACTAAGATTGAAAGGACCCTGGTGGTGTAGATAAGCCACAGTAGTCATTTTTCGAACTGACGTGAACATCCCTGCTTAAAGTGTCTCAGTGCCTCTATGGCCTTGAACTTCATCACATTTCAGGACTCTCTTCAATCCAGCTGACCAAACCCTGTGAATGTGGAGAGTCCAGGTGGGCTTCCCAGCCCCATCCGCTGGCATCCATCATGACGAAGGGATCCAATTGCCTCAATGCGTTTCTCGGCTGCAGGACTACCGGTACATCCACCACCATGAGGGGTTTTTCACATCCTCTGGCAGTGTGGTGGTTTTACATCCTGAGAATTATTCCAGGACCAAAAGGAGGAAGGACTGCAGCAGTCTGGAATGGAGCCGAGCCCATGTAACAGCTGGAATGGTTGCTGTCATTACCCCCAAGAATCCTTATGATCTGTCTGAAGATCAATTTCTCCTGCTTGTCTGAGGGTAACATTTTGTTGGGAACGGTCTAGAAGAGATCATAAAAATCTGCAAGTCTTGGAGAGCACTAGGTTCGATTTCTCTTTGTTCACCATCCAACCCCAGTCTGAGAAAGGTCTGCTACAAGACCTAACTCTTTGCGACCTGTTAGTAAGAGGTAGCCTAAATAAGGGATTATGGAAATTCCCCTTGACCTCAGAAAGAACCTCTAAAGATTCGGGGCGATTATGAGATCTCAAATGGGCCCTGTATTGCCGATGTAGGATCTCTTCTTCCAGAATTACCGCAAGGTCTATTGTGACCGTCATATCCTGCGGCATTAAAAGATTTCCTACTGTAAACATTTTTTTTTAACCAAGATGTGGGAATAAAACCCCCATCAAATGGGAATTTCCGTTCAAGCAAATTGGGCAGTAAAAATATTTTCTTGGAAAGATCTATTCCCTTTTCATTACAGCCAGCAGACATGAATGAACAGGGAATACTTTTTCTTGGACAATTTATGTCTGGCTGCTACATTCCCCAGTTACAAGCAGAGACCCTGCTACAAGCTCTGTTCCAAGTACCCAGCAAAATAGTGGGGCAATTAATAAAGAGCCTAATAGTCTTAGCCTCCATAGATTTGGGCTCCCTTTTTCTTTAGGTTTAGCATTCAGAGTTGACTAGTAAGCAAGGCCGAAACAATAGAGGACGAGGTTGGCTAAGGGGACAGCAGACAGCAAAAAAATACAGCAGAAAAAGATATGCTCACCAGCTTCCCTTGAGGAAGGTTTTCCTTTTTCTGGCCAACAGGCAAGAACACCTCGTCCAGTTCCTAAACGTTGTGCAGCTCTATCTTTTAGGACAAATTGCTGCAGTCCAGAACAGCACTCCGCTTGATTGCAGCAGTGGGACCCTTCACTGATGCAGCCTGATTAAATGCCGCTCTAGGACTGATTGAGCCCACAAGTGTGCTCAGTGGCGGTCACCCGGGAAGTGAATTACTCCTCGCGCCTCCTTTTTTGTCCAGGCTGCAACGGATGGCGCTGCTAATGTGCACACCTATCTAGAGGCCCCGCCAGATGCAGCTGAGACTCCGAACGCTGCAGCCACCACTCAGCATGCCATCTGGACGACCTGGAGTTTCACACAGTGAGGTATCTAGGTTCTGGATGATTGGGGGGGGGGGGGGGGGTTGAAGAATCTCTAGCAGCCCTAGGTTTTAGTCAAAACTAGGACAAAAAAAAAAATTTTTTTGCACATAGCAGGCCTACTGCAGCCTTGATCTCAGGAGTCCTGTAGCCTAAAATCAGTCCCAGTTTTTCGGACTGTCCAAAAAGAAAAAGCCAAACAAAATAGCCTGCTCCCTCATAGCTGAGAGCAGGGGTTCCATCAGTGCAACAGACTAAAGCATACGCTGGACTGCATTGTGACAGGCACAGAAGGGGCCATACAGACCCCTGGAGCTCCCACTGCAACCTATGGCTTCACTCCCCTGTATCGAAATCCCATAGCGATATGCTGCCCCACGATTGGCTGCTGGCGGTCATGTGGTCTGTTTCTACAGGCTGCCTGAAAAGCAAAAAGGGCCCCGGACCACAAGGCAGCCACTGGCCCATCGCAAGGTCACATTTCGTCAGGGGACTGTGATGCAGGGGTTTATAGCAGAAATCTGGATTTTTAGAAAATGGGTGTTGAACCACTTTAAGCTTGCATTTATGGAGGAAAAAAAAAAAAAAAGTCCTTTCTTACCTGAAATTCAATGACAAGGCGACCCTTTTCATAAGGCCGGCGGTAGAAAGGCATACCTTCATTTAACACACATTTAACGTCTCCATGTTTGACAATCTGACCTATAAAACACAACAATTCCACAAAAATGTTAACAATCCTGATACAACTGATCATTTGCAATTATGTTTAGTATACTCCTAATACACTTCTAAACCATACTAACCAGGATGAGAAGTAATAATTATGGTTCGATTGTCTAAGGTTGCAATAGGTTTCTGGAACCCACACAGAGCTTCCACTAGTTCTATTTCCATGTGCATTAACAGATCTTCACCACGCCTGAAATACAATAGAAACCATGTAAAGAACCACTCCACCCAAAAAAAAAGGTTAAGGTTACCAGCTACTGTTATACCTTGTAAATACGGCATGATCTTTCTGGTCAAGGACAATGATAATATCACCTGCCTCCAGACCAGGCTCTTGGTCGCCTTCACCAGAAAATGTGATTTTCTGACCATCTTGCATTCCTGCATTTAAAATGTAAAATATGAATAAGGAACCAAAAGCAGTACTGGTAACACTAGAAATACACTGCTATTTAAGATACATTTGAAGGGAAAAAAAGCCCACCTTTGTCAATATGAACTTCAAGAATCTTTTTCTCTCTGACAATTTTTCGCCCATTGCAGCTCTTACACCGATCTTTTGGATTAATTCTCTCCCCTTGTCCTTGGCACTCTTGGCACACTGACTGAATTTGCTGGACCATTCCTGGCCCAATTTGATGGATTCTGATTTGCATGCCAGAACCTCTGCAATTTGGACAACACTCCACAGCTCCTTTTCTTCCACCACGACCTAAATAAGAAAAAAAGGCATTTTAGATCATGGAAAAAAGTCACAACTATGAGAATATATAATAGAAGCAGTAACCCATAAAAAAAACACTAAATTATATACCCAGACCATAACAAAAATACAATTCTGTGATTATTCACCTGTAGAATTGATTTTACGGTGTACAGCACGTCTTGCTTCATTTCTTATTCTTCACATGTGGGTAATCCACCACCAGGTGGAGCAGTCGACTGCAGGAAGACTTGTGGCCCCTCCCGGCCATATAAGGCCGGAATTACCCAGAAGACCCCAGTGTTTGAAAGCAGTATGCCAGAAGCCGGGAGGCAAGAACCATGTTAATAAATAACACAGCCCGTATAGAAAAAAACTCAACAAAATCACCATAACAAGGCAACAGAACGATAACAAGGGTGGGATGAAGCAAGACGTGCTGTACACCGTAAAATCAATTCTATAGGTGAGTAATCACAGAATTGTATTTTTCCCAGGTGTACAGCATGTCTTGCTTCATTTCTTATTCTTCACATGTGGACATCCAACAGCAGTGTCCAAAAAGAAGGGTGGGATCCCCAGAGAGCAATGGCAGGCAGTTCAAACCACTACTGCCTGAAGCACCTTGCGGCCAAAAACGGTGTCAGCCGAGGCCCTACCATCAACTTTGTAAAACTAAGAAAAGGTATGAACCGAAGACCAAGTAGCAGCCTTACAAACCTGTTCAACAGAAGCCTGGTGCTGGAAGGCCCAAGAGGCACCAATAGCACGAGTGGAGTGAGCTGTAACACGGAAAGGGGGTTCCTTCCCCTTGGCTGAGTATGCTTGCACCACCACCTGTCTAATCCACTTACTGATAATGGATTTGGCTGGAGGCAAGCCCTTCCTAGGTCCAGAAGGAAGGACAAAAAGCGAATCAGACTTCCGAAAGGACTCGGTAGCGGCCAAAGAGAATGAAGGTTCCTTTCCTTGGAATTAGCAGGGGCAGGACAATAAGTAAGACAATGTCCTCATTGAGATGAAAGTCAGATACAACCTTGGGCAAGAACTCCAGCTTAAGACTGAATACCACCTGATGCCGCTCAAAATAAGGAGGTTTAATCGAAAGCGCCGCCAGCTCAGAAACGCGACGCACTGAAGTGATAACAACCAAAAATACAATTCTGTGATTACTCACCTGTAGAATTGGTATTATGAGTATACAGTACGTCCTGCTCCAAATCTAATACTTACAGTTGGGACATCCAATAGCAGTGTCCATAAAGTAGGGTGGGATCCCCAAGAAAAAATTAGCAGCAGGCAGTTTAAACCACTGCCGCCTGCTGAACCTTGCGGCCAAAAACAGTATCAGCTGAGGCCCTAACATCAACCTTGTAAAACTAAGAAAAGGTATGAACAGAAGACCAAGTAGCGGCCTTGCAAACTTGTTCAACAGAAGCCTGGTGCTGAAAAGCCCAAGAGGCACCAATAGCATGAGTGGAATGAGCAGTAAGGCGGAAGGGAAGATTCTTCCCCTTAGCAGTGTAGGCCTGAATCACAGCCTGACAACTCCACTTGCTGGTAGTAGACTTGGCAGGAGCCAAACCCTTCCTAGGACCAGAAAGGACCACAAAAAGAGCATCAGTTTTCCTGAACGGTGCAGTAGCCACCAGATAGTACTTCAGACACCTAACCACATCCAAAGAGTGCAAAACTCTCTCCTTAGCATTGCTAGGATTAGGGCACAAAGAAGGAAGAACAATATCCTGATTCAAATGAAAGGCAGACTCTACCTTAGGCAGAAAGTCAGGTTTGAAACGAAACACCACCTTGTCCTGGTGTCTCTCATAGTAGGGGGGCTGAATGGACAGCGCCGCCAACTCAGACACATGCCTGACAGAAGTGATCGCCACCAGAAACACAACCTTGAGCGTAAGAATGGCCAAGGCAGCATCCTGCACAGGTTCAAAGGGAGCACCCTGCAAGGCTGACAGAACCAAGTTCAAATCCCAAACAGGCACCATAGGTTTACGTGGGGGACGCACATGAGTAACCCCCTGGAAGAAAGTCCTGATCAGAGGGTGCTGAGCAAAGGACTTCTGGAAAAAATAGCCAGGGCAGACACCTGACCCTTCAGAGTACCGAGTTGGAGCCCCATTTCCAACCCATGCTGCAGGAACTCCAGAATCCTGGGAATAGAGAACACACAACAGGAAAGAGACTTAGACTCACACCAGTCAATGTAGGCATGCCAAACCCTGTAATAAATGGAAGAGGAAGACTTCTTCCTAGCTTTAATCAAAGTATCCACAACTGAGGAAGACAGCCCCTTCTCCATCAAGATGGAGGTTTCAGCAGCCAAGCCATCAAAGCCAGAGTTTGTAAATTAGGATGGCATAGTGAGCCCTGAGTGATCAGATCTGGCACCAGGGGCAGAGCGTACTGATCTACTACCAGCTGTACAACGTCTGCGAACCACACTCTTGGCCACCTGGGGGCCACCAGAATTGCTGGCACCCCCTCCAGAGCAATCTTATGCAGAACCCTGCCCAGGGGAGTGGGGGGGGGGGGGGGGGGAAAGACATGCAGGAACTGAAAGTCCTTCCATGACATTGCTAGCGCATCCGAGGTCAGGGCCAGAGGATCCCTGGACAGAGAGACAAAAGCTGGGAGCTTGTGATTGTGTAGGGACGCAAACAGATCCACATCTGGTTGGCCCCAACGGTGACAGAGATTGAAACACCCTGCTGCTGCTGCATAGGGACCATTCTCCCTGGCGAGAGGTCCCCCTGCTCAGAGTCCGCCAGGTGATTTTCCACCCCCGGGATGTACACAGCTGAAATGCAGGGGACATTGGCCTCCGCCCAAGTCAGGATCCGAGAAGCTTCCTGGAGGGCCCCCTTGCTCCGGGTCCCTCACTGATGATTGATGTAGGCAACTGCCGTCTGGTTGTCCGAGCGCAACTGAACAGGCAGGCCCTGAAGATGAGTAGTCAAGCGAGCCAGAACTAACTTGATCTCTCGCAGCTCCAAGACATTGATAGGAGTGGAGGGGGGGGGGGGGGGGAAGAGCCCAGGGACGCTGGGTCCTTGTCCCATACAGACAATAGGTGAAGTTGCAGAGGCCTCAAGTGGAACTGAGCATAAGGGACCGCTTCGAAGCACGCCACCATCAGGCCCACCAGCTGCATCCCCTGCCTGATGGAGGGATGGGGGCAAGCTAGGAGGGACCGAGCCTGTGTAATCAGACTGTCCACCTTCTGCTGAGGAAGGAAGATCCTTGCCTGAACTGTATCCAGATTCATTCCTAGGAATGGAGTTACCAAGGAAGGGGACAGTGAGGACTTGGGGTGGTTGATCACCCATCCAAATGACTCCAGAGTGGACACCACCAGCTGAGTATCCAACTCTGCCTGATGTAGAGACTGGGAAGTGATGAGGATGTCGTCCAGATAGGGAAGCACGCGGACGCCCTGACATCTGAGCAGAGACATCACCAAGGTGCTAGCTGGCGTGAACACCCTGGGAGTGAAGGCCGAAGGGCAAGGCCACAAACTGGTAGTGTTGATCCATCAGAGCGAACCTGAGGAACCTTTGATGACCTGGGAACACAGGAATATGAAGGTAAGCATCTTTGATGTCCACAGAAGTCATGAAATCCCCTTGGCGCAGGAAACTGATGGCAGAGCGCAGAGTCTCCATGCGAAAGCGCCTGCCCCTGACAAACTTGTTGAGAATCTTTAAGTCAAGGATGGGCCTAACAGAACCATCCTTTTTGGGTACTGTGAATAGGTTGGAATAAAAGCCCTTGCCCTTTTCTCTTACAGGCACCTGGCAGATGACCCCCAGCTCCAGGAGGCCTTGCACCGCTTGCACTAGCTCCTGAGCTGACACAGGGTCCTGAGGAGTCTGGGAACTGATGAACCTTGGAGGGGGATCAGCAGCAAACTCCCAACTTGTAACCGGAGGACACTACCTCCTGAATCCACCGGTCTGAGACATGAAGCCTCCAGACGTGAGCGAAGTGCTGCAGCCGCCCCCCCACCCGGATGGGTGAGGGCGCCCCATCATGCCTGAGGGGGCTTGGGAGAGGATTTAGCTTTGGGACCCCAGGAGGAGCCAGGATGTCCACATCCTCTGCCTCTACCCCAGAAATCTCACTGGGCCCCAGGGAAGGACACCCCCCTTTCCTGTCTTGCACCGCGGTAAGGGGAGGAGAAGGAACCCTGACCCAGAAAGGGCCAAGGTTGCCGCCTGCGCCCTCCCTTAGCAAAAAGGTCCAGCCGGTCTCCAAACAGACGCAGTCCTTTAAAAAGGGAAAACCAGTGAGGGCCTTCTTGGCAGCGTGGTCAGCAGCCCACTGGCGCAGCCAAACCAAGCAGCGTATAGCCACCACGAGGGCAGAAGTTCTGGCACACATTCTGATGGTGTCATCCAATGCTGATAGGACAAAATTTACAAAAACATCACAACTGGAGGAGTGCATTAAACACCTCACAAGGCAAATCCACAGGGGCACTATCGACCATATTTCTGATAAGGGTTCTAGTGGCCACAGCAGTAATGGCAGAGGCCCCGACCGGGCGCAGCGCCGTCCCCGCACATGCAAAGGTGTGGGATGCCAGCTGATCAACACGCCGGTCTTCGGCATCCCGCAGAGTAGTAGAATCAGGGGGGGGGGGGGGGGGGGGGGGGAGGTTGATGACCAACATTTAACCACCTCAGCATCCTTCCTATCCCAACTCTTTGGAACCTCGGGAAGTTTACTGGGGCGCTCCCATTCCTTGAGGTTATGGAAATGTGCCTGCTCTGGAAATTCCAAATGTGATCTTGCTGTGTGGAAAAGCTCCCCTCTTTGCCTGGGAGCCTCAACAGGGAGAGAGATAGACAGAACCTCAAAAATCTGTCAGTGTCATCCGGGGCCCAGGGGGTCAGAGCCAGAATAGTCATGACCCCTTGGTCTCTCATCAGATGAGCCTGAATCAGAAAAGAGCTCCCCTACATCAGACGGGGTATAGCCACACAGATTCCAAAACTCCTCAGTTCCCATAGGGAAAACAGTAACATTAGGCATCAAGTGCCGCTTCATAGCAGGGGCCTTACGCGCTAAAGACTTCTCAATAATCTGTTCAACAGTAGCCAGTCTAGAAGACACATCAGGCTGAGAATCCCCACTAGTATGCAACTCAACAGGAGTGAGATTTAAGCTTGGGGGAGTAGGTGAAGTGAAACGAGGTGCAGCCACTGGCAGGCCAGATTGCAATGCAAGCACCTGCTCAGCACAGGGTACACAGACCCGCACCTTGTCAGCGTCAGCATGAGGCTGCCCACACGCTACACACAGCCGGTCTTGTCCCAAAGGGACCCCGGTAACATTATCCTGGGACGTCTCCATATGGTGATTATAGCGGCGCTATACGCCGATAGGGAATAACGCTATAAAGCAACCCCGGATGCCCCAATAACCCGCTAGGGACGTGGGAGTATAATTTTTACAAGGCCTACAAGTAATACTAAAAACAGGGCCGGGAGAAGCCAAGAAGGATTCGTTCGCCTGAAAGACATAAGCAGACAAGACCTTAAGTACATCGTGACAAAAGTGAAGCAGATAAGTCACCCTTAAGGGCACTTACGGACCGCGGTAGGTAGGCGTCCGCCGCGCCTAGGCCAACCAAGTCAGAAAAGATGGCGTTGGTATACCTCGAGGGGCGGGCCAGTAATAGCGTTGATGCGGAACGTGCCAAAGACGAGCCCCGCCCCCCCGAAGAGCGCAAAGCCAGAAGGCCAACAGCCAATGATGGCGCACTAGTGCCTGAGGTAATGCCGCCGCCAAGCGTGGAAGTCAGCGCGTGGCGGCGGTAAATTTAAAAGCAATAAAGACAAGTCAGCACGGCGGCTGACACAAGAATAAAGACATGTGAAAAGTGAAAGCAAAGACTGCATAACATACATATCTATACACATACACCCCCCCCCTCTTTTCCCCCGAAGACTACAAGGAGGATGAGGGAGGACGGCGGCCACTTAAATAGGGCCCACCGATAGGCAGGGGCACTAGTGCGGGAGGGGCATTCCATAGAGGCTCACCATAAGCCTGAACCGCCTACCCTTTGGTGGGGGATTGCGGTGGAGCAGTGCTCCTAAGCACCAACGGCGGTGCTGCCTACCTTCACCCGACCAGCGCAGCCAAGGTTGGGAGGCATATTAGCAGTGGAACGGGTGGGAATAGTCCTACAGGGCCGCAGGTTAATAACTCCGCTCACCTGCAAGTAGAGAGCCAATTTCTCATCCTTCGCAGCCAGACTGCAGAGAAATTCTGGGGATTTGTGGGAGGAGCCTATTTTCGATGTCTCTGCAGTCCAGCGCCATCTGGCGGAGTATATCCCAACTGTATTAGATTTGAAGCAGGGCGTACTGTATACTAAGAATAAAACCACTTTAATAGTCAAAATAGACAAAGCAGCATCACATAGGGGCTCGAAAGGTGGCCCTGTAGAGCAGAAAGCATCAAGTTCAAATCTCACACCGGTAGCAGAGGCTTACGCAGTGGATGTACATGAGCGATTCCCTGGAAGAAAGTTTTAACAAGTCTGATTAGCAAAAGATCATTGGAAAAAAATAGCCAAGGCAGAAACCTGTCCTTTGAGGGTACTCAGCTGTAGACCCGACTCCAGACCATGTTGTAAAAATTCCAGAATCCTAGAAATGGAGAATGTGCGACAAGGAAAACACTTAGACTAACACCAGGCAATATAAGCATGCCAAATCCTGTAGTAAATCATAGAAAAGGATTTCTTCCTAGCCTGGATCATAGTGCTGACCACGTCAAACCCTGGTCTGTTAGGATGGAGGTTTCAGCAGCCAAGCCTTTAAAGTTAGCGTTTGTAAATTGGGATGGCAAAGTTGACCTTGAGTGAGGAGCTCTGGAAGGTCGGGCATGACCAACTGATCCACCGCCATTTGAACGACGTCCGCGAACCATAGCCTCCTCGGCCAACGAGGGGCCACCAGGATGGTCGGTACCCCCTCCTGGGCCATCTTTCGCAGCACACAACCCAGAAGAGGAAAGGGAGGAAAGGCATAGAGGAGATGAAACTCTGTCCAAGGAATTGTTAGCGCATCTGTGGCGAAAGCTAGAGGATCCCTTGACAGGAAGACGAATCTTGGAAGCCTGCGATTGTGAAGGGATGCAAACAGATCCACGTCCGGCTGACCCCAACGGCGACACAGGGCCTGAAAGATCATCGTCTAGAGACCAATCCTCCAGATGGGCAGATCCTCTGCTCAGAGCATCTGCCTCCTGGTTCTCTACCCCTGGGATGTAGATCGCCGAGATGCAGGGAACATTCTTCTCTGCCCATGACAAGATCAGGGACACCTCCTTGAGGGCTCGTTTGCCGAGTCCCGCCCTGGTAATTGATGTAGGCAACAGCCATTTGGTTGTCCGAACGTACCTGGACCGCACGACCCCGAAGATGTGAAGTCAACTGAGAAAGTACCAGCCTGATCGCTTTCAGCTCCAGGAGGTTGATGGGTGTGTGAGCCTCCTGAGGACCCCACTGTCCCTGGAACTTCAGTGCTTGCCAAACTCCTCCCCAACCGGTCAGACTGACGTCTGTGGTGACAATCTCCCATCGTGGCAGCAGAAAGGACCTGCCCATCAGAAGATTTCTCGGGTCCAACCACCATGAGAGGGACTGTTTGGACAGAGGGGACAGAGTGAACCTCTGCTCCAAGGACTCCTGCCCTGCCTGGAGATTTAGTTGAAGAGGTCTCATGTGGAACTGAGCGAAGGGCACCGCCTCGAAACAAGATACCATGAGGCCTACCAACTGCATCCCCAGGCGAATGGAGGGATGAGGGCACAATAAAAGGGCCCGCACCTGGAGACCCTCCACCATCTGCGGAGGAAGAAAAACCTTGACCTGGAAGGTATCCAACGTCATTCCCAGGAAGGATCTTAACAAAGAGGGAGAAAGTTAAGACTTGGGGTAATTGATCACCCAACCGAAAGACTTGAGGGTGGAAACTACCACCTGAGTATCCCTCTCTGCCTGATGAAAAGATGGTGCAGCAATCAACAGGTCGTCCAAGGTAGGTAGAATGCGAATGCCCTGGCTCCTCAGCAGAGCCATTCCACCCGCCAGCACCTTGGTGAACACCCGGGGAGCCGAGGCGATTACGAACGACAAGGCCACAAACTGATAGTGCTGATCCCCCAGAGCGAACCGTAGAAACCTCTGGTGACCCAGGAAGACAGGAACATGCAGATAGGCGTCCTTATGTCCACCGTTGTCATGAAGTCGCCTGTGCCGACCGTAGGGTCTCCATGCGGAAGTGTTTGCATCTGAAAAATCTGTGAGACCCTTTAGATCCAGGATGGGTTGCAGGGAGCCGTCCTTGGGCACCATGAACACATTGGAGTAAAAGCCCCAACCCTGTTCTATTAGAGGTACAGGGCACACCACTCGGGGACAGAAGATGTTGTACTGCCAACCTCAGACCCTGCGCCATCACGGGATCTTGAGAATTCCGGATGAATCGTGGGGGCAGCCAAGCCATCAGCTCTATTTTGTACCCGGAGAACACCACTTCCTGAATCCACCGGTCCGATACTCGAGGTCTCCAAACGCGAGCAAAAAGGCGAAGCCGTCCCCCCACCCGGACGGGTGAGGGCGTCCCCTCATGCCCGAGGGGGCCTTGGTGGAAGGCTTAGGCTTGGATCCCCAGTTAAGGACGGGACGACCTTGGGCTCTACCTCGCCCCCATGAGTCTCTACGGCCACCAGAGAAGGCAGAACCTCGTCCTCGTGAGGGGCGAAAGGAAGAACCGACCCGAAAAGGCCAAACCATCTGACGCTGAGAAGTCTTCCATCCTTAGCCAGAAGGTCCAAACGTTCCCCCAAAAAGGAAGGGAATACCTGTGAGCTTTTTTGTCGGCAGCATCCGCTGCCCATTAACGCAGCCAGAGCAGCAGAAGCTCTACCACCAAAACGGACTAAGTCATCCTTAGCCGATATAACAAGGAAGTCCACACAAGCTCCTTATACTCCTCCACTCTTGTGAGATCGGGCACTGTCAACGAGACACCTCACCTTTTTAATGGCCATGGAGACAATGGCTGCAGCACAAATAGGGCGCAAACCAGTGCCCATGGAGGTGAAGGCGGCTGTCGGCTAGCTGATCCATGCGTCTGTCAACATGGTCACGCAAGGATGAGGTCTCAGGGGATGGCATAACCGAGGTATTGGAAAGTCCCAGGACAGGAGCATCGACTTCCGGGGGGAGTGAAATGGACCGGGAAGAACCACAAGTAAAATACAAGACCCTGAAAAACATAAAAGGTGGCTAACATGAGCATCAAACAGTACATGCACCACCATATAAAAAACCACCACAAGTAAATAACAGGTTAAACAAAGTAATAAGGATGGGACTCACCGACCAATGGTGAAGTAAAGGCATGAGAATCCTGGCAGGATAGACATCGGATCCTAAAAAACGCCAAGGCAGCCTTTGGGAGCGCAGGACCCCTCCAATGAACAGGCAGAGGGCGCAGCGAAGCGTAGATAGGCGGGAGGAGCCAGCAGCGTATCGTGAGGCAGCAGGGACACACCACAAAATGGCGCGGATCCAGCCCCGTCCGGACCTCGAGGGGCGGGCCGCGACGCATCATCGCACGGTTCCACCCCCCGCAGCGCGCAACAGCCCCGGGCGCCCGCAGTTTAAAATGGCGCCCGGGAAGCAGAACGGTGGGGGAGGGAGACCCCCCCCCCCCACTTTAACTAAAGCGCTCTGGCGACACAAAGCTGCCTCACAAAAAATGCCGCCCGCCAGCTCTGCCCTGGCAACGAGGGTGCGCGTGCCCCCCCCCAACAAAGACCAAGTAGCGGCCTCACAGACAGTGAGGGAGGCGAGAGAAGAGAAACGAGGAAGGTAAGTAAATTCTGAGGTAAAAAGTGTTTCAAAAGTGACAAAACACACAACAAAATAATAAAGCTTGTGGGAATAAATCTAAACTAAAATAAAAAACACAGGGTCACAGTGTGGTTCCTCCCACCCCCCCATAGGCTCACCATAGCCTATGGCCAGCTAACCTTAAGAAAAGGTCTGCAGCCCAGAGAATAGCTTTGCCAAACGCCTGACCCGCGGCGTTCCCCTGCCTTCACCTGGTCCGCAGCCATGGCTGGGAGGCAAAAGGGTCCTGGAAGCAGGTGGGAATAAGGCTTGCAGCGGCTGACGGGCTTGGGATGCCCCGCTTATCTGCGAATGTCCATGGAGAGAGAGGAAAAACAGACCATCTTCGCAGCCAGACTGCAGGAGAAGACCGGGGTCTTCTGGGTAATTCCGGCCTTATCTGGCCAGGAGGGGCCACAAGTCTTCCTGCAGTCGACTGCGCCACCTGGTGGTGGATTACCCACATGTGAAGAATAAGAAATGAAGACGTGCTGTACACCTGGAAAATACCTAGTGCAGTACCTTGTTGCTGCTGCACTGGTTGGCCAGCTAGGTCCTTTGTCATGTCCAGGTAGTCATTTTTCCACCAGCAACTTCTGCCTATAAGCAGGGGAGCAGACCCTCAGCACTGGTAAGGAAACCGCTTCTGCTTTTCTCACATTTGTGAATGCCCTTTAATGGTTTATTAACTAAAAACAGCTCTATTTTATAGCATAGCTTCCCCTACACATGCACTTAAGAAAAACTTTAGTTTAGCGGATTCAAACTTTCCTATGCAATTGGGTAAACCAAACCTCCCAAAAAATTGTTAAGGGCAGAATGCACCAACTGCAACTTTAAAGTAGAATCTCAAGAAGAAACTCTTCCCTAATATTGCCCTGGAATGTCTGAAGCATTTTTAGGCATGGAAAGCAATACTACTGGACTACTCGATAACAGTGCTGCAAGGGAGCGCAGGTAATATGCCCACATACCTTCACATTTGTCACAAATTGTATTCTTTTGCAGAGACAACTTTCGAGTTGCGCCATTGTACAGGTCGTCCAGCGATACAGACAACTGATGCACTACATTTTTGCCTGCAAAAGAAAGTTAACGAATCTTTAGCATAAATGACAGCTTTATTTTTATATATTTCTAGGACAACTGAAAAGTCTGCATGAAATTTTACCTCTTCGCTCTCTTTGCATTCTTCCTCCTCCTCCAAAGAACATGTCAAAGATGTCCATAGGAGAGCCAAATCCTCCTCCTCCCATGCCTCCTTCTTTAATAGCCTGCTCTCCACCTTTGTCATACAGGTCACGCTTTTTGGCATCAGATAATACTTCATAGGCTTGAGAAATCTGTTTGAACTGTTAGAATATACAGATAAAAGAATCCTTGGAATAAAAAAAAAATCTCAAACTCATTCCACTAATATTTAAAGTCATTGCCCAGCCCCAAAAAAACAATTCTATACCCAACCCCCCCTGATGACCACTCCAAGCCAAGATCCAAATGCCACATCGCCCAGCCTGATCGTCAGTCACATCTGCATTCATGATAGGCCAACGCCCCAAAGCCATCTGTCACAGTGACGCTGACACGCCCCTCCATTCACTGCAATGTAAAGGGTGGGGGTGGTTGCAGGGTTTTGACACTCCTCCATTGCATTGAGCAGAGTGTTGCTGTGACTGAGGGCAGGGGCAGCACCCTATCAGAAATACAGTTGTGACTGGCACTAGAGCTGGTTTGGGGAATATAGCATAAGAATCAGAGGCTCAGTTCAGCTGAGCAACTATATTTTTATGTGTGCCATTATTGTCTTAGTATATTGCATTAAAAATAAAAACAAAAACGTGGTACTTACTTTTTCACCTTCATTTGGGTTTTTATCTGGATGATATTTCAATGCAAGCTTTCTGTAGGCTTTTTTCAGCTCGTCTGGTGTGGCATTAGGTTTAACACCCAGTATATCATAGTATCCAGTTTCTAACACCATTGTCCTAATTGAGCGGATGGAAGAAGTGTGTCAGACTGCAAAGAGAAAAAGAAAAAAAAAAAAAATCTTATTTGATTATAGACTATTCCTTTTGGCTAGTGCCTGACAACAGCAGCACAAATTAGCAGTTCTTGAATTCTGATATAACAAAGTAAACCAATTGATTTAACACATAACTAATTGCATTTGAGGTAGATGTAATACTCAGAAATAACACTTTAGCTTAAAGCGGACCTTCACCCTAAATAAGAGCAAATCTTATGTTTTTCTCACCCTGTACATACAGATTGCCCACATTAAAAAACATCCTACCTGCATCTATTGCATTTTCTGAGACTTTAAACATCCAAAATGGCAACCCATGGAGGTGCAGGCTGCCTGCATTCTGGGATTGCTGACCTTTTCCTGACCCCAGCTCTGCTGTTTGTGCAAAGCACAGCTATAATCCCGCTCCCCTGCACTTTTGACCTGTCTCCTCTACTCAGTATGTGATGTGCCCATATCCTAGAGTCCTGAACAGAGTTGCAGGCCAGTGAGGGAAAGAATAAAAAGCAAAGAAAAAACGCTAAATATACTAATTTTAGATGCTGAGAATTTTTAAAGGTTTGGGCTTTTCATTAAATAATGCTGAAGGTCCGCTTTAAAGTGTACCAAAACCCAGGATTTTCACTATCCCTGGTTTCAGGATGCCCTGTTGTGTGAACACCCCCCAGTCGCCTCTCAAACTTACCTTACTGACATTCCTTTAGAGCTTGTAAGGGCAAGACAGTATCTTATATTCAAAATATCATGAACTCTACCAACGTATTTGTAAGCATCTTTGTACTGTATGTTCTACAATGTCTGTAGTCACTTTGTACAGCATTATGGAAGACGATGGCGCTTTAGATACAAATAATTCTTCCGTCGAGTGCTCTTGTTCCATAAGCGATTTAATTCCTGCATACTCAAGCATGTCATTTATTGATGTTTAAGAGCTCTGGGCATACGGCGGGAACGCATACCTGGCCTTCCTGTGTTCTGTGGTGTACATCCACAACCAGTACATCAGAAGGTCTACAAATGCAACGGGACCTATAGGAAAGGTGAGGATGTACTAGGGTTCCCAGGGGGTTCACACAAGGGAGCAGTAAATCAGATGGCCCTGGAGTCTTTTCTCAATTTCAAATCAAGATACAGGTACCAGAATTCCACTTTGAATCAGAGACTGCAACCATTTCTACCATCCTTATGAAACAAAGGGTGCAGGGGACAAATCATAATAAAGGCTGAGCCTTTAGTTTCCAAAACAAAAAGTTTAAAATAAACTATTACTGCTTTGAAACTATTGAAAGTTGAAACTGTAAGCAAGAACAATTAACTTTGCATTCAGTTGCATCTCGCTTGACATTGGCCATGTACTTTGTTCTACCCAGATTAGAAGGACTACTTTGTACAGTGCTATGGTAGATGAAGGCACCAACAGTAATTAAACCCTGTTGCCTGCAATATGGACAGCCTGTGCCGATACTGCAGCAGTGCAGAAGGGAGAGTACTCAAGGGTTTTATGACAGTTGGTTGGTTTCACCGATAGAGCCCATTGCTCCATCAAATTTAGGTTTTTAGACATAACCTGTTTAGAGAAGCACTGAATCTGGAAGAAAACAGCCAAACTAGCTTTGCAAAAGTCAGAAATGGCAGCCCCAGCCTTTACCCGGGTCAGTCCTTTTAAACACTTGGTCTTAGTACTTAATCCTGATTTTGTGATTATGTGGGACATGCTAAACCCTCACACTGCCCCATGATAGCTTGTACAATACTGTCTAAAGGTGACAGGAACTAGACATGACAAGAGCCAGCTGGGACTCCATACTGAGCAGATCTCTTGCTGGCTGCTGCTTGTATTTGCAAATGGAACACAGCCAGAGCAAGACCAGAATCAGGTGTCACTGAGGCCTGGGATGGGGGACCGCAAATTCCTCTACAAATGTCAATTTCAGCTGACAGTAATGTACACTGTGGCAGCTCAGGTGGATCCATGGGCAAAGGGACATTGTGCCTTTCTTTCATTGCTTTATGCGATGACAAACAGGATCACCTGACAGCTGCTACTAATGGCGTAACTAAGTGTGACGGGGCACTACTGCCAACAATAAATAGGGTCCTGTAGTGGACCAACACCCAGGATTTTGACTATCCTGGGTCTTGGTCCACTTCGGTGGGGCACCCCCGATCGGGGTGCCCCGCTGTGTGAAACCCCCCCGATCACCCTAAAAACTCACCTCTCCCCGCGCCGACGGACAAGCGATTTGACAGCCGCTTGTCCGTGGCTCCTCCGCCGCCTCCCGCGCCGGCCATTCACAGACGGCCGGCGCAGGCGCACGCCTAGAGGGGCGCGAGGGAGGCGCGGCGGCCGGCCGCCGCCGAAGCTAAGGTAAGGAGGTTTGGGGGGGGGTTTCACCCCGCAGGACATCCGAGATCGGAGGGAGGTGATTGGCCCGGGAATCTTATAGATTCCCGGGCCGATCACCCGAGGGTGATGGTCCACTTTAAAGTGGACCGTCACCCTGGGGTGATCGGCCCGGGAATCTATAAGATTCCCGGACCGATCACCTCCCTCACCGCGGGACATCCGAGATCGGGATGTCCCGCGGTGAGGGACCCCCCCCAAAAACTCACCTCCTCGGCGCCGGCCGCCGCCTCCCGCGCGCCCCTCTAGTCGTGCGCGCGCCGTTTGTGAATGGCCGGCGCGGGCGCGCGCGCTGTGAGAGGGACGTGCGGGAGGCGGCGGCGGACGCGCTGGCTTGTCCGTCGCTGTCAGCGCTTGTCCGTCGCTGTCACCCGGCCACGTGGGAGCGTTGTGAGGTGAGTATTGGGGTGTTTCTGGGGGGTTTTACACAGCGGGGCACCCCTAATCGGGGTGCCCCCCTGAAGTGGACCAAAACCCAGGATAGTCAAAATCCTGGGTGTTGGTCCACTTTAACATAAGCTGTATGCAACTAGAGACTAAAGACTAAAACAGCAGAGACAAATGTTGCCTCCTCTCTGCAACTGGCAATTGAGCACACATGATAAATGAGGAGCAACTCTTCCCGGTTTAAGAACCCACGTGGCTGTTGCCGAGCAATCACAGAAAGGCACATATGGGCTATCCTATCAGGGCATAGAGATTGCCAGTACAGGGACTGGGTATGCAGGGCGTGCATCACTAATCAGGATGCCCCTCAGTTAAGAGCAGCACAGGGCTGCTTTATTTTTTCCTCTGCTGGGTGTGGCAGCAGAGGAGTTTAGCTTGTAACTGAAACAATTAGCATATGGCTGCCATTCAGCCATCAGAGGCAAAGGCCCAGCTTCCCAAGTCATATGGTGCAAGCATGGGCTCTCATCCAATCCGTGCTGTATGCCATACATATTAATAAATGACAATACAGCGCCATTTACACAGCTTGGCAATTGGAAGCAAGAGCAGCCACATCCCTAGTTCTCCTTAGACTGGGCAAGCTCCCTATTACAATGGCTGGGTGTGGGAGCACATCCCCATTTGGAAAATTGGGAAACACCAGGGTCACTGCAGAAGGGGGGGGGGGGGGGGGGGGCAGTGGCCAGCCCTGGAGTATTTTAAACTCCAGACCCAGCAGCTCTTGGTTTTGTTCTGTTTTAAAGAGAACTTCAGAGGACCTGAAGTCTTGGCCTACTGGGCCATCTGAGTCCCACTCCCAGTTTGGGATACCCCAGTTGTGTGATCCCCCTCATTGCCTGTTTCACAGACCTGACCCCAGGAGCCCTTCTCACACAAAGCAACATCCCCACTCACGTCTAGCTGCGCACATACCCGCACCAGGCCTTAATGGCAGGCACTGGCAGCGAGTGCGGCCGGCGGCACATCCAGCTCCTTAGCACTTAGGAAAGCCAAATGGAGCCAAGCTGAACACTTGGCATGCTCCGTTCCAAACGCGCATGTGTCATGGGAACGGCATGAAGGGAAGGTTGTTGCATGATCCATGGGGAGGCACAGTGGGCCATTCCAATTCTGGATGCCCCTCCCCACTTGTTAGTAACACTAAGGAAAATGAAATTCATGTGTGTTCCACTTTATATCCAACATTTAAAAAAAATCCAGCTGCTGCACTGGTTAAATAGCGTGTTGCCTTTGCATATGCCCCTGAAAAAGAGCCCCCGATGTTGCTTAGTACACACCACAACCTGGGCATCCCAAGTTAGGCAGACCATTGGCTGCAATGACCATGGAAACAGCGAAAATCAATGACCCCCCCTCCCCCAAGTGTGGCCGATAGCTGAACAATGGCTCTATGCACCCTTATGGGGAGGCTCTGTCAGCCAAGAACCCGACAAGCTGCCCACACGTTTCATGTCCTAATCTCAGCCATCTCCGTGGGGGATTGTAGCAGACACACAATTCAGGTGAGTGGGGATGAGGGGGGTAGTGGCAGTTTTCTGATAGGAGTCTCCTCTTCCGAGGAGATGCCCTGTGTCTGGCCAGACAACCCCCAGGCCCGAGCCCAGCCACGCTCTAGCTTGCCATAGATTACGGGAGACAAACCCAAGCCAGAGGCCTAACAAATCCCCACACCCCGGAGAAGCCATTATCAACCGTCTGGAGGCCAGAGAAGGGAAGGGCGGCAATGTGACGGCTAAAATGGACGAAGCGCCCCCACCTTCCCTTTCCCACCAGCGGAGGGCCCCAGCAGGATTACGGCCCGCATGGCGGCCTTCTCTCTGGCCCTTTATGTCTCCCTCACACTCACCCAACGGCCACAGTGCCCTCAGCGCCGTTACAACCTCACCAGCAGCTTCTGGAAAGATCGAACACAATTGCCGCATCCGGGAGCTTATGCAAATTAAGGGGTGGGGCGCACGGCCTGACGACAGTTTTCCGGAACCGGCATTTGCCCGGCTAAAGACATACACGCGTTACTGGCAAGCCAAAGTGCGCATGCCCCGATTTTACAGAATGACGTCACTTGTGCACGCGGCGCCAGCCCACTTTTGCGCCTTAGTAAATCTGGTTAGGCGACCAGCAGGTAAGAAGCTGTATCAATGCTTCGTGTTCCCTGTGGTTATAGGGAAGAAACAACGTGAAACTAGCGTTCCTTTTCTTTACAGGAGGCGAGTGCAGATATTCGACATAATCATACAAAGGGACAACCTGGCCTTGTGCCAGAGGTCTATAGCTTTCCTCCGCAGTATTTATGTACTATTATGTGGTGCTTTCCACTAATAGAGGATAGAAACCTGGTCATATAACGGCCACTGAATGTTCCATCACCCTTTAAAGCAGACCAGAACCCAACATTTTCACTCACCAGGGTTTTGGTGTGCTTTACAGGGGCATCCCTATGTGTGAAACCCATATTCACACTTCCATGGCACATGTGCGGGCTCTGGTCCAATAAGAACTTGCCACCCTGCATATTCATACCTGGTAATAAGATGTAAATGAAACAATTGCTTCTCCATTCCTCTGTATGCACCCGTCTGCACATCGGTCGTTTTACAATGTGAGAATTTGGCGAAAAACCAAGAGGTTTCACACAGTGGGGCATCCCAAACTGAGATGGCTTTCACCCAGCCATGGAGTCTTTTAGACTTTAAGGCTGGCGTAACTATGTCTTGGTCTGCTTTAAAGTGGACCAACACCCAGGATTTTGACTATCCTGGGTTTTGGTCCACTTCGGTGGGGCACCCCGCTGTCTGAAACCCCCCAGAAAGCCCCAAAAAACTCACCTCTCCCCGCTCCCACGTGACCGCGCCAGCCAATCACAGCGCTCAGAGCCGCTGTGGTATGCGCGTCCAAGGCCACCTGGACGCGCATACCAGCTCAGCTGGCTCTGAGAGCTGGAGGCCGCGTCTCGCGCTTCCCTCTAACAGGGAGCGCGCCTGCGCCGGCCATTCACAAACGGCTGGTGCGGGTAAGGTGGCTGAGGTAAGGTTTGTGGGCCTCCTGGGGGGTTCCTCCCCGCGGGACATCCCGATTTCAGATGCCCTGCGGGGAGGGATCTGATCGGTCCGGGAATCTTATAGATTTCCGGGCCGATCCCCCCTGGGTGTTGGTCCACTTTAAAGCAGGACAAAACCGGGATTTTTACTACCCTGAGTTTTGTTCCGTGCCCTGGGGGCATCCTGAATTTGGATGCCCTGCTGTGTAATACACCCAAAATGCTCTTGGGAGAGGATCACATGAGAGCAGTCTGCACTGCCAAATGCTGTATGAGTCTGTGTGCCTCCCCTCCTCCCCTTTCTGTCTCGCAATGCTATTGGACCCTGATATTACCGGTTTGTAACTTGTGACTTTTAGGGAATCTAAAATAAAGTGTTTTTTTTTATTTATGATGCCAGTGCTTTGTTTGGATTTTACTGCTGGATATTTCGCTGCTGCACCAAGTTATCAAGACATTGACACTAAATGAATGTGGGTGTGAGCTGATCATGGACCCCACCATTTTAACTCTACTATGGAGTAGTTGCTTTGGCCTACTCCACTAATGCTCCTCACTAGGAGGTCACATAAACAATGACAATGTAGACCACACATTCTCAACCCGCAGTGGTGTAACTAAATGTCACAGGGCCCTGGTAGAAACATAAAGCGGAACAAAACCCACCAGTGTCCTCCTGGGGTCCATATTCCAGGGCCATCCAGAATTGGGGATGACACGCTGTATGAAACCTTCAGGGAACCAGGTAATTGCTTACCTTTCCCTGGTCCATGGGCAGGCTTTCGTCCAATGAGAGCTGTCTGACGTGACTATGTCATTTTGCAAACAACACTCAGATAGGCTGGGGTGGGAGCACACATGCTGCCAGGGATGCGGTAGCGTTCACTCCCCCATTGAAGTCAATGAAAGCCATTTGTTCCGCTTTAAATGGGGCCCCATTTTTGGCTCAAACAGTAAACCTTTTACTCAGTTGAATACAAGTAGGCAACTAAAGACTGGCTAGCAGAGACAAATGGTGCTTTTTTTCCTGTACATAATGCCATATGAATACAAATCTGAATAAGGTGAAGGAGCAACAATGATGGGGCCCCCAACCTTACGGCCCCGGTGTGGTTGCGACATTCACATCCCCTCTAGTTACAGCCCTGTCAACCCTACTTATCATGGACCATAAACAGGCCAGGTTTTCCATTTCCACACAGGTGACGTAATTAGCTATAATCTAAACACTAGTTGTGTGAAGAGCTGCAAAACCTGGCGTGTTGGTGGCCCTTGAAGAGAGGGCTGGGGACCCCTGATGTAGAGAATTCAAACATAATCATCCTTAAACCAATCGCCTATGATCCATGGGGGGTCACACAAATGCCCTGTCCAGGCATAAAACAAAAAAACCCTATACTTGCCTTTTTTCCCCTTCGGTTCCTCTGTGTGGGTCTGGAGTGCCCACACAGCTCCCCTGTACTGCGCACCATGTATATACTTACCAAGGGTGGAGATCCAGCTATCCTGTCTTCCTTGGTTGCAGCCTTTATTGTTGCCTCCCTGGGGGCTTTCTTTCTGAAGTGGGTTTGGCACGCCCTCTCCATTGTAATGAACTGAGTAGGCGTGTAAGGTGGCGTGAAGCCAGCCTGATGGATGCCACAGCGCTGGAGAATGGAATTGGTGCTTCTCCGGTATTGTAAGTAAGAGGCGCTGCTGCGCAGGATATACGTATATAGAGTATAGGCTTTGTTTGTTTTATGCCTGGACAGGGACTTTAATTTAGGTTAAGAGATTAGAGAGTTTGTAACCATAAAAACAAAGAATATATGTGTGTGTGTGTGTGTGTGTGTGTGTATATTTGTGTGTGTATATATATATATATATATATATATATATATATATATATATATACACACACACACACACACACACACACTTCTCTCGCCTGCCAATGTTGTTGACATGAAAGTAGAAGTATGCTTAATAGCAAATGCACTGACGTGAGCCATGTTGCTGGGCTGCAAGGGATCGATTGAGAGGTAAACAGTATATTTTTTGGGGGGTTTACAGCACAGCCGGGAAACATAATTGGTTGCTTGTGGCCACCCAGTGCGGTGAGCTGCCGTAAAGCACCCATGGAGCAGGTTAGGTGCCTTGCTGAAGAGTATTTCAGTCATGCCTCTGCCGTGACTTTAACCTGCAACCCTTAGATCAACTTTCTTGCAACTAGGCCACGACAGATCCACAATATATTATTTTTATTCCCAAGGATTACTTTGTGTCTGCTGTACAGGGTACATATTTAGGAATTCTGTTGGAAAAACTTACCTGGCCCAGGATAAAGCCACCGCCCTGGCATCACTGGATCCCGGACAAGGTAAGGAGCTTTTTTATTTGTGACCCCTTGCCCAGCTTCAGTGCGATGATTAGGGGAGAAACTGCCATACTGTCTGTTCTAGGGGTTTGGGGGGATTCTGTCACACTGTCTGTTATAGGGGATTGGGAGGGGGGAGTCTGCCACACTGTTTGTTATAGGGGAATGGGGGGAAACTGCCACATAGCCTATTATAGGGGATTGGGTGATTCTGCCACACTGCCTTTTATGAAGTGATTGGGGGGGATGTTTCCACCTGTTGTTAGGTTGGGGGGGGGGGGTTATTTTAGCACACCATTTGGATGAAAATATTTATTTTCTTATTTTTCTCCCCTAAACCCTAGGTACGTCTTGAGGTCAGTAGGTAGGTAGAGTAGAGTATTTTACCAGAGGATGCTCACATGTTGTGCCCTCAGCAGGTAATCAAATAGGTGGACTGCTCCCTTATGACTGGCAGCAGGGACATGTACCAGTCAGGGAGTGCGCTATAAACAATGGAGCTAGCGATCACCTTAAAAAGCCTTTCATACCCTCCCCATGCCCATGTCACTTGACTGCGGTATGCATCCTTCCTGCATCCCTAGGTGAGCACCGCAGTCCACAGGAGAGAAAGTTTTCCCAAGTGCAGTGATGGGTAAGGGTCAAACTTTACAATTAATGAAATGTCACACAGATCTGGAAATGTATGGGCTATAACTTCAGTTACACGGCTGATGGTGAAAATGTCACAAAGGGCTACTGACCCAAGTGCAGGGTCAACGATATGGGGAAGGGACGCACCTTAGCAAGAAACAAATTGTAGTTGCTTATTCAATCTACATAAATATATCATTGGTATGATGTACATTGGTATCATGTGGTAGGTCAGCTACTACATACTTACATAAAAAAGTTACCCAGCACTCAGCTCTGCTAGAAATCATTTACTATCTATTAAATCAGAAGGAAAATGTGCAAATCTTTATTTTCTTATAGTAATAATGCTTGCATGCTGGCTTCTGAGAAAAGAAAAGGGCAGCAGAATCAAACTTCCACATGCTGTTCCAGTGGTTATTGGAAGAGGACCAGAGACAGAGATTACAGACAAAAAATGTTCCAGGCAACAAGGTATTGGCCTTTTTTCATTACATTATGAAATGGAAAAGTAAAGGATCTTATAGGAACAGTGTACATTTGAAAATGTGGACATTCACCCCTCCTTCATTAAGCACATTGCTTATCCCACATGAAGAACAGGAAGCACAGCAATAAATGCTCCCACCTACGTTTTCCAATGCATTAGTATGGAAAAAAAAGCGTGGTGAGAATGCAAGCTCGAAAGCTGACCCCTTGCCCCACATGAGGTGAAGAGCTCATCATATTTTAGTTAATTAACCCTTTCAGCTGGCCAAATTAGTTTCCCTGCCTTCATATATGATGGTCTGCATTAGATGGCTGAGGAGCCCCCAAACTGTGTAGTAGTGTGTTGCTACAGCTTTGCGCACTTAGGGCTTTGGAGGGTAGTGTCCCCTTGCAGTAGGCGTCACCAACTCCTTGTTAATTCAAATATATTGTTCCCCTCAATGTGATGAAAGACAGAATAGAGGTTGAACAGGCATTCTATATAGGCAGTTATAGTTCTCTGCAGCAATGATTCAAAGAATTGGGATGCCCCACTGTGTGAGACCCCCGGATCACTCTATCACTGACCTCTTCCATGAGCCATCTTTGCATCTCTTCGCTAGCTAGGCATGCACCCATTCCAGGGTTTTCTGAATAGCTGGTGTGGGCACGTCCACAGCTGGGGGCAGTACAGCAAAGGAAATTAAATAAGTGCTTTGTATTCTGATCAATAGACAGATTGTCCTCTGCTTTTGCCAAAAAATGAAAAACCACAATCTTTACTTGCATGCTAACTGTTTCACTTTTTTCCCCCTCAGTGCAGCTGATATCGGACTGTAACAAAGGATATGTGAAGGTTAAACAGGTGATTCTAAAAACTCATGTAAACACACCAAACAAATATATATTTAAAGAGACTGTAAACCCAGCTACCATAATAAGGCTGCAAGCAGCTTACCTGATGATGTCACCCCACCCTCCCTCTGTGCTAAGCCCAATTTGAGCATTAAAATATTACATGAGCACATTATTACATAACACATAAGCACCACAATCTTCCCCTGACTCCTATGGCTGTGAATGGCAGCCGCTAGACTGGAGTTAATGACCAGTACAGTCAGTACAGGATTGGATGATTGACCTATGCCATTATCTCCAAAATGGCTGTGCCCGGAGCCCAAGATATCAGGAGGATGTTGCTGGATCTCAGGCAAGGTTAGACGTTTGTTTTTTGTAACCCCCTGGGCCTGTCTGAGCGCAAGGGGGGACTCTGGAGCAGTTTAAATCTGCTCCATGATATGCCCTTCCCAGCTCAGCCACAACCCAGAGATTGAAAGGTTGAAAGGGTCTTTGCTTAGAATTCAGGTATTTACACATAGTTAGAGATCATGAGATGCTCATTATACACTTTTCCACTGGGGATAAGGCGAGAGAAAGTGTGTGCCTCGACAGGTACTTTAAAAACATAGCATTGTAAATACAAGGTTCTGTTTTAAAACATTTGCCAGGCAGGTATTATAGAAAAAGGACAGCATTTGAGAACTTTCTTTGGAGCACTGAGGTCCCGCTTTATATTTTTCAGAAGAGTAAGAATATCCCTTCCAGTATCTTTGAGGAGTATTTTTAGGCCAGGGGGAGTACAGAATATACTGTAATTTAAATGTACTTAGGCACTTGAGGTATTCCACCAATGCTTCCATACAGGAATAGATAATTCTGCCTGGGTTGTCCCGAATGCAGAGGGTTTGGGCATTTGCCCAATTTTCCTTTCCTCCCTTTGCTGATACTTGCCCTGGCTGCACATTTCCATGGCTCATTTGTTCTTTTTAGTATGTTTTGTTTGCCTTTTTATTTTCATAGATGTAGATACTGTAGTCCTGTGCCTTATTCCAGAGATCTAATCATATTTTTGTTACAATGCATTTATATTTTGTAATTTTTGTAGTATTCCAGCAGAAACCCTTTTCTCATCTTTTGTCCCGGTGCCCCTGGTGGGGTGGCAGCTGTCGTCTCCCCCTTGGACCACCTCTCCTCTTCCGCTCGCTGTCTGGGCCCCATCTCTGCATTTGTGCTGATGTGAAGGGGGGATGGGAAGCTTTTGACGGGGGCCTGTTGGCTTGTGGTGGGGCTGGACCAATTCCACCTCGTCTTGGTCTCTAATTTATCCCACGTGTGCTCTGGGCTATGGGACCCACCCGGTGGGAGGTCAGCAGTCACATGTAGTGCAAATGTGGTAAGTATTCTTGCCTAAGTTCTAACGAATAGGCATATGGTTTAGTAATGGGGGTACAACAGTCCTAATAGTGGAATAATGGGTGTAAGCCTGCTCTAAATGTAAAATAACACTGTAAATACATGGACAAAAATCCCAAGTCCTTATTTCACTTCTATAGCGGTGTGAGTTGAACATCACTGATGGGGAAAAAAGTGTCTGTTTTGTTTTTTATTTACCTTTTCCATTCACAAGCATGATCACTGAAGGCTGCCACATTTTCATTTTGAAGTTGTCTGCTCTAAAACTGAGAGCTTGCTCCTGATTGGCTCCCATTGTTGAGAGCATCCACTGATGACCGTTCATGCAATATGCCCCCTGCTGCCATTTAATGAGTGAGGCCACTCCCTAATGACTAGCGCCATGGAATAAAACTAGGCCTGTCAGGGCACATGCTGTTGGTACTGTAGCCGAGCCTGCTCACAGGAAGATAAGTGTGTTTTTTATGCCTGAATTGACGCTTTAATTTAAAATATTGCAGGGCTGATGGCTGCTGATAAAAGTAGGTGAGGCTGACAGAAAGCGAACAGTCAAAAATGAATAAAATCAGACCAACACAACAAACATTGCTCATAAGCATCCCTCTCCAGGGCAAATTAGATTGCTGCACATAATAAAAGAATTTACCTTTTTCTAACGCCTACTGGGATACATTTTTAAAAAAAGATGGCCGCTCATTGGCTTGCAGGCCACCTGCAAACAGGAAGTCATGCTGGGCTTCCTGTTACTGTGCATTTCAGTTATGTCCGTTGGGAGAGGAAGCTCCAAAATGGCTGCTACCTTTCTTTTCCAACTGTGCCAGGCTGTTGGTCTGGTTTATTGTCCTAAATGAAATCCATTTGAATTAGATGCAATCCCTCCTCACCCTTTTAGGTAGATGATATGTCATTTTGGGGTTTTCTTTTGTGAACAACAATGAAAAAAATAATAATCAAAGCAGTCCAAATTTAAATGTCTGTTCAGATTTTAGCAGCCTTTAGCTGTGCTGAATTTGCAATAATGATTATACAGATTATAATAATAATCTGTAACCTTTTTATATTCTAGATTGGAACCAACCCAACCAGCGTAGACTGTGTGAGCATTGGTAAAGATAAAGAAGTAAAACTAAAGCCTGGTCAAATTTTGCATTTGGTCAATGCGTTGTATCCCTATACTGTGGAGTTTGCTAGAGAATTAGGCGATACAGGTTCTAAAGCCCAACATATGAAACATGCCAACAAGAGACCACATGCAAGTTCTGTAGACAATAGCATAGAAGCAAAGTCCTCAAAGGTGCAATCTGATAACATTACCAACAGCAGCAAACACATGGGCAATGCTTCAGATGACCAGAAAGTACATGCTCCCCAGGTGTGTATTGTTTATGCTTTACTTTGGTTTTGTTTTCAAGCTTTCACAATCAAGGGTATTTGTAGTAGAAAATATATACTGCCCTTGCATTTCACACCTTTGATCCCACAAAGAGGCAGCTGGTGAGGCAAAGCTAAACAAGACCGCACACTGCACCTCCACTGGGATTTCAGAATGTCATTGGGATGACCTGTACAATATCTTCAAGTTCTGTTGCTTCTTATTACTAAATGTATGTCACAACTTTTTCATATGTATTTTTTTATTGTTTTCTAGTCTGAAAACAAAGGTCACTGGAGTCAAGGACTAAAGGTGTCTATGCAGGATCCAGAGATGCAGGTAAAGAGATGTATTGTCGGAGTAGTAACAGGCCATGCCTATAGAGAAATCCACTGTGCTGTATTTCTTGTCAATAAGGGTGTAACTGAGAGTGTTGGCTTTGTTTGCCAGTTGCACAGAAGCTTGATGCCCTAAGGGGACCCAACTGCTTGTATATAGTGGGTGGTAAAGCACAAAACCATAAGCCTTGGTCACAGTAAATCTGTTCAACCTATAGATAGAAGGAAGCCACCAGACTTTTGAGGTCTTTCCCCTGTTCTCTGGTTGATGTGGAAGGTTAAGACTACCTTGGGGCAAAAACAATCCAGTTTAAAGTGGACCAACACCCAGGATTTTGACTATCCTGGGTTTTGGTCAACTTCGGGGGGGGGGGGGGCACCCCGATTGGGGGTGCCCCTCTGTGTGAAACCCCCCAGAAAGCCCCAAAAACTCACCTCTCGCTCCCACGTCACCGCGCCGTCCAATCCCCGCCGACGGACAAGCGGGTGACAGCGACGGACAAGACAGCGCGTCTGCCGCCGCCTCCCGCACGTCACTCTTACAAGGCGCGCGCCGGCCATTCACAAACGGCCAGCGCGGGCGCGTGCACGTCTAGAGGGGCGTGCGGGAGGCCGATAAGGTAAGGTTTTTTGGGGTTTTGGGGGGGGTTCACCCCGTGGGACATCCCGATCTCGGATGTCCCGCGGTGAGGGAGGTGATCCACTGTTGGTGTTGGTCCACTTTAATGGCAAGCATCCGAATAACTAATCCTATGCTAAATAGGTGCAAGTCCAATTTATGTATTGAGATAGCCAACACGATTGTCTATAAAATGATGGTAGTCTCATTCTCAGCTGTACTGGATCCTAAGATATGGAGCCTGAAAGTCAAAACATTGTTACCCTTTTTTGGGTCAGTGTTAAGGGTTCTCTGGTTGACCCCACCTCCTAATATGATATATTTCTCTAGTAACTATGGGTAATCTCCCCACTTGTACTTCACTGATTTTATCAATGCCACCTCTACCTCAGGTATATATTTAAAGTGGACCAACACCCCGAACTCACCTCTCCCCGCGCCGACGGACAAGCCGCGGACAAGTGGCTCCTCCGCCGCCGCCTCCCGCGCGTCCCTCTTGACGCGCGCATGCCCGCGCTGGCCATTCACAGACGGCCGGCGCGGGGGCGCGCACGTCTAGAGGGGCGCGAGGGAGGAGGGCCGGCCGCCGCCGAAACTAAGGTAAGGAGTTTGGGGGGGTTTCACCCCGCGGGACATCCCGATCTCGGATGTCCCGCGGGGAGGGAGGTGATCGGCCCGGGAATCTTATAGATTCCCGGGCCGATCACCCGTGGGTGTTGGTCCACGTTAGGTGGAACAAAATCCAATAGAGCCAGTCCGGCGTGGGTCTGGTAGTTCAACCTTTACCATTAAGGGGTTCAAGTGACCTGTTGGACAATATACAGGTACAAGTTCCCTAGCTAGGGGGGACACAAACAATTCTCATGACAGGATGCATATGCCCTACTGCAGAAAATTCGGTTGTTTCATCAACCGAAAGTAGTTCTTGGTAGCATCATCTAGGTTATATAATACCAGGGGACAGGCTACCTTGCCTGGGTCACAAGGTGGGGATCCTCATCTTTATACATATTCTAACAATCTGTCACTGCATGACATTGACAAACCTAAGTCCATGGGAGCCGCCGTAGCCCAGAGATGCGGTGCGGAGGATGCGGCCGCAGTCATTTACATCAGTGGTCCCCAACCTTTTTTTCACCGTGGACCAGTTCAGGATTTGGTAATTTTACTGCGGCCCGGTGGGGCACTGGGGGGGGGGGGGGGGGCGGTGCAAGGAGAAAATGGAGGAAGAAAAAAAGAGAGGGAACATAGGGTGGGGAACAGAGAAAAAAAGGAGAAAGGAGGTTGGGAAAAGCGTAAAGAAAGAAAAGGTGAGAAATAGATAGAAGGGAAAATAAAAAGAAGGAAGAGAGTGAAAACGGAAGTGGGGGGGGGTAATGAAAAAAAGAGAGAGAATGTATAGCAATAGTGAGTGAAAAAAAGAGATAGGGAAGAAGAAAGGAAAAAAGAGGGGAGGGAGAGGGGGAGTGAGAAATAAATAAAAAAGAGAGTAAAGAGACGGGAAGAAGACAGAATGGAAAGAGGAGAGGAGGAATGGAGTAAGAGAAACAGGGAGGGAAGGGAAGGAGGGAGAGAAGGAAGTGAGAACTGAAGAAAGGGAGAGAGAGAAGAGCAAGTACAGAGAATAAGAAAGAGGAAGGGGAGTGAAAGAGCAAAAGGAAGGAAGAAGACAGTATGGGAGTGAGGGAGAAAGAGAGTGAAAGGGAGGAATTTAAGGAAGAAAGAAAAGGTGAGAAAAAAAGAGTATGGAAGGAAGGAGTGGGAGAAGGAAAAAGAGAGGAAATGCAGAAAGGATGGGAGAGAGGGAAGGATGAAAGGAAGGAGTGAGGGAAAGGATGAAGGAAAGAACGAGAGAGAGAAGGAAAGTTGAGGAAGAGATAGAATAAAGTGTGGCGGAGAGAGAGAAAGAGAGGCAGGGAAGAAGGGAGAAAAAAAAGAAAAAGAGAAGGACACAGGCAGAAAGATAGAGGAAGAGAAAAGGGGAAGGAAGGGACAAATAAAAGAAGCAAGAGAGGACAAAAAATTAAAGGAGGACAGTGATAAAGTGAGAGAGGGAGAAAAAGACAGAGAATGGAAAGGAAACACAGAATAGAAGAGAATGAGGCAGACTGGCCACAACTAATACATCATGGGTGGGACTTGCCTTTTCTCTCCTTTACTGTTGTGTCCTTGTGGAACTGACAGTCAGGGGAGGGGGGGGGGGGAGTAGGTAGAGGTCAATCGGCTCCCGGCCAGCCAGAGATGATTAAATAAAAGTCTCCAACGGCTGGTGGGAGCTCTGAAGCTTTTTTATTTTTACCTTATCTTCCCTGTCTTCGGCAGAGCCCGGGCACACCACAATTGTGCCCCGCCCACTCCTCCATCATTGGCCCAGCCGTGATTGGGCCTCCCTCAGCCTCTACAAAGCACCTCCTCCAGTTCTGCTGATGCCGCCGCACAGTGCGTTATTACCCTGGCCCCGGGCACACCACTCCACAGCGGGGGCAGCCGGGACATCTATTAAAGGGGCGGGACCGCGGGACATGGGGGGGATCCCGTCTCAGGGCCTGGTACCATTTGAGCAACGGACCGGTAGCGGCCCGGGGGTTGGGGACCACTGAATTTACATTACGACGGGAGCCAGTGAATGAGTGGACAGCGGGTGCGTGCATAGTGCCGGGAACACGCTCTACGGTGGCAGAAGGAAAGCACAGCAGAAGCACAGCTCTGGCGTCGTCCGATCATCGGGGCTCGATTGTGGTTGAGATAAGTGTTTTTTTTTTTTTTTTTTAAATGGGCTTTTCATAGCCTTTTGGGATTGAACCTTCCTCCTTTGTACTTAGAATCATGCTCCGTGTGCAAAGTTTTGGAGACATGGACACTATTTTGGGGCCCTTTTTGCCTGCCTTTCCACAAGCTCAAAGGGATCCTTTGCCTACCACAGTGTTTCCTACCAGGGGTTGTTTTGACTTCTTTTTTAGTAGAGACTTTTTGTTTTTACTTTTGCTGTGTACTTAGGTCAGGGGCGGATTTCCAACGTTTTTTTTTTCTGCTGGGATACATCAAACCATTTGTGGTGTTTCAGGTCTACACAAGGTTTTTAGATCCCCTAGTCCGTCATCAGTAAAAGTGGAAAAGCTCAACCATTCAGCATGTGGTCCATTGCTATTTTATCGGAAATGTTGACTCTTCCCGGAAGTTCAGCTGCCAGGCTTCGGCAGAATAGTTTTTAAAGTGGGAGCCCTGTGTAGCAAAACTCCTAATAATGAGAGAAAATGTTTAGTAAAATTTGTGAAAATTAGTAACTAAAATCCTCTGTTACATACAGTCTGTCACCCTGTGCACAAGCTTCCTGTGCTGGTGAAAGAAAGGTTTCTCTAAAAATAGAAAGTGGTGAATATTGGTTGCCTGATGCTGCAAAGGGGGCAGGTTCTCAACTTAGTTTTGACTGGATTTCTTCTTTAACAGATTGAATGAAAAACATTGCATCACTTTGCTTGTTTTGGGGTCAGGGATCATAACCCATCGTAGGTTCCCACCATAATGACCATATAACCCATCTTTTTGGCGAACACCCTCTGCATCCCTGACCCCACAGGTAGTACTTTTTTTGTTCTTATTTCCTAGTAATAGATCTGGCAACTTCCTACATTGCTAGGGATTTGAGTTGTAGCACTAGGGTTTGCTGGATTGCATCATGACCCAGTGCTCGGGATTTGAACATTCTGTTTTGCAAGTCTCATGGTGCTGAGTTCTCTTTCAGTATGCATGAAATGAATATCCCTAAGGCTGCATTCTGGTTATGTAGGAGCCCGAGAACAGAACACCAACAGTGCGGTCTGTGTAAATGAAAATGATGACTTATTTTTCAGTGAGCAGATTAGCTAGTTAGGTTTTTCATAACTGGTGGGATTTTGTCCGCTTAAATGCATGCTTTTGGATGGTCAAAACATTTTTTATTAATGCAACAAATTGAAATAAATGGCTTCTTATTGAGAAAAGTAAGACTAAGCATACCGTAGGTGCTATTTACGTTACAGACAAGTATAGGTGCTAATCATGTTGTTTCATACAGGTCTTCAAAGATGATAAGGTTGTAGTGATTAAGGACAAATACCCCAAGGCACGATACCACTGGTTGGTTTTACCATGGCAGCCTATCTCCAGCCTGAAAGCACTGAGGCCAGAGCATCAGGAGTTGTTAGAGCACATGCATGCTGTGGGGGAAAAAATGATAAAGCAGCAGTCATCGATCAGCACTGAAGATTTTAGACTTGGTTACCATGCTATTCCAAGCATGAGGTAAGATATATGAAGACTATATGATATATAAAAAATATTTGTTTTGTTGTTTTAACTGTACCATCAAGCTTAACTGTTTACTTTTTTTCTTCTTTCTACTAGCCATATTCATTTACATGCCATAAGTCAGGATTTTGACTCTCCTTGTCTTAAAAACAAGAAACACTGGAATTCTTTCACTACCAATTACTTTATAGATTCAAAGGGTAAGGGCTAAAAAATTTCAACTGCTTTTTTTGCCACATGCATTTAACCTTTGTAGAAAAAATACTTGATAAACCTAGGATTTTCTGGCCACTGCAAAGCCTTCCATGTCAGCAGTGTGAGTTGATGAGACATAGGGGCCGATTCAGATCTCACATCTCTTCTGTGTTTCCGCCATCATTCACTGTGAGCAGGCATGCCCCCACCATTAACTTCAATGAAAAGGGGCATGTGAAGACTTTAAAACACCTTTTCCATTGAAGTGAATGGGGTGGGGCGTTTTTCCCGTCGGAGACATGGAAGAGATGCGCGATTGGACCAGGCGGCATGATACCTGGATCCAGCAATCAGGTAAGAGCTGCAGCCCCTGACTAGTATCAATGGTCTGCGTATAGGATTTTATTTACTTTTGCCTGAAAAAGGTCTTTAAAATGCCAGGTTTTTGTCATGTAAAAAAATCAGATTAAGAAGAATGATTTTAACACTAACAACTTACTTGACCCCTTACAATCAGGATTCTGCAGTAACCACTCCACTGAAACTGCCCTCACCAAAGTCACCAATGATCTGCTCACTGCCAAAATCAAAGGTCACTACTCCATCCTCATCCTTCTTGACCTCTCCTCAGCCTTTGATACTGTCGACCACTCTCTGCTTCTTGATATTCTCTCCTCTCTTGGGGTTCAAGGTCTTGCACTCTCTTGGCTCACCTCTTACCTCTCTGATAGATCATTCAGTGTATCCTATTCTAACAGTCTCATCCTCACGTTCCCTTTCTGTTGGTGTGCCGCAAGGTTCTGTCCTAGGCCCCCTACTTTTCTCAGTCTACACCTATGGCCTTGGTAAACTTATAAACTCACTAGGCTTTCAATACCACTTCTATGCAGATGACACTCAGATATATCTCTCAGGCCCCAATCTCTCCTCTCTCCTATCTCGCCTCCCCAACTGCCTTGCAGCTATTTCTTCATTCATGTCATCTCGCTACCTCAAGCTGAACATGGACAAGACAGAACTGGTCATTTTCCCACCATCTAACTCCCCTCCCCTCTCTAACACGTCTATTTCTGTCAACAATTACACAATAACTGCAACTCCCCAAGCTCGGTGCCTGGGAGTCATTCTGGACTCTGCCCTCTCTTTCAAACCACATATTCACTCCCTGGCCACCTCCTGTCGCCTCCAACTTAAAAACATCTCCCGCATCCGTCCTTTCCTCTCACCTGACACCACTAAAATGCTAGTGCATGCCCTGGTCATATCCCGTCTGGATTACTGCAACATTCTTCTTTGTGGCTTACCAACTAACAGACTGGCACCCCTCCAATCTATCCTGAACTCTGCTGCTCGCCTCATCCATCTCTCCTCTCGCTCCTCCAGCTCTGCTCCTCTCTGCCAATCCTTACACTGGCTGCCAGTCCCACAGCGAATCCTGTTCAAAACTCTAACTCTCGCCTACAAAGCTCTCTCTAACCAGGCCCCTCCCTACATCTCATCTCTAATCCAACAATATCAACCTAGACGCAGCCTCCGCTCTGCTACCGACCTTCTCCTGTCCTCCACCCTGGTCACCTCCTCTCACGCCCGCCTCCAGGACTTCTCACGTGCAACTCCAATCTTCTGGAATGCCCTCCCCCACCCAATCCGCCACTCCACAACACTCAAAACCTTCAAAGGAGCCCTCAAAACTCACTTATTCAGACAATCATATAATCTGGCTTAACCAATCTTCTAAAAGGGCGCATGCCACAAAGCTCAATACTGTTTGTGATCCTTCCCCCTCGTCTTCACCCCTCATCCTTTAGACTGTAAGCTCGCAAGGGCAGGGCTCTCTCTCCTATTGTGTCTTGTACTCAGAATATCCATTGTCAGCTCTGTCAACTGCATTTGATATATTATATGTACCGTATGTTTCTACCCTGTCTGTAACTACTACTTTGTAAAGTGCTACGGAAGATGATGGCGCTATATAAATAAACAATAATAATAATGATTTTCGAACTTTTTGCACCTTCAAATGTGACCAATAATCTAATTTGTTTCCATTGAAAAAAAAAATATATTTTAAGAGGGAAAAATAACTCAAATAAAAAAAAAAAGAAAAGGTTTTTGCATTTTGCAAAAAAAGATTGCAAAGATGTGAACCTATGAAAGAGATTTCATTTCTGAAAGGTATCAGGCAGGAAAGAGAGTATAACAGCATCTTCAAGGCATTTTCATAAACATTTAAAGTGGACGAAAACCCAGGATAGTCAATAGTTTTGACTATCCTGGGTTTTGTTCCGTTCCCCTGGGGGCACCTCGATCAGGGGTACCCCGCTGTGTGAAACCCCCCAGGACAGCCGCATCCTCCACCTCCCTCTAACAGGGCAAGCGCTGGCCATTCACAAATGCCGGGCGCGGGCACGCTCCCTGTTGGAGAGAAGCGGAGGATGCGGCTGTCAGAGCCTCGCAGTGTGACCGGGAAGAATCATCACAGTGTGCCTACATCACATCGCGGTAGCCACACCCACTTCTTCTGCCCCATGGCTTGTTTTTCACAACTCTGCTTACAGAGCTGTCACCCTGGATGATCAAAAGTGGCAGCGGTTTACACTAGGTTAGACATCATGTTGGATACAGCCTGCAGACTCTTTTGGCAGATTGCTGCATAAAGCTGAGTTCCTGTTACTGCAAAACCTTTGCAAGCAGATGAAGGAAAGTATGAGGAAAGGGCAGTTCACAGGAAAGTGCAGGAAAAAGCCTACTCTTATTCTAAGTATGTCACACACTCCGCTTCAAGACATTCTTTACATGTGGGTATACTGACCTGTAGATGGCGATCTTGCAGAGATGATAACAAAAAAAGGTAAGACCCTCCCGGCCCATAAATACCTGGGACCTCCCACTCATTCCCCAGTCTTTCATCTCTGCAGAGGCGAGCAAGTCAGAAGATGATGTCTCCTCCTTGCAGGTAGCCGGGATGACTCCCGGCCACTTTGTATTCTATTTCTGCCCGGATCCCTTTTCTTTAAGTTACTTGCCTCCCAGCCTAGGCTGCTGGTCCGGGCAAAGGTAGTTGGCACCCCTGGTGCTTAGGAGCCATGAGACCCCATAACAAGGGGTAGGCGGCTATCCGGGTTGGTGACCCTGGTTTGGGATGCCCCGTCCCTTGGCCCTACCCTGGCTTGGATTCCCCCTCTCCCGGATACCCTTAGAGGGGGGGGGGGCGGGTCCCTTAGGGATTTATTCTTTATTTTGTGTATGTGTGTGTTTGGTGCATAACTGAGTGTGTGTTGTTCAGACTGGTGCTGGGGCCGCGGCGCCGGCCTCCGGCGTGTGGCAATGGCGCCTGTGGGCACCCATGAGGCGCTTCTCCTCCTTGGGGCGGGACCGGGCGCTAGCGTGCGCGCCTACGGCCCGCCCCCCGTGCTGCGGGCGCTGTTTGTTAGGTCCCGGCTTCTGGCCGGGATATGCGGGGGAAGGGCGAACCGCGCCGGCCCTCCCTCCCTCCCTCCTCCTCCTCTGCTCTCCTCGTGTCCCCACGGTTCCTTCCTGCCTGCGCGCGGTAGTCAGGTGGGGCGAAGGTCGGGTGAGTGGCCTGTGGCCATCAGATTTTCTATTATTAATTCCTTATGGGACATTGCAGCATAGTCTGAGTGTGTGTTTTTTTGTGTGTTCCAGGTGGACCATTGATCCTATTAAAGGGGGGTTCTCCCGGTCCTAGGGTCCCTGGTTAAATTTAGTTGGCTTAAAATTCCTCCCACTCAGGACTTAAAGGGGCATCCCGGGTTGCATTACTGCGTAATTCCCTGGGAGCATTGTACACATATATAAATATCTATTAAAAAATCACTGTATGGAGGCATCCCCGGATACTGGGCTTGTGCCCCTCTCGGGGCAATCCAGGCTGTGTTTGGGCTGTGGGGTATCCCTTTTGGTGGATGATGTATTTCTTTGTGTACCCTGTGCGCAGCGGTATATTTTGCGGTAGACCGGATCTCAGGCGTCCGGTTCTGCTCCGCCAGCCTCCTCTCCGTCTCCCCCTCGCTTGACACGTGCCCATTGTGACGTGGTCCTGGGCGGGGAGTCGCAATCTGAGGTGTGTGCCAGATTGGCCAATCTTGAAAAATTGTTTTCCAGTGCCGTTGCTAAAAAGGTCACAGCAAAGAGAAAACATTTGTATACGGCTGCACAGGCCTTTGATAGGGAGGATTTTGACTCCCTGGATTGGTCTGATTGTTCCCCGCAAGAGGAAGGGGAGTTGTATGAGGAGTCTGATGACTCAGCAGTTTGTGGGCGCTGATACCGAGCAGGGCCGGAGGATTCCTTGGATACCGCTAGGGTCCTGGCTCATATGTTTGAGGTCCTGGCTATTTCTTCCCCCGAGGCGGCTCCTCCGCTGAAGGGGGAGTTCTTTGAAGTGACTAAGCCGCGCTTGGAATTCCTTATCAAAAGCATTTTGATGGTATCATTCTCAAGGAATGGGAGAGGCCGACTCGGCTTCCGGGTGTCCCACCGGGTTGGGACAAGAAATATCCCTTTCCGGCGGACGCGGTGAAGCACTGGTCGTCTCCCCCCCCCAGGTGGATGCTCCTGTTTTGGGGTTGTCCAGCTCCTCAGTGCTCCATTCTCCGGAGTGCAGTACTCTCAAGGATGGTGAGGATAAACGCATTGACCAGATGGCTTGTCATGGTTTTGCCAGTGTTGGATCGGCCTTGCGGCCGGTTTGTGCTTCTGCGCTTGTATTGGTAGCTGCCAGGTCGGTTATTAGAGGATTGTTGACCTCTTCCGGGCTTGACCTAGATAGTGAGGAGTTTGCCGACCTTAAGCGCTGTGAGTTGTTTTTGTCCTTTGTGCTGTCCGCCCTGGACGACACTTTGGTGATGTGTAGCAGAGCTGCGGCCCTGCTTGTGGCTATCCGCCGGTCGGTCGTCCAGGACACAGTTGGGGCTCCAAGCCTAGAGCCGCTGCCAAGCCGGTTCAGCAATGAGGGGGCGCCCTCACCCTTGCGGGTGGGGGGATGGTTGCAACTCTTCTCCCAGGTCTGGGTCCAAGAGGTCTCGGACAGGTGGATTCAGGAAGTGGTGTCTTCTGGTTACAAGCTGGAGTTCGAGTTCCGGCCCCCTCCCAGACTCTTCAGGTCTCGGGTGCCGTCAGATCCTCTGGCCGCCCAGGGGCTTCGGGCGGCAGTAGCAAGTCTCGTGGACATGGCTGTCATCTGTCCGGTGCCCCTCTCAGACCGGGGCCTGGGCTTCTATTCCAATTTGTTCACGGTGCCCAAGAAGGACGGTTCCGTTCGTTCCATTCTGGATCTGAAGTTGCTCAACGGGTTCGTCCGTCCCCGGAAGTTCCGTCTGCGCTCAGCCATCCATTCACTTCGTCAGGGGGACTTCATGACGTCCATAGACATCAAGGATGCTTACCTGCATATTCCAATATTTCTGGCACACCAGAGGTGTCTCAGGTTTGTCATGGACAATCGGCATTTTCAGTTTGTGGCTCTTCCGTTTGGCCTTACCTCGGCTCCAAGGGTTTTTACCAAGGTGTTGGCAGGAGTGATGGCCATCCTCAGAGCCAGGGGTATCCGCATCGTGCCCTATCTGGACAATCTTCTCATCATGGCGTCTTCCCTCAGTCAGGCGCAGCTGGATACCAGGAATGTGGTGTCAACTCTGGAGAGTTTCGGTTGGGTGATCAACTATCCCAAGTCCTGCCTCACTCCCTCCAGGGTGGTGGAGTTCCTGGGAATGTCTCTGGATACTTCTCAGGCCAGGGTGTTTCTCCCCCGAGCCAAGGTTTTTCTGATTCAGGAATTGACTCAGCGTCTTCTATCCATTCCCCGCCCGTCCATCCTGCTGGGGATGCGACTGGTGGGATTGATGGTGGCGTCGCTCGAGGCGGTTCCCTTTGCCCAGTTTCACACAAGGACGCTCCATCTCCATCTCTTGGCGGTCTGGGACGGGTCCCTGCTGTCATTGGATCAGTCCTTTCTGATGTCCCCCCGGGTGCGGCGTTCCCTTCGGTGGTGGCTAAAACCAAGCAATCTGACGAGGGGCAGATCCTTTCTGACCCCTCGTTGGGAGACGGTCACCATGGATGCCAGCCTGTCAGGTTGGGGGGGATTTTGGAAGGATCTTCAGTTTCAGGGACTGTGGGGGCCTCTGGAGGCTCACGATCCCATCAATGTTCTGGAGTTGAGAGCCATCAGGTTGGTTCTGGCTCACTTGACTCATCAGTTGCGGGGCCTACCGGTTCAAGTTCAGTCGGACAATCGGACGACGGTCGCCTACATCAATCACCAGGGAGGGACTCGCAGCAGGCGTGCCCTCAGGGAAGTGTCTTTGATCCTTGCTTGGGCAGAGAGCAATGTCCCATGCATCTCGGCGGTGTACATTCCGGGAGTGGAGAACATGGAGGCGGACTCCCTGAGCAGGGGGTCATCTAGCCGGGGGAATGGTCGCTCAGCCCCAAGATGTTTCGGTCGCTTTGCCACCGGTGGGGGACTCTCATCACAATCACAAGCTTCCGGCATTTGTGTCTCTCTCGCGGGATCCGCTGGCTCTGGCAGCGGATGCCATGTCTCTGAACTGGAGGGATCTGGGGTTTCTGTACCTATTCCCTCCGTTTCCCATGGTGTGCAGAGTGGTGCGCAAGCTGGCCCTAGAGGGCGTGTCAGCGATCCTGGTGGCTCCAAGGTGGCTAAGACAGGTTTGGTTCGCAGACGTGGTAAGGTTGGCAGAGGATCAGTTGGACCTGCCCCTTCTGCTGGATCTGCTCACTCAGGGTCCACTGCTCTACCCCAATTTACCAACGCTGGCTTTGACGGCGTGGTTGCTGAAACCTCCATCTTGAGGGAGGAAGGTCTATTATAGGACTTGGAGGTCTTATATTGACTGGTGTGAGGTCAGGGCCTTGCCTTGCAGGGCGTTTTCTATCCCTAGGGTCTTGGAATTTCTGCAACATGGTCTGGACCAAGGTTTGCAGCTTAGTACGCTGAAGGTGCAGGTTTCTGCCCTGGCGGTTTTCTTTCAAAAGTATTTTGCTCTTCATCCTCTGGTTAAGACCTTTTTCCAGGGGGTTACGCATGTGCGGCCTCCTAGGAAGCCTTTGCTCCCAGTTTGGGATTTGAATCTGGTTTTGTCTGCCTTGCAGGGTCCTCCTTTTGAACCTTTGCAGGATATTGCACTTTCTACGCTTACTCAGAAGGTTGTTTTTCTGGTTGCCATCACTTCTGTTCGGTGTGTTTTGGAGAGGGTTTTGCATTCTTTGGATGTGGTTCGCTGTGTGAAGTACTATTTGGTGGCTACTTCTCCTTTTGGTAGGACCGACGCCCTTTTTGTGGTGCCCTCTGGGCCTAGGAAGGGGTTTGGCTCCTGCCAAGTCTTCCATTAGTAAATGGATTCGCCAGGCCATTGTTGGGGCCTATTCTGCCAAGGGGAAGGTTCCCCCTTTTCGTGTTACTGCTCATTCTACTCGTGCTGTTGGGGCGTCCTGGGCCTTCCAGCACCAGGCTTCTGTTGAGCAGGTTTGTAAGGCTGCTACTTGGTCTTCGGTTCACACTTTTTCCAAGTTTTACAAGGTTGATGTTCGGACCTCAGCGGGCCGCAAAGTTCTGCAAGCTGCTGTGGTTTAAGTTTGTGCCTTGTTGCCTTGTTTTTTGGATCCCCGCCCTTTATGGACACTGCTATTGGATGTCCCACATGTAATGAATGTCTTGAAGCGGGGTGTGTGACATACTTAGAATAATACCATTTTGTGAATACTCACCTGTAAAATGGGTATTATATATATCCCAGGTATTTATGGGCCGGGAGGGTCTTACCTTTTTTTGTTATCATCTCTGCAAGATCGCCATCTACAGGTCAGTATACCCACATCTAATGAATGTCTTGAAGCGGGATGTGTGACATACTTATAATACCCATTTTACAGGTGAGTATTCACAAAATGGTATTTTCTCAGCCCCTCATAGGACCAGTGTCCAAGTGGCTAAGCAAGGCCTCCCCTTGATTGGAGAGAAGGGTAGGGACCCCCCAGCAGCCACCATGACCAATATCTCCAGCAATAGGTGGTGCAGCACGGTCTGGCCGACCAGACATGCAGCACACACCGCCCATTGCCAGTCCCATCTGCACGAAAAAGATAGAAATAGAAAAACGAAAGTTGTTTAGACTTTATATAGTCACTGTGCCAAAACAAATTATATATATTTATATCCCATATCCTACTGGATTTGTTTGTGAGAGGTTACAAAGCCTGTGAGTTGGGTCACCTTTCCCTGTTAACAGAGCAATTATGCCTCATAATCCCCACTTTTTCATCTTGTCTGGCGAAACTTTTCAGTTTTGTTCCCTTTGGGTAAGTTACTATTCAACAACTTGTACCTTCCTGTTTATATAACCATCTCTGTGGTGTTCTGTACTGACAATACCTTTTGTCCTTTTCAGATGTAATTGAAATGATAAGGCAAACAGGAAAGGTGGCAGTAAAAGAGGGAACATCTGAGCTGCTTAAATTGCCTCTTCGGTGTAATGTGTGCAAACTTCAGCAAGCCACCATCCCACAGCTGAAAGAGCACCTGAAGCAGCATTGGACCTAACAGAACCAAATCTATAATATTGTAGACCCGGAAATGTTGTATGCTCTGGGACTTTTGTTTCTTTGAAAACCATTTTCCTTTGTGTTTCAAGAAACAAAATGTTGTTGGTTGACAGCAGGAAATTTTCTTTCCCACCTGTGTCTATATATGAACCACTTCATATGGTAGTCCAGAATGGAAAAATCATCTAAAGATGTGATCATTGCAACACTACAAGGGATCCGGGAAATCAGTTACAGTACGTTCCATAGAGCAGGGTTCCCCCAACCCCCGGCAAGATTAAAAGCTGGGTGTAGCGAGGGAAGACTGAGCAAGGTCTCGTGCCCCAGGCACGGTGTGGTACAAGACTGACACAGAGTTGGAGCCAACATCAGGGTCCAGATTCCCACCATACTGCCTTAACATGGATGCGTGTGCCCGTCACCCAATGCAGTCCCTTTGTTTTAAAGTGGGACCAAACTTGGATTTTTCACTATCCCCAGTTTTGTTTTGTGCCCCCAGGCATCCCAGTTTGGGTTGCCCCACTGTGTGACACCCCCTAGATCGCCCTGTTAAACTCACCTCTTCCCTGTCCTATGGTGCATATGCGGGCTCTTGACCAATCAGGACCGTTTGCCATGCTTTAATCATTCAGCAAACTGCCCTGGCCTTCTACAAGTGGCCCTGTTTGCAGAAGGGCAGAGCTGTTTGCCAAATTACATATGCACAGAAAACTGCTCTGATTGGACAAGAAGCCGCAATACGCCATAGGATCGAGAAGAGGTGAGATAACAGGGTGATCAGGGTGGTGTCCCGCAGCAGGACATCATAATTCGGGATTCCCACGGGGGAAGTCCAGTGGCCAGCCCTGGAATGTTTTCCTCTGTTTCTTCTTCAGGGAGGAACATCATCCAGTCTGGAAGTGACACAGATATTTTAGGGCTGCCTGTTTCAGGCTGGCTAACTTAAAGAGAAACAAGACCCAGGATTTTCACTGTGCTGGTTTTGTTCTTCAGCAATAGAAAATCCTGATTTGGGATACCCTCACTATACAAAACCCCTAGGTTTATTTTTATCTGGGCAAACCCAGGGGTTTTACACAGCAGGGCATCCCAAATCAGGATGCTCAGTTGCCGAGGAACAAAACCCAGTATAGTGAAAATCCTAGATTTCATTTCAGGTAAGGCAGCCCTAACACTTAGCCCAAAATAGTACCTGTAACACTTCCAGACTCCCGGAGTCCAAATGGCCACATATAGACCAGTAATATATGTAAATAGGACCTAAAGTGTAATTAGTGCCCCCACCCCTGGTGCTCCATGTAAGTCTACTTTTAAAGAGAAACTTATTCGGCCCTGGTGTCTAATTTGGTATTGAACCCACCCCCCCCCCAGATCCCCAGTAATAGGTACCTGACCCCAGATCCAACGGCTCTTGCTGGCTGTGCTGCAGGATTCTCCTGCACATGCTACATTTTTAAATTCTGAAGGTCGTGTTTTTGAATGTTACAGTTGTATGTACATTTAGGATACGGTTTTAAATATTGATGTATTGTATATACATGTATAGTATATAAAGGGAAATGCAAATAAAAACTTCTTTTGGTGAGTGCAAAAGCTGCAAATGACTTAAAGCGGTCCTTCACTCTGATTAAAAGTCTATCTTATATGTTTCCCACACCCTGTACATACAGATTGCCCACATTAAAAATCATCCTACCTGCATCTACTGCATGTTATGAGCCTTTAAACATTCAAGATGGTGGCTCATGGGACATCAGGCAGCCTGCAAACAGGAAGTGCGTTCTGACTGTGCTGCTCTGCATTCTGGGATTGCTGACCTTTTCCTGACCCCAGCTCTGCTCTGTCTGAGCAAAACACAACTATAACCCCGCCCCTGCACTTTATCCCGCTCTACTCAGTAAGTGTGATGCTTCTGAGTCAAGATGGCGGCGCCCGGATCCTAAAGTCCTGAACAGAGTTGCAGCCCGGTGGGAGAAAGAATAATAAGTAAGGGACTAAAAACTTAAAATATATTAATTTTAGATGCTTGGGAATAGTGTTTTAAGGGTTTGGGCTTTTCAATAAACCATGGTGAAGGTCCGGTTTAAGATGAGCATTTCACAGTGTGAACAATTATTAGGTAAGTTGTATTTATGAGGATTCATTTATCACTACAGTGATAAATCCATGCTGATAAAGTTTAACCCTTTACTTGACAGCCATGTAAACAGTCTCAGACACGGTGATCGCTGGAGGGAGGAGCACTGGATCCTCTAATCCCCTGCCCCCCCAGCGATCACTGCATCTGTCATTGAGATCGGTGAGGGACAGAGTCTGATGATGAGGTGAGTAAAAAAAAATACAATTCTGTGAAATACTCACCTGTAGAATTGATATTATTTGTATACAGTACGTCCTGCTCCAGATATAGTACTTACACTTGGGTTATCCTCCGCCAGATGGCGCTGCACTGCAGAGACATGCAAAACAGGCTCCTCCTGGCCCCTCAAATACCCAGGGACCTCCCACAAATCCCCAGCATTGAAAAGCAGTGAACAAGAAGCCGGGAGAATTTAACCACCAACTGGTAACTATAAGAATGATAAGAATCACCATACAGGGGATCCAGAAAAATGCAAAAAAAACAGGGTGGGGTGGAGCAGGACGTACTGTATACAAATAATATCAATGCTACAGGTGAGTATTTCACAGAATTGTATAATTCTTAGTATACAGTACGTCCTGCTCCAGATATAGTACTTATACTTGGGACATCCAATAGCAGTGTCCATAAAGTAGGGTGGGATCCCCAACAAAAAAGGCAACAGAAGACCGTTACAACCACTGTCACCTGCATAACCTTGCGGCCCAAACAGCATGAGCTGAGGCCCTAACATCAACCTTGTAAAACTTTGAAAAGGTATGAACAGAAGGCCAAGTAACGGCCTAGCAAAACTAGTACAATCAGAAGCCTGGTGCTGAAAAGAAGTAAAGCGAAAAGGAAAGCTTTAGCTGAATAGGCCTGAGTAACAGCCTGACAGAGCCAGTCGCTGATAGCAGACTTGGCAGAAGCCAAAAACCCTTTCCTAAGACCAGAAGGAAACATCCCATCCAAGAAATGACCAGTCCCAAGCCGCCTAACCCCCCGAGATCAGACGAAATCGGGTACATTCAGGATGGAGTGTCCGTAGGCCCAAAAGGAGCATCAGATCTCCTAAAGGACACAGTGACTACCAGGAAAAATACTTCCAACACTTGTTCAAAGAAAGCAGAACCCTTTCCTCAGTGTTGCTAGGAATAAGGCACAGAAGGAAGAGCAATCTCTTGAATCAAGAACATAAGACACCACCGTAGGCAGAAGTTCGCTTAAGGCGGAACACCACCGTATCCTGGTGCCTCTTCAGAAGGACAACCTTGAAGGCAAGAACAGCCAGACAGCATCCTGAATAGGACCAAAGGAAAAAGCCCCGCAAGGCAGACAGAATCAAATTCAAATCCCAACAGGGACCATAGGATTACCTGAGGGACGCACATGAGTAACCCCCTGAAAAAGTCTTAACCAAGGAAAACTGAACAAAAGACTTCTAAAGGAAGGCAAACAGGGCAGAGCCTGACCCTTCAGAGAACTGATTCGGAGAACCAACTCCAACTCATGCTGTAATAACTCTAGAACCCTGGGGACAGAGAACGCCCGACAGGGAAGAGACCTAGACTCACATCAATCAGTATGGGTATGCCATACCCTGTAACAGATGGAAGAAGAAGAAGCTTGCTCTTAGTTCTTTCCATAGCCACAATCACCGAGACAGATAAGCCTGTCTCCATCAAGATGGAAGTTTCAGCAGTTAGGCCGTCTAGGCCAGAGTCCGTAGATTGGGGTGACGTAAAGGAGCCCTGAGTGAGCAGAGCTGGCACTCCTGGCAGAACGTACAGATCTACTGTCCTCAGTACCATGTCTGCGATCCACACTCTACTAAGCCACCCGGGGGCCACCAGAATCACTGGTCCCCCCTTCCAGAGCAATCTTGCTAAGAAGCCTAGCAGGGGAATGGAGAGAATACATACAGAACAGAATGTCCAGCCATGACATTACCAAGGCATCATGACCACGGCCATAGGATCCTGGGACAGGGAAACAAGGGCCGAGAGCTTGTGATAGTGACGGGACACAAAAAGATCCACAACTGGATGGACCCCATATTGACACAGGGATTAGCACATCCTGTCGCAGAGGGACCCCCACCGGAGCGAATACCACTGATATGCAGGGAACATTTTCCACCCAGATTAGAATCATAGAGATTTCCTGGAGGACCCTCCTGCTCCAGGTCCCTCACAGATGATCAATGTAGGCCACCGTCGTCAGACAGACCGAGCGCTCCCGAACGGGCAGGCCCTGAAGAGGAGTAGTCAAGTGAAATAGAATCAACCTGAACGCTCACTGTTTCAAACATTGATAGGTGTATGGACCCTCTAAGGGCCCCACCTCCCCCATAACCACAGGGAGTTTTCAGAAGAAAACCCCCCCCCTTTGACCTGACAGATTGGCATCCATGGTGACCGTCGCCAGGAAGGGGCAAGAAGGGAACTGCCCCAGACAGTTTCCTTGAGTTCATCCACTCCAAGAGGGACCTCCTCACCAGGGGGGAAGGCAAACAGACCCTGCTCCAGGGATGCTGGGTCCCTGTCCTGTACTAACAATAGTTGTGGAAGGGCCCAGGGGGAACCGAGCATAAGGGACCTCTTCTGAGCAAGCCACCAACGGGCCCACCAGCTGCATCCCTGCCTGGTAAAGCGACGGGGACAGCAATGAGGGACTGAGACCATGCAACCAGAATGTCCACTGTATTGCTGAGAAAGGAAGATTCTCGCCTGAACCGAATCCAGATTCATTCCTAGGAATGAGGTTACCGAATAAGGGGACAATGAGGACTAGGGATGATTGATCACCCATCCAAATGACTCCCAGTGGACACAAACAGCCAGGAGACCAACTAGCATGACGTAGAGACTGGGAAGTGAAAAAGGACGTCCAGGTAGGTCATAGCGCGGACACCCCTTGGTCTCATCAGAGAAGTCACCCCCATCAGCACCTTCGTGAGCACGTCTGGGAGCTGAAGAGAGGCCAGATAACAAGGCCACAGATCAGCAATGTTGGACTTCCAACACGAACCTGAAGATCCTCTGTGTCCGGAAGACACAGGGAAGTGAACAGAAGCATCCTTGAGTTCCACAGATGGCAAGAAGCCCCCTGAGCGCAAGGCGCTGATGGCCCAATCCAGAGTATCCGTGCAGAAACTGCCTGTGATTGGTGAATTGCCGCAAACTTGTAAATCCAGAAAGGGCCAGAGTGACCCATCCTTTCGGGGAACTGTGGAAAAGGTTGGTGTAGCGGCCCCTGCCTCTGCCTGTTAAAGGCAATCTGCAAGAGACCCCCAGACCCCACAGGCCTCGCATGGCCTGCACCAACACCTGAACAGAGGCAGGGACCAGAAATACCCTGATAATCTTGGGGGAGGCCGCGCAGCGAACTTTATCCTGTATCCAGAGTACACTACCCCCTGAATCCACCAGAATGAGGCTTGATGCCTCCTGACGAGCGAAAGGTGCTGCAGTCATCCCCTCACCCAGACGGGCGAGGGCGCCCCATAATGCTTGAGGGGGTTTGGTGGAAGATTTAGGCTTAGCCCCGCCGGAGGGGCCAGGGCGTTGTCTGCTGCTCCTGGGGCAGGATTCTGCATGAGCCCCCAGAAAGGACACCCCTGGTTCTTGTTTAACACTATGGTAGGGAGGGGGAGGGGCGCCCCTGCCCCAAGGGGGGCGGGACGGCCGCCTGCGTTGGGGTGATTTGCCCTTTTTACCAAACAGGTCCAGAAGGGCCCCAAACAGGCGTTGCCCTCTAAAGGTAAGCCCAGTAAGAGTCTTTTTAGCAGCATCGTCAGCACCCCACTGTCGCAGCCAGAGCAAGCGACGTATAGCCACCACAAGGGCAGAAGTTCTTGCACACAATCTAATGGTGTCATCCAGCGCTAATAGGATAAATTTTACAAATACATCACAACTGGAGAGTGCATTAAACACATCCCAGGGGAGATCCTCAGGGTGATGATCAAGCATCTTTCTGATGAGGGTTCTAGAGGCCACTGCAGTAATAGCCGCGGCACAGACCGGGCGCAGCCCCGTCCCTGCACAAGAAAAGGCGTGGGAGGCCAGCAGATCAATGCGCCGGTCCTCAGCATCCCGAAGGGTACTATAAGCAGGGGTTGTAATAAAAGGGGGTTAGGAACCCCTATGATCGGTGCATCCACCACGGGGGGGGGGGTGATGACCAACAATCACCTCAGGGGGAAAAGGGTATTTCCTATCCCAGTCCCCTGGGACCCCCGGAAGTTTACTGGGGCATTCCCATTCCCAGCACAAGAGCATGGAAATGAGCCTGCTCTAGAAATTCCAAGCGTGCTGTCGCTGTATGGAAACGCTCCCCTCTCAGCTTGGGAGCCTCACCAGGGAGCGAGATAGACAGAACCTTAAAGACCTTGATCAACAAATCATCAGTGTCACACTGGCCCCAGTATTCAGGGCCAGAATCGTCATGACTCCTCGGCCTCTCATCAGATGAGCAAAACAGTAACGGGAGGCATCAAGTGCCGCTTCTTACCAGGGCCCATGCGCTCTGACAAACTCGCAATAATCTGTTCGGCCGTAGGCAGTCTGGAAGACACAGCAGACTGCAAATCCCCACTTGTATGTGACTCAGCAGGAGTGAGATTTAAGCATGTGGAAATAGGTGACTTGAAACGAGGTGCAGCCACTGGTAAGCCTGATTGCAGGGCCAGTGCTTGCTCGGCACAGGGTCCGCAGACCCGTGCCCTGTCAGCATCAGCATGGGGTTGTCCACACGCTATACACCGCCGGTCTTGTCCCAGAGGGACCCCGGTCACATAATTCTGAGAAGCCTCCATATGGTGATTATTTAGGCACAATATGCCAGCAGGGATTTACACTATAAGCAACCCTGGATGCCCCAAAGACCCGCTAGGAAGTGGGAGAATTTTATAAGGCCCGCTATAAATTACACCGGGCTGGGAGAAGCCACCGGATTCACCCGTCTGAAAGACATAATGGGAATAAAGGGTGTCAGAACCATGCTCACTAAGCAAGGATCATGAAAATCGCCCGCGAGGGCACTTACAGACCAAGGGAGGAGGAGGACCGTAACCACGCGCGCGCGACTAGCATCAAAATGGTGCCAAGCGAACCTCGAAGGCGGGCCAGAGCGGACCGTGACGCAGAGCGCGCCAAGCCAGGTCCCCGCCCCCCCGAAGAGCACGAAGCTCTAAGACAGTAGTCAATGTTGTCAAGAGAAGCGAAGTGTATGACACACTTAGAAAAATGATTTGCCAATGAAGACGCCGCAGCGTCTGAGGCGCCGCCGCCGCCAGGCGCAGCACATCCAATAAAGGAAAATAAAGGACAATACTAAGGCCATAAGCGTGTAATCACAATACACTGAGACCACCACACACACCCCCCCTTCTTTCCCCCCGAGCTACGGGGGGAATAAGGGAGGATGGCGACCCTTTGTACAGGGCCCACCGCTACACGGGGCATGGGGACATAATGTGGGAGGGGCATCCCCTAGAGGCTCACCATCAGCCTAAACAGCCTACCCTTTGGTGGGGGACTGCGGTGGAGCATGGCTCCATAAGCACGCATGGTGCTGCCTACCTTCACCCGACCAGTGAAGCCCAGGCTGGGAGGCACATCACAGGGAGGACGGGTGGGAATAGTCCAACAGGGCCGCAGGCATTGATAGCCCCGCTCATCTGCGAGAGAGTGATACTTCATGTCTTCGCAGTTGGTACTGCAGATAAATCTGGGGATTTGTGGGAGGTCCCTGGGTATTTGAGGGGCCGGGAGGAGCCTGTTTTGCATGTCTCTGCAGTGCAGCGCCATCTGGCGGAGGATAACCCAAGTGTAAGTGCTATATCTGGAGCAGGACGTACTGTATACTAAGAATATATATTTTTCTTCCAATCCATTCCAGGCTGTCCCCATTCTTCACAATTGGGTAATTCCTGCCTGGATGGACGTGGACTGCAAGATTAAAGGTGTGGCTCCTCCCGGCCCCTATAAGTAGCAGCTGCCTCTAATCAAAGACCAGTTTATTTCTTGCAGTTTGGAAGGACTGTGAAGATCGCTTGATTCTCTCTCAAGGATTAGGTATTGGCAGCAAGCGGGGGATACACCCTGTTGGCTTTCTGCACGACCTTATTCCCACGGATTCCTCTGAACCAACTTTATGCCTCCCCAGCTTTTTGCTGTTTTATTGGGGTCCGTAGGTGAAGCGCCGGGGTCGGGGGCGCTTTGCAGAGTGTATACGCTCTGGGCTGCAGGCTTTCTTTAAAAAGCAAGTCAGCTGCAGGTTTTTGTCTGGTGAACCTGCTAAGGAACTATGTATATTTTTTTATATTCCCTCCCTTCTTCCCACGTTTTTTATTTTTCAAATTTCACGCCTTTGCTTTAAGGGGCATGTCTAGTGTATTGTGACGTCATTAGTGGGGGCGGAGCCCTTTCGGCTTTCACTTTTTCTCTTGCGGGGAGAAGCAGCAAAGAGAGCTCCTCCGCCGAAGACAGGTAATACAGCGGGGATGTGGTCTCTGCCGTCTGTCCTCCGCTGCCACAGGCTGCATTTTACTGTCCCCTTGCCGCGGCCATGCGGGGGAAGTCCCTTGTTATAGGGGGTGCGGGCCACGCTCGGGCTGACGCACCCCGGGCTTCGGGGGGGGGCGGATACGCTACGACGCGGGCATTGTAGCCCGTGGTTGGGGCAGCATTTCTGCCAGGGGGGTTGCGACGCCCGGACCGCTCATACACCGCAGTTCAGGCCGACGCTTCCCCGAATTCAGAGCACATGGCATGCTGCAGCCGGGCTCCAGCCTGGGGGCCCCGGCAGCAGCGGCCAGGATTCAACTCCCGATGGTGCTTCCCCATGGAGAGGTATGTGGATCATCGTTTATATTATAATATTGTTGAGATTGTTGTTTTTTATTGTTATAGTCGTTATTTTTTCTTTTTTTTAAACTCTTTATTTAAATTTTTCATTTTCAGAAGATACAGAAAATACAGAATTAAGCAGTAATGCAGCGTTTCAAGTAAAGTTAACAGTTCAAGTGGACCAACACCGAGAGGTGATCGGCCCGGAAATCTATAAGATTCCCGGGCCGATCACCTCCCACCCCGCGGGACATCCGAGATCGGGATGTCCCGCAGGGTGAAACCCCCCCAAACACCCCAAATCACCTACCTTATCTTCCGCCGCCGCCGCCTCCCTCGCGCCCCTCTAGGCGTGCGCGCCCCCGCGCCGGCCGTCTGTGAATGGCCGGCACGGGCGCGCGCGCGCCGAAAGTGACGCGAGGGAGGCGGCGGAAGCCGCTTGGATGTTCCTGTTCCCCGCCTGGACGTTGGCGGGGATTGGACCGGGCAGTCACGTGGGAGAGGTGAGTTTATTGGGGTTTCTGGGGGGTTCACACAGCGGGGCACCCCCGATCGGGGTGCCCCGCCGAAGTGGACCAAAACCCAGGATAGTCAAAATCCTGGGTGTTGGTCCACTTTCAAAAACAAAAACAAAGCACAGCATGGCAAGCATACGCCCACATCCCCTACGTCCGCCTCCAGCCCCCCTGAACTCCATTCCATAATATCACTGGTCGTCGCGTCTGGTCGCCAAGGTCCTGGAGGGTCAAGAGGGGGCACCTCCTCCTTCTCCAATACCCTCAACGCAACCAGAGATTGGCTCCTATTCACCCCAACAAAGGCATAAACCGTGGAGGTGTCTGTTGTCACTTCAATGATGTGAGGTCCAAGCCACCATAATGGGCCATGGGCGGTAGTTCTGCATTTCAGATCGAGCCCCCCAAGTGCCCGCTTCCTACTAGAGTTGTCATGTAGGCTGGACATACCGCCCCGGTGTGCCAGAGAGGAGAAGAGAATAGGGAAGACCAACAGTAAGTTGGGTAAAGGAAGGGGGGGGCACTCCTCAAATTCGGGGCCAGGGAAAGGTTCAGTCTCAGTGGGGGGGCCAAGCTAGTATGCAGAGGAAGGACGGGGGGGTCCATCATCATGTCCCTGATCTCGGGGGGGGGGGGACATCAAAGACCGCAGAGTCTTGAAACAAATACCAGGGAGTCCATACCTTCTGTTGGGGGGGGGGGGGGGATACCCCTGGTTGCGAGTGTTTAGTGGGTTTTCTTTGAAAAAATACATTCTAATGTTGGTAATTTTTTGATTGTGCTATAATTTATTTACAAGTGTAAAAAGCTTCAAAAACACAACACACATTAAAATTACTTCTCATAATATGTCCATGATTGTAGAATCAAACTTTACAGTTAGGTATGGATCACTGTCTGCTATCTTACAGTTTGTAGCAAGCAAGATATTCTTCTGTTTAACAGTTTGTAGCAAGTCACAACAATCTGTTTCTCCTCAGTTGTAGCAAGTTAAAATTTGTGCAAACGTTTCGTGGAATACTTCATCGGTGCACTTTCATTCTGATAATACATAACATAAAACAGTTTGTAGCAAGCGTGATTGGTATATTGTGTAGCTCAGTATAATCTTATATGTTATTCATAGTATATACCTTTAACATCTTGTATTGTAGAGGTGCGCTTGCTGACCATTTGCCCTTAGTTGTGCTTCATCTTCCTATGGATATATTCTATATAGTTATATGTATATAAGTAATCCAAGTACCTGTGTAAGTATTTGACTATTTTACCTTATAGTAACCGGATCAGTGAATACAAGGGTCTTTGGCAGCAAGGTTTCGCTGTGATTGGAAAAAATAGTGCTTAATCCTGATCCTTAGTTTATCTGGTGGCCAAATGCAGGTTATGGCTTCGCCTGGTACAAGTTTGAATAATTGGTGGCAAGAGGGTGGCTGCCCCTTTAAAAATTGAGAATACAGGGTGTCAGCGCATGTTATAGACTATGTTTTTGCCTAGGGGTAATCTAATCAGTGGCATGAACTTGGCAGCTGGTAAGAAGCACTTCTCTTTACATTCTTGTAAATGTTAAACGTCAAGGGAGTAAGGGAAACAGAACACTGGACAAGACTGTATTCTCAGGGCTAGACCAATAGGATCTATCCCTAAGAACCCCATCCAAGTCCATACCTTCCTACACTGCTCCTCCTTGCTGTGAGAGGTGGCCGTCAGTTCCTCCATCTCCCTCACTCTGTTGACTTCTCTGATCCATTCCCCCACCATAGGGGTATGTTCTGATTTCCAAAATCTTGGAATTAGTGCCCTAGCCGCATTAATCAGGTACATCAGTATCGATTTTTTGTAACTGGTGACGCTACAAGCACTGTGGTGCAGAAGCATGAGGGCTGGACAGCACGGGACATGGGAGCCAGTGACTTTAGCCATAAGCGGCGTTACTTCTGTCCAAAAAGATTTTATCCTAGGGCAAGTCCAGAAGATGTGAAAGAAAGACCCCTCCTCCTCCCCACACCTCCAACAGCTAGATGAAGTCCTGGGGAAATACAACGCCAAGTGTTTCGGAGTATAATTGCGCTTGAACTGCGATTTATGGCCGAGGGTGAATACCCTTCCCCATTCCTCTCCTGTGAACTCTCTCCCCAAATCTCTCTCCCACTCTCGACAGAATGGGGGCCTCAGTCCCTGCTCCGAACACAACATTTGGTATATCTGTGAGATTACCCCTGTTGGGGGGTTCTTTCTGGTAACAAGGGTTTCGAAGCCTGTGAGGTTTCGCTCAAGAGAGCTTCTGGGACCCGTCCTCTGCAAATAGTGCTGGAAGAGCAAGAGGCGCTAGGGGTCCAGCCGTGGGTTGTCCCATCGAGCTTTTAAAGTGGACCAACACCCAGGATTTTGACTATCCTGCGTTTTGGTCCACTTCGGCGGGGCACCCCAATTGGGACGCGAGGGAGGTGGCGGCAGGCGCCGCTGGATCAAGAATAAGGTAGGGATTTCGGGGATCTGGGGGGGGTTTCACACATCGGGGTGCCCCGCAGTCAGGGGTCTGATCGGTCCGGGAATCTTATAGATTCCCGGGCCGATCTTGGGAGGGTGTTGGTCCAAGTTCCTCTATGGAACACCAGGCTCCTCTCCATACCAAGTCTCGCCCTCTAACCATCTCCAATTCCCCCAGCCTCCCATCGCCTGGAGCTTTTGACCGCACGATAGGTCGCGGTTGTCTAGCAACGGAATTAGCGGAGATGGCCAGGGGGATATCTCCTCCTTCGACCTCACCCTGTCCCAAATTTTGAGGGTCTCCCTAACCATAGGGTGGGTTCTTACCCATTTAATTGATTCTTTGGATGCCCACGGTAAGTCCTTCAGCGAGGTCTCAACACAGTCAGTCTCTATGGCGATCCACTTTATTCTAAGTATGTCACACACCCCGCTTCAGATGGTAATTACACTTGGGTTATACCGACCTGTACAGGGCGATCTTGCAGAGATGTCATGAAACAAAGTGAGCCCCTCCTGGTCCATAAATACCTGGTACCTCCCACTCATTCCCCAGTCTTTCATCTCTGCAGACGGCGAGCAAGTCAGAAGATGGATGGCTCCTCCTTGCAGGTAGCCCCCCTCTTTCGGTCTATTTCTGCCTGGACCTACTGTTATCACCCTTTTTAGTTAAGAGCCTCCCAGCCTAGGCTGCGGGTCCTGGCAAAGGTAGACGGCACCTTAAGGTGCCTCAGGAGCTATGCTCCACCGTGAGACCCCATACTAAGGGGTAGGCGGTATTCCGGGTTGGTGATCCTGGTTGGGATGCCCTGTCCTTGCCCTTACACCTTTGGGGTGTTAATTCCCCCTTCCCCGGTCACCCTTCGTTCCCTCTAGCGGGGGGGGGGGGGCGCTTATCCCCCTTTGTCAGTTTAGCCCCTTTTTGTATGCTTGGGTGCAACTTGTGTGAGTGTGTTTATGCATGGCTGGGCCGGCGGCGCGGCGCCCGCCCGCCCTCTCTTCATCCTGGCCAGCCAAGTCCCTCCGCCTCGCGCAGGACGCCCTTCAGTAAGCGCCCAGTGGGCTCCAGTCTTTCAATTGCTCTTGCGTTGTGTGCCAGATGCAGCTGCTTGTCAGCGCGAGTTTGATATATGTATTTTCCTAATTGTATGTATGTGTGCCATGGCCCTTCAGTATGTGCCCTGTGTTGCGTGATATATGTGTGACAGTCCCCCTTTTTTTGTATTCCAGGCGGACCCCTGCTGGATCCTAAAGGGTCCTCCTGGTCCTAGGGTCCCTGGTTTAAGTACTCCCCATAAATCCTCCCACTCGGGACACGGAAGGGGCATCCCGGGTCGCTTATATTACGTAATTCCCTTGGGTATTGCGACTACCGGTAAAATCACCATATGGAGGCTTCCCAGGATACCGGGCTCGGGCTCCCCTGGGGGCAACCCCGGCAGTGTTTGGGGTGTGGGGCATCCCTTACAGGGGATGATGTTTTCCTTTGCATACCATGTGTGCAGCAGACTATTACGCGGCAGTCCGGATCCCATGCGTCTGGTTGTGCGCAACTGGTCCCTTCTCCTACCCCTCCCCGCCTGACCCGTACCCCGTGTGATGTTGTCACGAGTGGGGAGTCGCAATCTGAGGTGTGTGCCAGATTGTCCAATCTTGCAAAATTATTTTCTAGCGCTGTGGCCAGAAAGGCCCCAGCTAAGAGAAAGCACTTGTCCCCAGCCACGCAGGCTTCTGATTTTGAGGAGTTTGATTCACTGGACTGGTCTGATTACCCCCCGCTAGAGGAAGGGGAGCTTTTTGAGGAGTTGGATGGTTCTGACGATCAGCAGTTTGTTGGCGCTGATGCCGAGCGGGGTCAGGGGGATTCCTTGGATACCCCTAAGGTCCTGGCTCATATGTTTGAGGTTCTGGCAATCTCTCCTCCTGAAGTGACTCTTCCGCAGAAGGGGGAGTTCTTTGAGGAGGCTAAGCCACGCTTAGAATTCCCTAATCAAAGGCATTTCAACGGCATTATTCTTAAGGAATGGGAGAGGCCTACTCGGCTTCCGGGTGTCCCTCCGGGTTGGGATAAGAAATATCCCTTTCCGGTGGATGCAGTGAAGCGCTGGTCGTCCCCTCCCGAGGTTGTCTAGCACCTCTGTCTTGCATTCTCCTGACTGTTCTACTCTCAAGGACAGTAAGGACAAACGCATTGACCAGATGGCTTGTCACGGTTTTGCCAGTGTCGGGTCGGCCTTGCGGCCTGTTTGTGCTTCAGCGCTTTTAATAGTGGCTTCTAGGTCGGTTGTCAGGGACCTGTTGTCTACCTCCAGGCTTGACCCGGCTAGTGATGAGTTCACTGCCCTTAAGCGGTGCGAATTGTTTTCGTCATTTGTGCTAGCCGCCCTGGATGACACCATGGTGATGTGTAGTAGAACTTCGGCCTTGCTGGTGGCTATTCGGCGGTCGGTTTGGTTGTGCCAGTGGGCGGCTGATTTTGTGTCCAAAAAGTCTCTTACGGCTCTTCCCTTTCTGAGCTCGCGGCTCTTTGTAGAAAAATTGGATTTGGTCGCAAAAGGAGGTAGGTTACCTCAGCGAAAGAAGCAACGTCGTCCCTTTCAGGGGGCGGCTTCCTTTACCCCTTCATTTCGTGGGGCCAGAGCTGGATGGGGATCGCCTGTCTTCCCATCCAGAGGTGATTCCTGGAACAGGGGAAGAGGACGTGCCCATCCAGGTCACAGCTGGGGCTCCAAGCCCAAAGCCGCTGCTAAGCCGGCTCAGCAATGAGGGGGCGCCCTCACCCTCGCGGGTGGGGGGACGGCTGCGACACTTCTCCCAGATCTGGGACCAGGAGGTCTCGGACAGATGGATTCGGGAAGTGGTGTCTTCCGGTTACAAGCTGGGGTTTGAGATCCGGCCTCCTCCCAGATTCTTCAGGTCTCGCGTGCCCTTGGATCCTCTGGCCACGCAGGGGCTCCGGGCGGCAGTAAAAGATCTCCTGGACATGGCTGTCATCTGCCCGGTGCCTCCCTCGGACCGGGGCCTGGGATACTATTTCAATCTGTTCACGGTGCCCAAGAAGGAAGGCTCCGTTCGTCCCATCCCGGATCTGAAGTTTCTCAACAGGTTTATCCGTCCCAGGAAGTTTCGCATGGAAACTCTGCGCTCTGCCATAAATTCACTTCGGCAGGAGGACTTCATGACGTCCATAGACATCAAGGATGCTTATCTGCATGTTCCAATCTTCCCGGCGCATCAGAGATTTCTCAGGTTCGTGGTGGAAGATCGGCATTTTCAGTTTGTGGCTCTTCCGTTCGGCCTTACCTCGGCTCCAAGGGTTTTCACCAAGGTGCTGGCGGGGTGATGGCCCTCCTCAGAGCCCAGGGTATCCGCATCATGCCTTATCTGGACGATCTTCTTATTATGGCATCCTCTCTCAGCCAGGCGGAGCTAGATACCAGGACTGTGGTAGCCACCTTGGAGAGATTCGGCTGGGTGATCAACTATCCCAAGTCCTGCCTCTCTCCGTCCAGGGTGGTGGCGTTCCTGGGAATGTCTCTGGATACTTCTCAGTCCAGGGTGTTCCTCCCCCGGCCCAAGGTTCTTTTGATTCAGGAATTGACTCAGCTTCTCCTATCCATCCCTCGCCCATCCATCCGGCTGGGGATGCGACTGGGGGGATTGATGGTGGCTTTGTTCGAGGCGGTTCCCTTTGCCCAGTTTCACACAAGGACGCTCCAGCTCCATCTCTTGGTGGCCTGGGACAGGTCCCCGCTGTCATTGGATCAGTCTTTTCTGATGTCCCCCCGGGTTCGGCATTCCCTTCGGTGGTGGCTGGAACCGAGCAATCTGATGAGGGGCAGATCCTTTCTGATCCCTCGTTGGGAGACGGTCACCACGGATGCCAGCCTGTCAGGTTGGGGGGATTTTGGAAGGATCTTCAGTTTCAGGGACTGTGGGGGCCTCAGGAGGCTCGCGATCCCATCAATGTTCTGCAGCTGAGAGCCATCAGGTTGGTTCTGGCTCACTTGACTCATCAGTTACAGGGCTTACTGGTTCAAGTTCGGTCGGACAATCGGACGGCGGTTGCCTACATCAATCACCAGGGAGGGACTCGCAGCAGGCGTGCCCTCAGGGAAGTGTCTTTGATCCTGGCTTGGGCAGAGAGCAATGTCCCATGCATCTCGGCGGTGTACATTCCGGGAGTGGAGAACACGGAGGCGGACTCCCTGAGCAGGTGCTCATCTCACAGGGGGGAATGGTCGCTCAGCCCCAAGGTGTTTCGGTCGCTTTGCCACCGGTGGGGGACTCCGGAGGTGGACCTCTTTGCCTCTCGTCACAATCACAAGCTTCCGGCATTTGTGTCTCTCTCGCGGGATCCGCTGGCTCTGGCAGCGGATGCCATGTCTCTGAACTGGAGGGATCTGGGATTTCTGTACCTGTTCCCTCCGTTTCCCATGGTGGGCAAAGTGGTGCGCAAGCTGGCCCTAGAGGGCGCGTCAGCAATCCTGGTGGCTCCAAGATGGCCAAGACAGGTTTGGTTCGCAGACGTGGTAAGGTTGGCAGTGGATCAGTTAGATCTGCCCCTTCTGCCGGATCTGCTCACTCAGGGTCCACTGCTCTACCCCAATTTACCAACGCTGGCTTTGACGGCGTGGCTGCTGAAACCTCCATCTTGAAGGAGGAAGGTCTTTCTGATGCTGTCATTCAGACTCTGGTTAGGGCTAGAAAGAAGTCTTCCTCTGCCATCTACTATAGTATTTGGAGGTCTTATATTGATTGCTGCGAGGTCCGGGCCTTGCAGGGTGTTTTCTATCCCTAGGGTTTTGGAATTTTTGCAACATGGTCTGGACCTGGGTTTGCAGCTTAGTACGCTGAAAGGGCAAGTTTCTGCCCTGGCGGTTTTCTTTCAAAAGTCTTTTGCTCTTCATCCTCTGGTTAAGACTTTTTTCCAGGGAGTTACGCATGTGCGGCCTCCTAGGAAGCCTTTGCTCCCAGTTTGGGATTTGAATTTGGTTCTTTCTGCTTTTCAGGGTCCTCCTTTTGAACTTTTGCAGGATATTGCTTTCTACGCTTACTTAGAAGGTTGCGTTTCTGGTTGCCATCACTTCCGTTCGGCGTGTATCGGAGTGTATCGGAGTTGGCGGCTTTGTCCATTAAGGCTCTTTACTTTGAGAGGCATCAGGGCAAGGTTGTTTTCCGCTTCAAGACAGATTTCCTTCCTAAGGTGGTTTCTGCCTTTCATCTTAATCAGGACATTGTTCTACCCTCTTTGTGTCCTAAGCCCAGCAATGACAAGAAGAGGGTTTTGCATTCTCTGGATGTGGTACGCTGTGTGAAGTACTATTTGGTGGCTACTTCTTCTTTTCGTAAGACTGAAGCCCTTTTTGTGGTGCCCTCCGGGCCTAGGAAGGTTTGGCTCTCGCCAAGTCTTCCATTAGTAAATGGATTCGCCAGGCCATTGTTGGGGCCTATTCTGCCAAGGGGAAGGTTCCCCCTTTTTCGTGTTACTGCTCATTCTACTCGTGCCGTTGGGGCGTCCTGGGCCTTCCAGCATCAGGCCTCTGTTGAGCAAGTTTGTAAGGCTGCTACTTGGTCTTCCGTTCACACTTTTTCCAAGTTTTACAAGGTTGATGTGCGGGCCTCAGCTGATGCTGTTTTTGGCCGCAAAGTTCTGCAAGCTGCAGTGGTTTAAGTTTGTGCATTATTGCCTTGTTTTGGATCCCCCGCCCTTTATGGACACTGCTATTGGATGTCCCAATGACTATCTGAAGTGGGGTGTGTGACATACTTAGAATAATACCATTTTGTGATTACTCACCTGTAAAATGGGTATTATAAGTATGTCACACACCCCGCTTCACCCCGCCCTTTGGTATTCTGGATCCTTTCTATGGTGAACCTTTTTTACTGTTACTGGTTATTTTGGCTCTTCCTGGTCCCTTTACTGCTGTCTTAAGACTGGGGAATGAGTGGGAGGTACCAGGTATTTATGGACCGGGAGGGGCTCACTTTTTTTCATGACATCTCTGCAAGATCGCCCTTTACAGGTCGGTATAACCCAAGTGTAATGACTATCTGAAGCGGGGTGTGTGACATACTTATAATACCCATTTTACAGGTGAGTAATCACAAAATGGTATTTTCCTGCCCTCTCCGCTCGTCCAGTCCACAATTCTCTGCAGGTGGGTTGCCTGCCAGTATCTCATCAGACTTGGCACGGCCAGACTTCGCCTCTAGGGCGCTGCAGCAGGGTGAGCCTTAGCCCAGGCTACTTGTTCCCCCATATAAACTGCCTAAAGATCGAATTCAGGTTCTTGAAGTAGCTCGCCGGAATATGGCATGGGAGTGTCTGAAGCAGGTAAAGAATTAGTGGTAGGACCATCATCTTTATGATATTTATGCGTCCCAGCCACGTGAATGTTGGGACATTCCAGTTTTCTAGATCCAAATTATTTAACATTGGTACATAGTTGTGTCGAAAGACTTAGTCAATATTACTCGGGATCTTCACCCCTAGGTAAGTCAACGTAGGGGAAACCCATCTGAATGGGAATGAGGCCTTGAAGTTCGAGGTAGTGCTGTCTGGAAGTCCCACATTAAGTGCCTCGGAATTATCGAGATTAATCTTGAAGTTGGAAAGCTTCCCAAACTTCTCGAATTCTTTCATTAGGACCGGGAGTCCCACCACTGGATTGGAAACGAAGAACAAGAGGTCATCCGCATATGCGGCTACCTTGTGCTCCATTCCACCAGCATGGAGACCCCTAATATCTCCCCTCTCCCTTATATGCCTCAAAAAGGGCTCCACTACCAGTGTGAAAATAAGCTGCGATAGGGGGCAACCCTGTCTGGTGCCATTTGAGATTGGGAAGGGCCAGGAGAGATCCCCATTGACTTTCACCCTAGCTTGGGGCCTGGAGTATAACTCCGCGATATATCGAAATGCTCTGGTCCCGAGCCCTATATGTCTCAGCACCTAGAACGTGAATCCCCAATCTATGCGGTCAAACGCTTTTTCAGCGTCCGTTGACAGCAACATAATCGGGGTTCTATCCAGGCGCGAGGGTCCTGACCGTGTCATCTCTTGCCTCTCTGCCAGGGATAAATCCACACTGGTCCCCCTCTATTAGGTCTGGTAAGTGTGTGGCTAGCCGGTTAGCCAGAACCTTAGTGAATAACTTAAGGTCGACATTCAGAAGGGATATTGGGTGGTAGCTTTTGCAGCATAGTGGATCCTTACCCGCTTTATGAATAACTGTAATATGGGCTTCGAGGGCCTCACTGGGGAGCAGCCCAGAGTCATCTCCCTCTCCTATCGTATTGAAGGCCCGGAGAAAGTGCTTGCTCAGGGTAGGTAGGAATTCTTTGTAATACACGATAGTCAGACCATCGGGGCCTGGTGACTTCCCAGAAGGGGTCTGCTTGACCGCTTGCTGTATCTCGGCCACAGACAGTGGCTTCTCCAACTCGTTGATCACCTCTTCACTCAACTTGGGCATGCCTGATGAAGTGATGTATCGTCTTTTCCTCTCCAGGTCCCTCTGAGAGTCCCCTGACCCTTGTGGGTGTAAATTGTAGAGTGAATGGTAGTACTCCCGGAACGCCTTGGCGATATCCGGCGTCCTATGCCATTTCTGTTGCTGTCCATCCTTGATCGCTTCAATATAGTTCAGGGAGCGTTGCTTCCTCAGGGCCCTCGCCAGGAGCCTGCCGCTTTTGTTACCCCACTCATAGTAGAAGCGTTTGCATTTCTTTATGGCAAACGCTGCCTTTTGCAGTAGGATGGAGTTCAGCTCCTCCCTGCATGACGCCAGCTCTTTCATGGTATCCCTTAGCTGGGTCTCCTTATGTTTCTTTTCTAGATCCTGAATCTGGGTCAGCAAACGGTCTCGTTTGGCTATGCTCGCTCTCTTCAGCCTAGCGGCATGCTGAATGAGTACTCCTCTTACTACGACTTTATGAGCTTGCCAGAGAGTCCTTGGCGTTATCTCCTCTGAGTTATTTAGTGCAAAGTACTCAGCGAGCGATTCCTGCACTGCTCTATTCGTCACCGGGTCCTTCAATAGGGTCTCATTCAGGCGCCATGTCCAGGCCTTGCCACTTCTCTCGTGGGTAGCTAACGATACACTCACCGGGGCATAATCAGACAGGGACACCGTGCCTATAGAGGCATCATGGGCCCTGGCCAGCAACTTGTGGGACAGGAGCACATAACCTAGCATATGATGCGTGGGCTGTTGAAAAGTGGGAGAAATCTCTCCCAGTAGGATTGGAGATCCTCCAAATGTCGCACAACTGCAGAATGTGGAGTGCTTTGTTTCAGTTTCCTCAGCCCCTTGTAGGGGATGGAAGATTTCCCTGAGGAAGAGTCTATGAGGGGTTCCAGTGCGAGGTTCAGATCCCCTTCTAGAAGCACATTCCCCTCTTGGAATTCCGCCAGCCTGGTGAGAAATTCCAGAAGGAAGTCCACCTGGCCAGAATTGGGCACATAGACCGATGCTAGGGTATACGTCTCTCCTGACATTGTTCCCTTAACCATTACATACCTGCCCTCCTCATCCGTGACCGAGTCAAGGGGCTGAAAAGTTATGGACCTGGACAGGAGTATCGCTACTCCTTTTAGTTTTAGATCCAGGGGATGAGCTTATGAACACCTAGGGATAAAACCTGGGGGAGATCTTTGGATGACTGCCCCTTTTTAAAATGGGTCTCTTGAAGGAACACTATCTGGGCTCTCAGCCGTTTTAGCTCCGTAAACCACAGCAGATCGCTTTTCCGGTATGTTGAGCCCCCTGCAATTTAAGGAGACTATCTTAACAGAAGCGTTCAGCAGGCCCAGCGCCCCGCCGGCCACCGCCGCCATCTCCGCCCTCCTCCCCTCGACCCCCCACTAGATGCCCGGGCCCCGATTCCCCGAATGCGAGGAGGCAGACAAGGGAAGAAAAGGAAGGGAGGGGGGGAAAGGAATGGGTAAAGGGTGAGTGGATAGAGGAGAAGATAGACAAAAAAGTGTTGAGAATTAGAACAACGAATAGAAATTCAGAAACTTTTACATTCTGGAGAAGGCCCAAAAAAAGAACATTTTGGGTAGAATTAAGATACTTATACTGACTCTCCTAATGTAAGAGAGTCTGGTCCTGTGTCTCTCGTGAGAGTCTCCGGCAGCTTCTCCTGAGAGAGCACTAGGACTACTGGGCGGAAATAGAAGCCGGGCGAAGAGGAGCCAAAACTCAGCAAACAACTATAGAGACTGATCTCTGTTTTTCAATCAAGGCACCCCCCCCCCATAACACATAAACAATTAAGCAGCAACATGTGTTTATAAGTTATTCAAGAGTCAAAGAAATCCAAGTAATTAATCAGACCACGATTGATTGGTTGATTGACTGATGAGTGGGCGGTCAATCAGCCTCGGTCCCACCCCACCCCAAGGGGACACCCCCAGCCCGGCAAGTTTCATGCATCCCAACTTGATGTTGAGCTCAGGGGGACTCCCCCCCGAGGCTGGGCGTGCAGATGACTCCCTCCCCAAATAAACCCCCCAGGGGATCAAGGCAATGTTTAGGGGTCCCTTTCCCCCCGCCTTATTCCACGTATCATCTCTATTGGCCATCCAGGACCCCACTCCAGCAGAGCCGGCTCCCATGTTCACCCGCTACCCGCCGCTTGCCTCTAACCTGAGCTACCCCGCCAGCGGATCCAGCCTCTCGGATCCGGACGGGGAAGCAGGCCACCCGCCATACCGGTCGCATCCCGGGCAGCAGGGGCCCCCACCCCAGGAACCGCCCCATACTCGGGACGGGGGGACATTTGGGGGCAGCCCGCATCCCAAGCGGACACCCCACCAGGAGCAGGAGGCAAGCCGCGCCCTGGGCGAGCCAAGGGCATCCCAACCCCAGGTAGAGGGTAGCCAAATACTGGGGATTCACTGAGCTGTGACTGGCGGGGCATTACCATCATGAAGTACATCACCCCCCAAACAGAAGAGGGGGAGGATCCCCTAAGTCAGGAGATCAACCGCACCCTGGGCAGCGGAGGCCACCCCATCCGGACAGAGCACGCCATAACTCAATCGGGAGCCACCCCAGGTAGTAGGTGTTGGTAGGTAAAGGAAACAGCTAATGCAAGGCCAACAGTATGCTGGTGTCCAGGCGATAAAATAAGATCAAAAGCTTTTTACCCCAGGAGCCGGGCCGCCACCCCCCAGCTATCCCTTCAGTCCCAAAAACAACTCCTCCCAAAGGCGGGGGGGGGGGGGGGCTGGGGAGCACCCCGGCCAAGGGACAAGCCGCGCCCCACCCAAGCGAGAGGGGACCAAGGCCCCCCCCATACCCGTCGGGACGCGGGGGGCGCCCCCCAGCGCACCCCGCCGCCGGCCAACATCTTTAAATACCTCCCGTCCCCAGGGGAGACAACCATGGTCGGCAACTTCCTACGGGGTCGGCAACTTCCATGCGGGGGCGTACCCAACCCAAAGCCCCCCAACACCCCCCCACCCCCCCCGGGCAGAGCAACCATCAAACTCAGATCTCTTCATGTAGTTATAGGTATAACCACAGGGTCAATAACCACTTTAACCAATCAACATAATTAAAACTGTAGTGGAAGAACATATGGATTAACTGTCCTGACCGCAACTCAACGCTCCTTTACGTCCATCTGGGTTCAGGGCTCGCTACTCACGTCCGGCCCCCAGGGGGACGAGACCTCCTATAAAGTACAAGAAAAGGAATGCACACCTCAGAACAGTTGGTTGTTAGTTTGCAAAAATGAGTGTATTAAAAATAGTGCACAATATATATACATACATAAATAAAGACTTCTTCTAGATATACAAAAATAGCCAACATATATGTCTGCAACAGTCACATCCTGCACAAAACCACGTGTCAATTAACATAGTAAGCAGAAGGTTCCCTTTTAGTGTAGCACAAAATATCTACGTATTATTGCATACAAATATGTAGAGCATGATTCTCATTAACAAGTATAGAGATAGCAGTACCAGATAAGGCCACTAAATGGAACCAAAGTACAAAACAGTATTGAATGAAATCACACTGGTTGAGCAGAGACTGTCAGACATGAAAATGATCTTTACAGAGAATGCAAACGACACAGCACAACAGTTCAACAGCTTTACAAGATATAGATCAAGATAACATTACAGCATATGCGGAAATGAAAGTCCCAACGTTTCAGGCCAATCAGTCCTTTCCTCAGGGGAGCAAAAGGCAGTGCTGGAGCACAGCACAAACGGCGGCATTTAAATAGAGAGTTTTTGGCGGGCTCACCTGGCCGGCCGGCCGATGACGTCACCGGAGGCGCTCATTAGAGCATCAGGCCGCCGCGTCATCAGGGAGAGAGGCTGGTCCCGAGCTGCCACCCCCAACATGGCGCCTGCGCATGCGCCATAGCAGATAGAGGAAGCAGCTGCACGGGGCCAGACACACCCCCCCCCCCCTCCTCTGCCTACGTGGAGTCTAATAATTGGCTGGAGCCCCTCCAGCATTAGCAAAGGCACACACAGTGTTCTTAGCAGGGCAGACACCCTCCAGCATTAACATAGGCACACACTAACGATCTTAACAGGACAGCAACCCTCCAGCATTAGCAAGGGCACACACTAGCGATCTTAACAGGGCAGAAACAGAGCATTATCCAAACATAAAGTAAGCGATCAAAACTACTAGAATTTGTACAAATCTTGCGCTCAAAAGGTAGATTAAACAATTGCTCAATGCTACAAGTAAGTATAATAGACAGCATACAGAATAACAAGGTGATCCATGATATGCTCCATTCCATGCCCCTTAAGGCCGCTGTGACGCCGGCTGGCAAGGTTTCCCATAGCCACAGACCAGTCAATAGATGTCAAAGATGCAGAAGAGATTCCTTAATGCCAATCAGGGTTGATGCTTAAAGGGGCCATCACAAAACGAGTTTCCTTATGCCATTCAAGATCAGTGTTTAAAGGGGCCATCACAAAACCAGTTTCCTTGAGAATATAAAGATTCACAAATTAAGCCACCATTATTGTGCCCCAGCGCTTAAAGAAGTATTCTAGACTGTTAAAAACATTTATATACAGAAAAAGTGAAATAGTGAAAAGAATTTAATTTCTAAAATATATACAATTGAAGGTCACCTCACTGAATACACACTAAATTCAATTTAAACACAGGAGAGGATGTCTAATATGTCTTATAATTCTCAATAATAACACATATAGTCACAATCCTCATTCAATCCTGCAGGTTGCAATGTATTTAGTTTATAAATCCAATATGTCTCCCGTTGAAGGAGTTTACGAGCCAAATCACCTCCCCTTTTCGGGCGTATCACCTTTTCTATCACCGTAAACCTCAGTTGGGTAATCTGATGTCCAAACTCAAAAAAATGTTTTGTAAGGGAAGAGTCAGGATTGCCTCTCCTAATATCTGACCTATGTTCCCCTATTCTTATTTTAACCTCACGTGATGTCTGGCCAACATAGGCCAGGCCACAGGGGCATTTAAGCATGTAAATCACACATTGTGTGTTACAATTAAAGAAATCATTTAAGGGGAATTTCTCTCCCGTCCTTGGATGGCTGATTGTTTTCATACTTAAAACAAAACTACATTGGGCACAATGGCCACACGGATACATGCCCACAGGTTTGGGAAGTGAGGAGAGCCAGTTCTGCCCACCTTCAGTGGTCCCTTCCAATGTAAATTCTGCCTTTATGAGTCTATCCCGAATGCTGCAAGATTTTTTTTTTTTTATTTCAATATTTTTATTTGGACAAGAAAGGAGAGCGATACAGGCACGGCCGTCAGCGGCCCAACAATAGTGCAAAAGCCATCCCGCGCAGGGGAGGCCAGTATAACGAAGCGTATAAGATGGCAGCAATAAGTTGAAGTAGAAACAGATTCTTTTTAACAGAACTGTAATATATATATATATGTAGCAGAATTGCCGCATCAGAATTTAATGCCATTAAACTATCAACTGGACAGCGTCCGTTTACATTGATTCCTTTATTCTCGCCGCCTCCCAGGTCTGGGAAGCCATATTTAGCAGACGCATTCACTCTCCCGCCGCGACCCACCCCCCCCGCCCCCCGGGCCGGGCCGCCCAGCGTTCGCCAGGCGCTCCCACCCCGGAGCCCAGGAAGGCGGCGCAGGGCAGGCCGCCGCGCAAGCAGCGAAGAAGTCATGTACAAAAGAAGATAGGAACAAGGGGAAGGGAGAGAAGTATAAGAAAAAACAGAACGCAACAACATTAAAAAAGACAAAAAGGGTAGGTAGGTCGGGAGGGGAAGACAAAGGGAAGGAATGGGGAAGAAAAAGGAAAAAAAAAAGGGGGGGGGGGGGGGACCTCGCAGACCAACCCGCCTCACCTAGCTCAGTACACCCGCCGGCGCATCAGGCCAGGCATGTTGTATCCATGGTTCCCAAGTGGAAAGGAACTTGTCCTGAGTATCGGCCAGTATGCTTGAGAGCCTCTCGTTAACTAGAAATCCATTCATCCTGGCCGACACCTCCGACAATGGTATAGTCTGCTTTTTCCACCCTCTAGCAATGGTTTGTTTGGCCGCCAGAAGCAGGTATACAAATAGCTTATGTTGCTTGCGGGAAAGCTCAGGGGGTTTGCAATGGAGGAGGGCCACCCAAGGGTCTCTTCTTATGGACGTTCGAAATAGTTTGCCAGCTATCCTGTGAACTTGTGCCCAAAAACGAGTCAGCATGGGACAAGTCCACCAAGTATGGAGGAAAGTGCCCTCAGTGTTGCATCCTCTAAAGCAAGTATTAGCTTGTCCTGGGAACATTCTACCGAGGCGGCTCGGTACCAAGTACCACCTATATAGAACTTTGTAGGCCGTCTCGGTCGTCAGGACATTTATAGAACATGAGGAGGCGGTTTTCCAAATATCCGACCACCCCCCTCCCAGGGTACACGGGCCCAAGTCGTGTTCCCACCTATTAACGTGTACATGTGTGTTCTCCCTCATGGCATTTAATGCAGAGTATATCGTGGATATTGTCCCTTTGCAAAATGGTTCCTCTCCGCAGACTCTCTCGAAAGGGGTACATCTCTGAAAGGGTAAACCCAGTCTAAGCAGGGGGGACAGCCAGTGTTTTAACTGCATGTACTGAAACAGGGCCCCCTGGGGAGCGGCATATTTATCCTTCAAAGTGCTAAAGGGTATAAGGCCATCCTCCGAGAGGAGATCCCACACCCTAAGCAGGCCGTGATCCTCCCACCACCTGAAGGACAGTCTATTGTCCAGGCCCGGGGGGAACGCCGGATTACCCCAAAGATGCGCCAGGGGGGCGTGCGGGGACATCAGGGAGGCCGAATATTTTACTGAGTCCCACACCAGGAGGGAGTGCCTCATCAGGGGACTAAGCGTCTTAGGTCTAGCTGCCGGGTCCATCCAAAGGAGACCGTCCACAGGGGTCGGGGAAGCGTTAGGGAGCTCCAGAAAGGTCCAAAGGGGGGGCTTCGATGGGGAGTGCATGGGAATCAATTGGGCTATCTGGGCCGCCTTATAATAAAGGCCGATGTTAGGGACTCCAAGCCCTCCTGTCGACCTATGGGCCAGCAGCGTACGCCTGGGTACTCGCGGGCGCCTTCCAGCCCAGATGAAAGCTAATATCTTTTTTTGCATTGCACGCAGTCTATATGAGGGGATCGAGACCGGAAGCACTCTGAAGAAATACAGGAGTTTAGGGAGAATGGACATCTTTACTGCATTGACCCGACCCAGCCAGGAAATCGGATACGGCATCCAGGTATCGAGGAGCTGCGCCACGGACCTAAACAAGGATGGATAGTTAGCCCCATAGAGGTCATCATACCTCCCCGGGATCCGGACCCCCAGGTACGGGAGCGGCTCCGTTGACCATTGAAAGGGAAAGTTCAATTTAATATGGGCCACCAATTCAGGTGCCAGGGACACGTTTAATGCCTTAGATTTGTCGCTATTTATTGCCAAGCCAGAAATGCGGGCAAAGTGGTCTAGCATTTGAAATATGTTTGGAAGAGAAGTAATTGGTTGTGTGACCGTCAGCATGGCATCGTCAGCAAAGAAGAGAGCCTTGTGCTGAACTCCCGCGACCTCTAGCCCCTTAACGTTCTGATTCTGCCTAAGCGCAATTCCCAGAGGCTCTAGAGCCATTATAAAGAGGATCGGGGAGAGGGGGCACCCCTGCCTAGTACCTCTATAAATGTGAAAGGACTCCGAGCTACAACCCAAATAGCGCACACGGGCCGACGGGGCTTTATAAAGGGCTTTTATCCAGTCTAAGAAGCGCTGCCCAAACCCCCACCTCTGCAAGACCCAGAGCAGGTAGTCCCAGGAAATGGTGTCAAAGGCCTTCTGGATGTCTAGGGACAACAAAAAAGCCGGGATATTCCTTGTCCGAGCGTGGTGAACCAGGTGGACCACCCTTCTAATATTGTCTCCAGCCTGCCGAGTCGGAACAAAGCCCACTTGGTCCCTGTGTATGATGCCTTCCAGGAACGTGTTCAACCTGCCCGCCAGTACCTTGGCCAACAACTTCACGTCAGTGTTGATTAAAGAGATCGGCCTGTAGTTTGAAATTATCAGGCTGTCCCTATCTGGTTTGGGTATCATACAAATGTCCGCCAGCAAGGCGTTCGGACCCATGGATGACTCCGCGCACATAGCGTTAAAGAGGTTGGCCAAGTGGGGGGCTAGGAGGGGTGCAAATTTCTTGTAGTAGAGACCTCCAAACCCGTCCGGCCCTGGGGTTTTAGAAGTCTTAGTAGCCTTAATGGCCAGGAGAATCTCTTGGGGAGTAATGGGGGAATCCATCAGGTCTAAGTGATCTTGGGCAATAGGCGGCAGCTCAACGCGCTCAAAGAATTTCTCAAGATCGGCATTTCCGGCCCTCGGGGGGGCCGAGTACAAGTTTGAGAGAAAATCGCGAAAAGCCCCCACGACCTTGTCTGGGTTGGCCGTGATTGTGCCCTGTGGAAGTTTAAGCTTAATCGGCTGCCGGCGATCCAGTTCGGCTACACGCAGCTTCCGGGCCATCATAGTGTCAGGCTTATTGCCCCTCGCATAGAATTTTTGCTTGGCCCAGCGGAGCCTTTTCTCAGCCTGATCATCCAAAAGCACGTTGAGCTCCAGCCTAAGTCTATCCATGGCCTTCCTGTTCCTAGCGGTTGGGGTTGCCTTCCAGAGCAGTTCTGCTCGTTCGTAGCGCGCCGTTAATTCCTTCTGACGCTGTTGCCGCTCTTGTTTCTTACGGGAAGCTATACCAATGATATTGCCACGTATAACCACCTTTTGGGCCTCCCAAAGAGTAATCGGAGAACGGACAGATCCTATATTTAATGCAAAGTAATCTTTAAGGGCCTCATGGATCTTCGAGCAGGTATCTGGAGAACTCAGGAGGGAGTCATTGAGTCTCCAAGTAACGGATCTCCTGGTTGAAACCAGGAGGTCCGCCACCGCCATCACCGGGCTATGGTCCGACCAGGTCGAGCTGTAAATTCTGGAGTTGACCATAGCCGGGAGGAGAGATTGGGGGACAAAAATGTGATCGATCCTGCAAAAGGAGCCATGGGGGTTAGAGTAGAACGTAAAATCCCTGGTGGTGGGGTTTCTCTCCCTCCAAACATCGCACAGGCCAGAGGTGTCTAAAAGGTCCCTAAACGTAGCGGAGTGGGGGTCCAGTTCCTCTCTCGCCCTCGCCCTTTGGCCCGTCCGGTGTCTGTCCGCCTTGGGGTCCAGCACCATGTTCGAGTCTCCGCCCATTAGTAAGATACCTTTAGTGTTGTTACGGATGACCGTCAATAGGTGTTTAAAAAAGCGTGTTTGGAAGGAATTAGGAGCATAGTATGTCACAAGGGTCATATCGACATCGTAGAGAGACCCCTGCAGCAAGACATACCTACCGGTCGGGTCAATAACTTCTTTAGAGCAGATAAAGGGAAGATTTTTTCTAAAGGCCACCAGGACCCCCCTTTTCTTTTCTCTAGCGCAGGCCATGTGGGACACTGGAAAGTGGTTGCTTAGGTACTTGGGTCTAGAGTGGGTCGAGAACCTGGTTTCCTGGAGGAACAGTATATCTGCCTTACATGATTTATAGTAATGGAAGGCCTTGCTCCTTTTAACAGGGCTGTTGAATCCCTGGACATTATGGGAGATTAATTTAACTGTCAGTCCCACCATTGGGTCTGATTCTCACGAGAGAAGACAGAGGAGGCAGGCTGGTCGCGAGGGGGGAAGGGAGGGGGGAGGGAAATGAGGGGAAGGTAACAACATACAGAAGGAAGCATAACATTGCAAACCATATACACGTGACAAAAAAACAATAAGGACCGTAGTCCAAAAAGACCCTCTGGGTCAAAGAGGACCCAAAGGATTCCTGCCTGGGCAGGAAGTTGTCCAGGCACCGGGGGCAAAGGCATCCCAGTCCGGGACAACTCGTACAGTATGGGGGGTGGTACTCAGAGGCACAGGCCCCACCCCGATTTAAAACCCGACAGTAATCAGCACAGTAAACATTATTAATTCAACCCGGCGAGGGGGGGGGGAAGAGATCTGCCTCCCCCATCCATCCGTCTAGCCCATGCCAAAAGGGGAACAGCCCCGCCACTCGGTGAGCCACTGTACTTTGCAACATTGCTGGCCGTCCCGGGTCCAGGGCCCCAAAGCCGCTGCACCCCGAGGGCCCCAGGCAGGCACTCATTCCCCCTCGAGCGGGCAGAAGGGTCCCCAGCTTACGCCACCATGAATAGCCGGTCTGGAGTAGAAAAAACATTGTTAAACCTATTGGCATAAACGTATAACATAACCTTAGTAAACATAAGTAACTGTCAAGTAACTCGGAGGGGGGAGGGGAAGGCAGGACCCAGGGAACCGAGCATATAGACCCCGCGCTCGTTCATCAGAACCTATTCAAAAGTGGAAACAAAGCGCAGTTCGCCAACTCTGACCCGTCCCGACGCCAGAAAACCTCAACCCGGGTCCGAGTCAGAGTGCGGCGCTCGGCCGGCCCCCCGGTCCCGTCTCCTCCGCGGGCGAACCCTCTCCCAAATGGGCCGCAGCGGCTGACGTTGGGACCCCCGCTGGGCCGCCCGATCCGGCGCGGCCACAAGCGGGTCCCTCGAGGGTATCCCAAGTTCCCGGATGAGGCCCTGAAGCTCACCAAGGGAGCCCGCCGCACACTGACGACCCGCGTGGGAGAACATCAGCCTAAAAGGGAACCCCCAGCGGTACCTGATACCGTTCAACTTCAAAACCTCCAGTCCTGGCTTCATCTCCCGTCGTCGCTGGAGCGTCTGGGGGGCAACATCTGGGAATATCTGATAGGCGTGATTCCGAAAAGAGAGGTTAGTTGCCACCCTAGAGGCCTCTAAGATAGCCTCCTTTGTACGATAAAACGTGGGTCTGATAACAATGTCCCTGGGGCGACCGTCCGATCTCTTGGGACCCAAGGCCCTATGGGCCCTGTCCAATTCCAAGCGCTCGACTGGCGTAGAAGGGAGCAGTTCCTGGAGTAATGCTGTGACCGTAGCGGGAACATCCTCCATGGACTCCGGGAGGCCCCGGATCCGGATGTTTTCTCTTCTGGATCTGTTTTCCAAGTCTTCCAGCTTTTGTTGAAGTAAAGACACCTCTTCTCGCACAGCCGCGGTGGCCGACCCACCGGAGTCCAGGGCCGTCACTATTTCATCCACTCTCTCCTCCAACGTATTGGTCCGGTCACCCAGGTCTCTGATGTCGCTGGCGAAGCTAGTGGAAAGCTGGGACACTGCCGCGGCCAATTCTTGTTGCAATAACTGCTTAAATTTAGCCAGCAACTGTTCGTCGCGTACAATCGGATTAGCTGGGTATGGGGATCCCTGGGCACTCCATGGGTTCTCCCCCCGGGCATCTTCAACCAAGGGCTGGGAAAAGACGCTGCTGCCCGGCCTGGAGGTCTCTTCGAAAATTAGTGGAACGTCCCTGCTGCCAGTAAGGGACAGAGGCAGGCCGCCGTCCACATCGCGGGCGGGGTCCGCTGGGCTCAGATGTGGGGGCCCAAACCCTCCAGGGCTCCCCCCCGGCTGTGCATCTTGTGGCGGAGATGGGGGATCAGCTGCAGGTGGCGGATGTCGCTGGCCGCGCTGTGGCCGTGAAAGAGGGGGGGAAGGCTGTGTGGGTGTAATCAGGTGTGGGGACCCCACACCTCCAGGGCTCTCCCTCGACTGTGCTCCTCGTGGCGGAGATGGGGGATCAGTCGCAGGCCGCAGACCATGCCGCGGTCGCGAGGGAGGGGAGGAGGGCTGCATTGGTGTGGTCAGGTGTGGGGGTTCGACACCTCCAGGGCTCCCCCTCGGCTGTGCGCCCTGTGACGGGGATGAGAGGTCTGTCCCGTGCTGCGAGTGTCGCAGGCCATGCTGCGGCCATGAAGGGGGGGGGGAGGGCTGCATGGATCCGGGCTGAGGTGCAGCTTGAGGGTGCAGTGGCGGGAAGTCCGTGTCTCCCCCCCAGTCCCCCCTCGCCCCTGGGTCAGAGGGGTGCTCCATTGGACCCGGTGGCTGGGTCAGGCCAGATTTCTCCCCCTGTGGTTGGGGCAGATGCTGCGGCGGTGGGGACTGCCGCCTCCCGCTCACGTGGTCGGGGCCAGCGCCCGCTCCTACCTCCTCCTCCGGCGGTTCCCGGGTTGCGTCCCGCTGGGCCGGCGGCGCCCGATCCGGTGAGTGCGACCGGCCGCTGCGCTGTGTGTCCCGGCTGGCGCTGGAGTGGTGGGCGGCCTGGGATTGGCGCCGGAGCTCCGCCATGATGTCCGGCTGGCGGAGGCCCGCGGCGCTCTTCCTCTCGCCGCCGGTCTTTCTCTCCTTCCCCCTGGCCCCGCTTCTCCCCATATGCAGGCTGGGGCAGGTGGTGGGGATGAGCTGCTGCCAAGCTGTCGGCTAATCTTGCTGAAAAGAAGCTGCTGTGGGGTGGGTTCTGTGCTCCGAGGCGCCGAGCACTAGCAAGAAGCAGCCATCTTCTTCAGCGTCCGGCCACGCCCCACCTCAAAGTGCTGCAAGATTTTTTATAGGCCATCATTGGGGGATCTTTAAATATCTCCTGTAGCCTTACATCACTACCAAGCAGTGACCAATGGGGTCTAATAATATGTTTGATCTTATTAGATTGTGTAGAGTATGTGAGGGCCACAGGTATGCGTCCCTCATTCTTCTTAGGATTATACTTAAGTAGATCGGTTCTATTTTTTCTTCTAGCTTTATTCTGATTAGAGATGACTTTTTCTAATTTGTAGCCACGTGATCTAATGTCAAACAGTTCATCTGTATCCACAATCCGTCTTACTCTTAAAAATTGACTATACGGCAAATTGTCAACAAGTTCTCTAGGATGAAAGCTGTCAGACTCAAGGTAAGTATTCCTATCGGTCGGTTTTCTAAAGATATCAGTCCTGATTCGATGGTCCTCTATCCTCACCAAGACATCTAGGAAATGTACTTTTTCTACACTCGCATCTAGAGAAAGTTTGATAGTCGATCTAGCCTGATTCAGAGTGGCGTGAAATGTTTGTAGAGTAGACATAGATCCCTGCCAGATTAAAAAAATGTAATCTATATAACGACACCACAAGAGGGCATGTACCTGATAGTCTGTAGAGGTATAAACATGTTCTTGCTCAAAATCCGCCATATATAGATTCGCGTAGCTTGGAGCCATATTTGCCCCCATCGCTGTACCCTGCCGCTGTAAGTAGAACTGATTATTAAACATAAAGTAGTTCTTTCTCAAGATGATATTCAATAGGGTAACAACAAAACTGTGCATATTTACAGGGATATTTAAATCCCGCAAACGTTTATCAATCACCCCTATACCTGCATTGTGTGGAAGTGCGGTATAAAGGCTCGTGACGTCCATTGTGGCAAGAATACATTGGTCAGGCAGCTGTTCCAAAGTTGATATACGCTGCAAAAAGTCTGTAGTATCTAAAAGGTATGAAGGCATAGTTACAACTAATGGCTGTAAGATCTGATCAATAAAAATAGCAAGGGGTTGAAAAATTGATTCAGTCCCCGCTACTATTGGACGTCCCGGTGGGTTGACTAGATCCTTATGAATTTTAGGTAAACAATAAAACAAGGGGACCAAAGGATGTTTGTTTGTCAAGAAGGTGAATAGTTTACTGTCAATAGTACCACATTCTTTCTTTAGCCTGCTCGAGTATAGTATCGATTTCTTGTTTAATAGTTAATGTGGATGAGACCTCCCCCACATCCCGGGCCAGGTGGGATGCACCGTCGACGGCCACGATCACGTCTCCGCGGGCGTTGTGGGAGAGGGCCCCCTCCAGTCGAGCTCTAGTGGAAGCCAGTCCGGGACCTCGATAGGTGCAGCCTCTAGGAACTCAAACAGCTCCGTCAGCTGTGCTGGTGTCTTCAGAATATAAGATCTCCAATCCTTCCGCACGATTAACTGGAACGGGTGTCCTCAGCGATATGTTGCCCCGTGCTGCTGTATCAGCTCCAGTAGAGGCCTCAGCAATCTGCGCATTTGGAGGGTCCTGCGTGATAGATTCGGTAGTAATGTGATCTGCGTGCCTGTCAGTCCCCTGCTCCAGGCTTTCCGCATTATCGCCTCCTTGACTTGATAAAAATGCACTCTGCAGTTTACATCTCTTGGCCTGTTGGGGTCGGGTCTTGTGGGGCCCCGGGCCCGGTCAATCTCAATGTGATCTGAGGGCGGGAGGTCCAGCAATTTGTTAAACAGTCCGCAAACTCTTGATTTTAATGCTGGTGTGGCTATCGATTCGGGGACGCCCAGCAGTCGTATATTGTTGCGGTGATTTCTATTTTCAAGAAGAAAGCAGACGCCTGGTGGCATCCCGCTCACGCTCCAGCGCCTCTACTCCAGCTTGAATGTTTACTTGTGTGGCATTATTGGCATCCACCCTGGTAGATAAGTCCACCATACAGTTCTGCATTGATGTTATTTCTCGGCGGAACGTACCCTCCATCCTGGTTATGTAAGTCTCAAAGTCTGCTCTCGACGCTAGTGTTTTGAGGGCATCCGTGACATTAAGCCTGACTGACTCTGCAATGGCTGAGATCAAGTCCCGGGGTAGGGTCACTCCTGAAAACTCTCTACAGGTAGCATTGGTGGGTCTCTCCTCCGGCATGGGTGACCAAACGCTCCCAGAACCCTCCGAGTGTGTCGCCCAGATGCATCCGTGAGGGGACATGGCAGATTTCCGTCCCTCCGTAGCAATGGGGTCCTCTGTGTCACTGACCCCGCACGGCTCCGTGGGTGACCCTCTCTCCTCTCCCCCGGGCATCTGCTCCTGGGTTCCCCATGTGCCAACCACCGGGTGCTGGGTTCTGGATTGCTGCATTATCACCTCCATGACTTGGCTCATGCACCATGGCCTCCTGGGGAACTGCTAAAGATGTGGCTTCCCCAGGCCTCTCATCCTCTGCATTGCAGTGTATCAGTGCCATGGTCACCATTCTTCTTTCCCCGACATCTCCCCCTGGCATACTTGTGGCCATAATGTCTGCCGCCCCCCCCAACTCCGGGGCGTCGGCGCTCACCTGATCGGGGCTCCAGGTGGTGGCAGTCTGAGCCGCTTCATCCGCAGTGGCTGGGCAGGTCTCTGCTTGTAAAGCGGCGGGCGCAGCTCTCCTCTCTGACAGTGGCGGTGTCTCGCCGTTCCTCGGTCTCGACGGCGTGTTCTCCTCCCCCGCCGGCTGCGGGAGAGATCCGATGCCCGCTCCTCGCGTCTCCTTCATCTGATCGGGGCTCTGAGAGGCAGCGCGCCGAGTCACCCGATCTGCCTCGGACAGCCAGGTCTTGCCCCGCGAAGCGGCGGGACCCTCTCTGCCCATGCTGCTCTCCTCCTCCTCATCTCTCGACCAGCTGGTGGGCGACATCCCTCGGTCCCCCTGCTGCAGGGGAAATCCAGAGCCGACTCCTTGCTTCTCCCAGACGACAGGTGAGTCTTCTCTTGCTGCGGCGAAGGGAGGTGACTCCTCCACTGTTCCTGCATTTGCGGCCGCCATTTTGACAGGCGAGGATCCGGGACTCCCCTGAACGCTAGCTCCAAAATATGAGGTTATGGGGGCCCCTTAAGAGATCGGGATGTGCTCTTGGTCTTCCTCTTCTTGCTCATGTTCTTAGGGTTGCTGCTAACACGTAAAAACACTGGGGGTAAAGCAGGGAGCCTATCGTTCCAGCGTCCTACTCCGCCATTAGCAAGCCACACCTCCTATAGTCGTTTTTTTTAATGAAAAAAAAGGGAAACATTTTTTAATTAAAAGTTTTTTCTCTTTTTGATTTCTTAGATTGTGGGAAGAATGTTGTAGGGTTGTGATTCCTCCCAGTCCCTTTTTTAAGGTCCTAAGCCTATAGCCAATCCCCCCCCCAAAAGTTTTTTTTTGCCTTAAAAAAAAAAAATCACCATGGGATAGTGTGTCGGGCGACCCACTTGGGCAAGACAGGCTCTGCCCTTTGTGCAGGCGAAATCCCCTGGGCGGTTTTCAGCACAATTTGTTCCGCTTGCACCAGAGGCATTGTTTCTGACCATGATAGGGCTATTGCTTCAGTCCCTAGTCCTGCATTAAATTTAGTCCCTCCTGAAGCTCAGTCTCCCCAGAGAGACCCTAGGGAGGGGGGAGGGGAGGCAGTGGGACACAATCTGATTTGGTGCACAGGTTGGCTAACCTGGAGAAACAGCTCTCGTTGGTAGCCCCTAAAAAGGCCTCGAGTAAGAAGAGGCATTTGGAACCCGCTTGTTCAGAAGAGGATTATTTTGCCTCTTTTGGTTCCGAGGAGGAAGATGAGTCGGCTGATGAGCCACTCTCGGAAGGTGAGTTACTCTCCGGTGAGGAGGACAGTAACTATTATTTTTTCATCGGATGAGGATTCTTTGCTCCCAGATGATACAGAAAGTTTACTTTCCTCTGTCTTTGAGACTTTACACATTGCCCCTCCTAAGATGGCGAAGACGAGGAGGGATGATTTGTTCAGGCCTGGGAGGCAGAGGCAGGTAAAACATTTTTCCAGGATGGTGCTAAGAGAGTGGGAAAAACAAACTGCCGTCGGTCCCTAGGAACCTAGAAAGGAGGTATCCCTTCCCTTCTGAGTTGATTAAATTATGGTCGCTTCCTCCTGAGGTGGACCCTCCTGTTTCAGGTCTGTCCAACACCACTATCATGCCGTCGGCTGATAATGCTTCCTTAAAGCGGACCTTCACTATGATTTATTGAAAATCCCAAACCCTTACAAAATGATTCCCCAGCATCTAAAGTTAATATATTTTAAGTTTTTAGTCACTTATTATTCTTTCCCCCACTGGCCTGCAACTCTGTTCAGGACTTAAGGATATGGGCGCCGCCATCTTGACTCAGAAACATTACACTTACTGAGGAGAGGAGAGTGGGATAAAGTACAGGGGGGCAGGTTATAGCTGTGCTTTGCTCAGACAGAGCAGAGCTGGGGGTCAGGAAAAGGTCATCAATCCCAGAATGCAGAGCAGCACAGTCAGAATGCACTTCCTGTTTGCAGGCTGCCTGATGTTCCATGAGCCGCCATCTTGGATGTTTAAAAGCTCATAACATGCAGTAGATGCAGGTAGGATGATTTGTAATGTGAGCAATCTGTATGTACAGGGTGTGGGAAACATAAGATAGACTCTTATTCAGAGTGAAGGTCTGCTTTAAGAGACCCTGCGGAGAAACGCATGGATCAGTTGGCTTGCCATGCCTTTGCCATGGTGGGTTCGCTTTTACGCCCTGCGTGTGCCACGGCGATCATCTCCTTAGCTACAAGGAAGAAGGTAAAACAGCTTATGGCCAGGGCTAAGTCCTGCAGACAAGCCCAGGATTCCAAGGAGTTCAAGCCTGCTTAGATTTCATTGGCTTTGTTGTCACCGCCATGGACGATGTGGTCAGGCTAGGTGCCAATACCTCGGCTTTGCTCGTTGCACTACATTGTTCGCTATGGCTAAAGCAGTAGTCAGCCAATGCGGCCGCTAAGAGATCTCTTACAAATTTGCCCTTTTTGGGTGGTCAGCTTTTTGGGGAGCGGCTGGACGATCAATAAGTGGATTAGACAGGCTGTGGTAAGAGCCTATTCTGCCAAGGGGGAAGGAACCCCCTTTTCGGGTCACAGCTCATTCCACTAGGGCCATTGGTGATCCTGGGCTTTTCAGCATCAGGCCTTGGGGGAAAAGGTTTGTAAAGCAGCCACCTGGTCTTCAGTTCATACATTTACCAAATTTTGCAAGGTAGATGTTAGGGCCTCAGCTGACGCTGTTTTTGGCGAAAGGTGCTTCAGGCGGTAGTGAAATGAACTACCTGCTGTTCCGCATTGGGGATCCCGCCCATACATGGCACTGCTTTTGGATGTCCCAAATGTGAAGAATGGGGACGGCCTGGAATGCATTGGAAGAAAAAACACAATTCTGTGAGACTCACCTGTAGAATTGGTTTTGATTCCGATCCATTCCAGGCCGTCCGACCCGCCCTCTTTTGGGTTTATTATGCCCTGGATGCCTTTTTAATGGTGATTACTCCATTTATTATTTAATAGGACACTTGTAAAAAGGAAGAGAAGGATTTTTCGGGAGAAAACAAGCGGAGGCGGTATGAAGTAACATGGTCTCCTATATTCAGGGCCTCCAGGCCTTAGCCTCTTGTTATGATTTACTGCAATTTAATTACTGGTCTTTGATTAGAGGCAGCTGCTACTTATAGGGGCCAGGAGGAGCCACACCTTTAATCTTGCAGTCCACGCCCATCCGGGCAGGAATTACCCAATTGAGAAGAATGGGGATGGCCAGAAAACTGTGGCATATCAACAAGACTGGTACAGCTAGAAAGCTTTAGGTGTGTCCTTCCAGAGAATATATAGTTTGTGGAGGGTACTTCAATTACAAATTGTAAACTTTTTTTTACACATTTTACCCAAAAATATTGAGAAAAAGACCAAACAAGATATTTCATGTTAAAGCACAGATTTTCTGGGAAATCCCTTCAGCGCAAAATATGGTCTGACAAAGGGTGACAAAGGCTCGTTTGGAATTTCCTGAGCAAACCCATTTCAATAACCTCGTGCTTAAGGAGTGGGAACATCCCAGTAGACTTCCCGGTATACCTAAGAGTTGGGACAGAAAGTATCCCTTTCCTGCTGATATGGTCAAGTGCTGGTCATCGCCCCCGAGGTCGATGCTCCTATTCTAGGGCTGTCTAACACCTCTATTACTCCCCTGACACTACTACGCTGCGGGACTCTGAGGACCGGCGCATTGACCAATTGGCATGCCATGCCTTTGTGGGGGCGGCGCTGCGCCCGGTTTGCGCCTCGGCCATTACGTCTGTGGCGCTCAGGGCCCTGATCAGAAGTTTACTTGAAGGCCCTGATGAATTGCCACCTGATACGTTTAATGCACTGTCTAACTGTGATGTGTTTGTAAACTTTATCCTATCTGCCTCGGATGATGCCATTAGGATGTGTGCCAGATCTTCTGCCTTGGCGGTAGCTATACGCCGCGCGGTTTGGCTGCGCCAGTGGGCTGCTGACAATGCTGCAAAGAAGGCCCTTACTGGGCTTCCATTTAAGGGGCTACGCCTGTTTGGGGACCGCCTAGACCTCTTTTCTAAAGGAGGTAAGTTACCCCAGCACAGGCGGCAGTCTCGGCCCTTTCGGGGCCAGGGCCCCCTTTCACTCCCCTACCGCGGTGCTAAGCAGGGAAAAGGGGTGTCCTTCGCGGGGCTCCTGCAGATTCCTGGCACAGGAGCAGAGGATGACGTCCTGGCTCCTCCTGGGGGTCTAAGCCCAAATCCTCTCCAAAGCCCCCTCAGGCATGATGGGGCACCCTCGCCCGTCAGGGTGGGGGGGCGGCTACAGCACTTTGCGCACGTCTGGAGGCGCCATGTCTCAAACCGGTGGATTCAGGAGATAGTGTCCTCTGGTTACAAGATAGAGTTTGCTGTGCGGCCCCCCACAAGATTCATCAGGTCCCGGATCCCCCAGGACCCTGTCTCAGCTCAGGTCTTGATGCAGGCCGTGCAAGGCCTTCTGGATCTGGGGGTCATTTGCAGGGTCCCCTTAAGAGAACGGGGCAAGGGGTTCTATTCCAACCTTTTCACAGTGCCCAAAAAAGATGGGTCAGTCAGGCCCATTCTGGAGTTAAAGATCCTCAACAAGTTTTTCAAGAACAGGCGCTTTCGCATGGAAACTCTGCGCTCGGCCATTGGCTCCCTGCGCCTAAGGGATTTCATGACGTCTGTGGACATCAAAGATGCTTACCTTCACATCCCTGTGTTCCCGGGAAACCAAAGGTTTCTCAGATTTGCGTTGGAAGATCAACATTATCAATTTGTGGCCTTGCCATTTGGCCTCACTTCAGCTCCCAGAGTGTTCACCAAGGTGCTGGCGGGGTTGATGTCTCTGGTAAGGTCAAGGGGCATATGCGTGCTGCCCTACCTGGATGACATACTCATCACCTCTCGGTCTCTACAGCAGGCAGAGTTGGACACTCAGCTGGTGGTGTCCACCTTGGAGTCCTTCGGCTGGGTGATCAATCACCCCAAGTCCTCTCTGTCCCTTTCTTCAGTGACCCCATTCCTGGAAATGATTCTGGATACGGTTCAGTCAAGGATATTCCTTCCTCAACGGGGTCTGTGTGCTCCCCCCCTTGGTCAGACGGTCCCTTTCGTGGTGGCTGGACCACAGGAACTTGCTGGGGGGCAGGTCCTTTCTGGCCCCCTCCTGGGAGACGGTCACCACGGATGCCAGTCTGTCAGGTTGGGGGGGGATTCTGGAAGTCCCTGCGGTTCCAGGGGAGGTGGGGCCCTCAGGAGGCCCACTTACCCATCAACATTCTGGAACTACGGGCAATCAGGTTGGTACTGGAGCAGTTGACCAATCACCTGAAGGGTCTGTCTGTGCAGGTGCGCTCAGACAGCAGGGCGGCGGTTGCCTACATCAACCATCAGGGAGGGACCCGGAGCAGGGGGGCCCTCCAGGAGGAGGAGGCCAATGTTCAATGCATTTCGGCTGTGTACATCCCGGGGGCAGAGAATCTACTGGCAGACTCTCTGAGCAGGGGGACCTCTCGTCAGGGAGAGTGGTCCCTCTGCAACAGGGTATTCCAGTCCCTGTGTCACCGTTGGGGTCTACCGGATGTGGATCTGTTTGCATCCCGTCACAATCACAAGCTCCCGGCCTTTGTCTCCCTGTCTCAGGATCCTCTGGCCTTGGCCACAGATGCTCTGTCCATGTCATGGCAGGAATTTCGGCTCCTGTATGTCTTTCCTCCATTCCCCCTGCTGGGCAGGGTTCTGCGCAAGATTGCTCTGGAAGGGGTGCCAGTGATTCTGGTGGCCCCCAGGTGGCCAAGAAAAGTGTGGTTCGCAGATGTGGTGCAGATGGCAGTAGACCAGTACATTCTGCCAGGAGTGCCAGATCTGCTCACTCAGGGCCCCTTACGCCATCCCAATTGACAAACTTTGGCTTTGACGGCCTGGCTGCTGAAACCTCCATCTTGATGGAGAAAGGCTTGTCTGCTCCAGTGATTGAGACCGTGGTGAAGGCTAGGAAGAAAACTTCTTCTTCCATCTATTATAGGGTATGGCATACCTATATTGATTGGTGTCTAGGTCTCTTCCCTGTCGGGTGTTCTCAGTCCCCAGGATTCTGGAGTTTTTACAGCATGGGTTGGAGTTGGGTCTCCAACTCAGTACTCTGAAGGGTCAGGTTTCTGCCCTGTCTGTCTTCTTTCAGAAGTCTTTTGCTCAGCATTCTTTGGTTAAGACTTTGTTTCAGGGGGTTACTCATGTGCGTCCCCCACGTAAACCTATGGTCCCTGTTTGGGATTTGAACTTGGTTTTGTCTGCCTTGCAGGGTGCTCCCTTTGAACCTATTCGGGATGCTGCTCTGGCTGTACTTACCCTCAAGGTTGTCTTTCTGGTGGCTATTACTTCGGTCAGGCGTGTGTCTGAGCTGGCGGCTCTGTCTATCCAGCCCCCATACTTTGAGAGACAGCAGGATAAGGTGGTGTTCCCCTTTAAGCCGGACTTTCTGCCTAAGGTGGTGTCTGCTTTTCATTTGAATCAAGATATTGTTCTTCCTTCATTGTGCCCTAATCCTAGCAACGCTAAGGAAAGGGTTCTGCATTCCTTGGATGTGGTCAGGTGTCTGAAGTATTACCTGGTAGTCACTGCGTCCTTCAGGAAAACTGATGCTCTTTTTGTGGTCCCTTCTGGTCCTAGGAAGGGTTTGGCTCCTGCCAAGTCTACTATCAGCAAATGGATCCGTCAGGCTGTGATTCAGGCCTATTCTGCTAAGGGGAAGAGTCCTCCCTTCCGCCTTACTGCTCACTCTACTCGTGCTATTGGTGCCTCTTGGGCCTTCCAGCACCAGGCTTCTGTTGAACAAGTTTGCAAGGCCGCTACTTGGTCTTCTGTTCATACCTTTTCAAAGTTTTACAAGGTTGATGTTAGGGCCTCAGCTGATGCTGTTTTTGGCCGCAAGGTTTTGCAGGTGGCAGTGGTTTAAACTGTCTGCTGTTACCTTTTTGTTGGGGATCCCACCCTACTTTATGGACACTGCTATTGGATGTCCCAAGTGTAAGTAATCTATCGGGAGCAGGACGTACTGTATACTAAGAATAATAAAATTCTGTGAAATACTCACCTGTAGAATTGGTATTATAAGTATACAGTACGTCCTGCTCCACCCCACCCTGGTTTTTGCATTATTCTGGATCCCCTGTATGGTGATTTTTATCATTGTTATAGTTACCAGTTTTTGGTGGTTGAATTCTCCCGGCTTCTTGTTCACTGCTTTTCAATGCTGGGGATTTGTGGGAGGTTCCCGGGTATTTGAGGGGCAGGGAGGAGCCTGTTTTGCATGTCTCTGCAGTGCAGCGCCATCTGGCGGAGGATAACCCAAGTGTAAGTAATCTATCTGGAGCAGGACGTACTGTATACTTATAATACCAATTCTACAGGTGAGTATTTCACAGAATTGTATTTTCTGTTCCAGTTTGGCTACCGTCACATGTCTGCAACTGGAACAGAAACCATAAGCGCAACTGCATCTGCAAACGGATGAACTGAGTGAGGGGTGAAAGCAATAAAGGACTCAATATTTACAAATAAAAGTTACTGACATTTCCAAACAAAAAATATTGCCACGCTTTTAATAACCATAACTCTTTCATTAATGGTGTCAGTTTTTTAGTCTGTTGATGATCAGCTTGTTGTGTAGCAGCACCTGGAGTGTACACAGAGCAGGGGATGCTGCTAGGCTTATTGGCAGAACTGGATTTTATACTAGCTTGTCCTGCATAAAAATCATGTTTTTCTTGAAAGATGCAGACTGTACCACTGCTTAAAGAAAAAGTCTACTAAAATACTGGCATTTGGGTTGACAGTTGATTTTGAGTCCATATTCAAAACAAATAGGTCCAAATAGCAGTACCCCAATTCCAACTTTTTGAGTTGAAGTGAGTCGGCCCTATCTCATCAGTGCATAATACCTTTGCAAAATGATCTTCAGATTTTTCCTGACCCAGTATTTTCAAATTGTGTGTCTTGTTCAGTGGTAGTCAGGTTTCAGGCTTCCTTACATTGGCCATGTCACAGAGTCCTGGGTGTTGGTCCACTTTAAATATATTATTAGGGGTGACTATTAATCCATAAACTAGGATTCTGTAAACAAAGAGATATCCCACCTTGAATTCAGACCTAAGGGAAGCCGGCTTTTCATCTTAAAGATACATTTGGCCTCTGCTATCAATAACCTCTGGGTCCCAAAGAGATTCTCTGGACTGCTTTCACTATAACGCTGTCAGTTTCCCCTCCATGGTGTTCTAAGAGATACCTCGCCACATTTGAGCATCTTAAAGGTCTCCTGATTTAACCCCATACAGGTGTTCAGCAAACCTCCTTTTTAGTGGGCGGGTCGTGCACCCCACATATTGGGGGTGCCTCCTTCAGCTGTGTTCTGTAGGAATGTTGCATCATGTGGCAGTTTTTTCTGAATGTCCTCATTTGAGGGAGTCAGAATGGTAGGTCAATTCTAGGGTGTTCTAAGGGATCGTTCAGAACTATATTATTGCTTCAGCAAGAAGTCACTAGCTGACCAAATACTTTTTCTGGATCCGGCAGTAGGGGCGGACACTTCAGCCCTTCCACGGTATTTCAGTCTAGCCTATGCACTTTACGGTTAGATTGGGGTTATCCATTCGGGTCCCTAGTCTTTTTTCCCTAGGTTGTCTCTAACCTTACGTTGTCTCTACCCTAGGTTGCCTCTAACACTAGGTTGTCTCTAACTCTGGGCCTCCTCAAGTCCTGGGCCTTTTTCTAGGCCTAGGCCATCCCTAGCCCTAGGCTGTCTCTAGCTCTAGGTTGCCTCTAGCACTAAGGCTGCCTTTATCCCTAGGCGGTCTCTAGCCCTAGGCTGACTCAAGCCCTGGGCTAGTCCTTACTTTTACCCGAACTTGGGGGGTTAAGGTATTCATTCAGGATCAAGGGTTCAAGCCTTTGAGCCTTTTTTTCCCAGATCCAGTATTCTGAGAATGGAGCTTTTGCTATTTACTTAGTTCTCATCTGATTTTCTTAGATGCAAGGAATGATCCTTCTATCGGTGCTGATGAGGAAGCTTCAAAATTATATTCTTATACACATTTGGGAAGTACGTTTTTAGGGAGGCCTAACTGTGGGTTCATGGACGTTGTAGGTCTGAGTAAGGACAAACCGTGTTCTAGTCGACTTTTACGGGATTTGGCTTTTCAAGTTTATATCAGGCCTAATGGTATCACATCTCATTTGACAAGAAGTGATGCTACATCTTGGGCAGAGCAAGCGAGCTATTGCAGCCGCTTGGTCCTCAGCAAGGTGTTTTTTGCTGGATAGGTTAGATCTTCTGTCCCAGAAGGATCAGTCTTGTGGCAGAAGTGTCCTCCATTCTGTTCTTCCCACCCAACGCGGTAGTACTCGCCTATCTCTCAGGCGTATGCTGCCCGAAGGATGTTTTGAGAAAACTTAAGTTAGGTACCTGGTAACTTTTTTTCTAAACATCCGAAAGGGCAGCATACGCCGGCTTCCCTCCATTATTTTTTCTATGGAGTTGGATTATGTATGGATTATAGATTGGAGTTGTGGGTCTGTTTCTTTTCTCTCTTTCAGATCTCTACAACTGGGGAATGGAGGGAGGAGTCAAGACTTTATTCTGGCTGGTGGTCACGTGTTCCCCTTGGTGGGAGGAGCCCGGAGGTCTCAGGGGTATGCTGCCCTTTCGGATGTTTAGAAAAAAAGTTACCAGGTACCTAACTTAAGTTTTTTTTATTTGTAACTGACGTTCCGCTTTGTAACTGACTGTAAATGGAACATACTTATTAAATTTACTATCATGCTGGTGAACCCTTGGCAATTTTCTCTGCTGGTGGCGGGGAATACTCTACCTAGCAGAGCACACCACATTTTCCCTTCTATGACTTACCAAATATGTTTCACTGAGCAGAAAAACTTCAAAATATGCTCATTACACTTCACGTGTCTTATCTTTTGGAAATCCCTGCTGTGTACAGAAGTCCTTTGCTGAAGTAGGCTTTCTAAGCTGTGTTTGGGGCACAGCCTCTTTTGTTATGCTAAATCTGAGTTCCCCTGGTATATTTTTTTGCTTTTACCCTTAATGGAGTGAGTCTCACAAACCTTCTGAACCACCCTTGGCTCTTTGGTAACACTAGAGTCCAGCTCATGTGGTTTAAGGTGGTATGCTGCTATCTGCACATCTGTGCCATTGCTTTTCAAACCTGTAGCAGGGGCCCATCCTCTTCAAGCAATTGTGTATGCAACCTTAAATCAACATTGCTGGAAACTTGTTCTAATAAATCAAATTTTTTTCAGAAGCAATAATTGCTGTTTGGAAATCCTTAATCAAATTATCTTTGGCTTGGACTGTATTCTCCAAAGCAATGTGGAAAGGCCACAAGCCTTGCATTACCCAGCCTTTAATTTTGATCTCAGAAATGTTAATTTCTCTTCCATTTTACTTCAGGCCATCAGACTTAATTCAGAGACAATTGGGTTAATCTCGACCGAAGGGCGTGGACTGCAAGACAAAAATGTGGCTCCACTTCCTGGGCCTATATCTTCCTGGCTGACTTCTTCCACTTCAGTTTTCTTTCTTGTAGTTGGAACTGGACTGCAAGGGTGTATCTGAACTCCTTTCCCATTTACTTTTTGTTTTAAAGGAACTATGCCTTGGAAGCGGGGGTAATGGAAACCTGACTGTTCCCTTATACTCCTTGGATCTGAATGGACCCACTTTGCCTCCGCAGCTAAGCTGCATTCGGATCAGGATGGTAAGGTAAGCGCCAGGGTCTTGGGGCACTGTGGGGTGTCACCTTTTTAAAAAAAAAAAAACACTCCTGGCTGAGAATTCCACCACAGGAAAAAGCAGCCAGGAGGTTTCTGTCTGGTGAACCTGATTGAGGGGAACCAGGGGAATTAATTTCCTCTTTATTGCTCTTTCTCACGTGTTACTGGCTAGAATATTCAAAGTTTGCGCTCCTTTAAGGGGGCGCTGTCAAGCGGGCTTCTTCCGGCAATCAATGAGGAGTGTTCGCCTCCTCCGACTCGAGGCATTGAAGCTACCTGCCGCTGTGGAAACATTTTCGGCTTAGCATAGCAGCGGGCAGCGGATCCTTTCTTACCATGCTCTCGGAAGATTTTCAGCCGGGTGAAGCGACAAGCACTCCGCTCGCACTGCAACATTTTCGACCAGGCTAAGCGGCAAGTACCGCTAACATCGCGGTTCTCCTCCGGCCGCTCGCACTGGAACATTTTCGACCGGGCTAAGCAGTAAATACCGCTAACATTGCGGTTCTTCTCTGGCCGCTCTCACTGGAACATTTTCGGCCGGGCTAAGCGCAGAATACAGCTGGGGTCGCGGTACTCCTCTGGCCGCTCTCACTGGAAGATTTTCGGCCGGGTGAAGGAAAGTACCGCAGTTTTTTGCATTTTTTCTCCGCCAGTATTTGATGGCTGCATGGCCACCCTCAAGCGGAAGCCTCTACCTCAAGCCTCTACCTAAATCTTAGGTAGGTTTTTAATAATTATGTGTAATAATATAATTATTCTTAGTATACAGTACGTCCTGCTCCAGAAAGATTACCTACAAGTGGGTATTACTCCGCCAGATGGCGCTGAACTGCAGAGACATCGAAAACAGGCTTCTCCCGGCCCCTCAAATACCCAGGGGCCTCCCACAAATCCCCAGATTTTCTCTGCAGTCTGGACTGCGAAGGATGAGAAATGGCTCTCTACTCGCAGGTGAGCGGGGCTATTAGCCTGCGGCCCTGTAGGAGTATTCCCACCCATTCCATTAGTAATATGCCTCCCAGCCTTGGCTGCGCTGGCCGGGTGATGGTAGGCAGCACCGCTGTTAGGTGCTTAGGAGCGCTGCTCCACCGCAATCCCCCACCAAAGGGTAGGCGGTTCAGGCTTATGGTGAGCCTCTATGGGATGCCCCTCCCACACTATTGCCCCTGTCTATCGGTGGGCCCTATTTAAGTGGCCGCTGTCCTCCCTCATTCTCCTTGTAGCCTTCGGGGGAAAAGAGGGGGGGTGTGTGTAAATGTGTATACTATGCATTCTGTGTTTTACACCTTATACTTTATTCTTTCTGCCTTGTGTCAGCCGCCGTGCGTGCTTGTTTCCTTTACTGTTTTCAAAATTGCCGCTGATGCGCGCCTTTAATGTCACTGTGTTCCGCGCTTGGCGGCGGCGTTACCTCAGGCGCTGGCGCGCCGTCATTGGCTGCTTGTCATGGCTTTGCGCTCTTTGGGGGAGCGGGGCCCGTCTATGGTGCGCTCCGAGTCATCGCTGATACCGGCCCGCCCCTCGAGGTGTACCGACGCCATCTTTAACCTGCTTGGTTGGCCCATGCGCGACGGACCTCTACCTACTGCGGTCCGTAAGTGCCCTCGCGGGCAGCTGTATTTTTTTCTACTTTTTATTACTGTGTGCTTACGGTCTTCTCCCCTTATGTCTTTCAGGCTGGGCGAACCCTTTAGCTTCTCCCGGCCCTCTATTAGTTATTAACTTGTTAGGCCTTGTGTAATACTCCCACTTCCCTAGCGGGTTATTGGTGCATCCGGGGTTGCTGTATAGCGTTAATCCCCATCAGCCTATAGTGCCGCTATAATCACCATATGGAGGCATCCCAGGATATTGCGACCGGGGTTCCTTCAGGACAAGACCGGCTGTGTGTAGCATGTGGGCAGCCTCATGCTGACGCTCACAAGGCGCGGGTCTGTGTACCCTGTGCTGAGCAGGTGCTTGCATTGCAATCTGGCCTGCCAGTGGCTGCACCTTGTTTCACTTCGCCTACTCCCCCAAGCTTAAATCTCACTCCTACTGAGTTGCATACAAGTGGGGATTCTCAACCTGATGTGTCTTCTAGACTGGCTACTATTGAGAAGTTGATTGCTAATACCTTGGCGCTTAAGGCCCCTGCTAAAAAGCGGCACTTAACGCCTAATGTCACTCTTTTCCCTATGGAAACTGAGGAGTTTTTTAATCTTTGTGGCTATACCCTGTCTGATGAAGGGAAGCTTTTCTCTGACTCAGGCTCATCTGATGAGAGGCCAAGGGGTCATGACGATTCTGGCTCTGACCCCTGGGTCCCGGATGACACTGACCTAGATTACTGACCCAGATTTTTGAGGTCCTGTCCATATCTCCCCCTGTTGCGGCTCCCAGGCAAAGGGGGGAGCTTTTCCGTACAGCTAAATCACGTTTGGAATTTCCCGAGCAGGCTCATTTCCATAACCTTTTCCTCAAGGAATGGGAGCGTCCCAGTAAACTTCCCGGGATTCCTAAAAGTTGGGATAGGAAGTATCCCTTTCCTGCAGATGTGGTAAAGTGTTGGTCATCCCCTCCGGAGGTGGATGCCCCGGTCCTAGGGCTATCTAACACCTCTGTCATGCATTCCCCTGACTCTACTACCCTGCGGGATGCTGAGGACCAGCGCATTGACCAGCTGGTATCCCATGCCTTTGCATGTGCGGGGACGGCGCTGCGCCCCGGTCTGTGCTTCTGCTATTACTGGTGTGGCCACTGGAACCTTTATCAGAAATATACTTGATAGTGCCCCTGATGATTTGCCTTGTGAGGTGTTCAATGCACTCTCCAGTTGTGATGTTTTTGTAAATTTTGTCCTCTCTGCCATGGATGATTCCATCAGAATGTGTGCCAGAACTTCTGTCCGCCAGTGGGCTGCTGACAACACTGCCAAGAAGGCCCTCACTGGTTTTCCCTTCAAAGGACTGCACCTGTTTGGGGACCGCTTGGACCTTTTTGCTAAGGGAGGCAGGTTACCCCAGCGCAGGCGGCAATCTCTGCCCTTTCGGGGTCAGGGTTCCTTCTCCTCCTCTTACCGTGGTGCTAGACAAGGGAGGGGGTTTCCTTTCCTGGGTCCCGGGGAGACTTCTGGGGTAGGGGAAGAGGCTGTGGACGTCCTGGCCCCTCCTGGGGTTCCAAAGCAAAATCATCCCCCAGGCCCCCTCAGGCATGATGGGGCGCCCTTACCCATCCGGGTGGGGGGACGGCTGCAGCACTTTGCTCACGTCTGGAGGCTTCATGTCTCAGACCTGTGGATTCAGGAGGTAGTGTCCTCCGGTTACAAGATAGAGTTTGCTGCCTGCCCCCCTCCAAGATTAATCAGATCCCGGATTCCTCGGGACCCTGTGTCAGCTCAGGAGCTAGTGCAAGCAGTGCAAGGCCTCCTGGAGCTGGGGGTCATCTGCTAGGTCCCCTTAAGAGAAAAAGGCAAAGGCTTTTATTCCAACCTATTCACAGTACCCAAAAAAGATGGTTCAGTCAGGCCCATCCTGGACTTGAAGATCCTCAACAAATTTGTCAGGTGCAGGCGCTTTCGCATAGAAACTCTGCGCTCTGCCATTAATTCCCTGCGCCAAGGGGACTTCATGACTTCTGTGGACATCAAAGATGCTTACCTCCATATTCCTGTATTCCCAGGTCATCAAAGGTTCCTCAGGTTCGCTCTGATGGATCGACACTACCAGTTTGTGGCCTTGTCCTTTGGTCTCACTTCAGCTCCCAGGGTGTTCACCAAGGTGCTGGCTGGCGTGATGTCTCTTCTCAGGTATCAGGGCGTCCACATGCTTCGCTATTTGAACGACATTCTCATCACTTCCCAATCTCTTCATCAGGCAGAGTTGGATACTCAGCTGGTGGTGTCCACTCTGGAGTCTTTTGGATGGGTGATCAACCACCCCAAGTCCTCACTGTCCCCTTCCTTGGTAACTCCGTTCCTGGGAATTAATCTGGATACAGTTCAGGCAAGGATCTTCCTTCCTCAGCAGCAGGTGGACAGTCTGATTGCACAGGCTCAGTCCCTCCTAGCTTGCCCCCATCCCTCCATCAGGCAGGGGATGCAGCTGGTGGGCCTGATGGTGGCGTGCTTCCAAGCGGTCCCTTATGCTCAGTTCCACTTGAGGCCTCTGCAACTTCACCTATTGTCAGTATGGGACAAGGACCCAGCATCCCTGGACGGGGTCTGTGTGCTCTCCCCTCGGGTCAGGAAGTCCCTCTTGTGGTGGATGGACTCAAGGAACCTGTTGGTGGGGCAGATCCTTTCTTACCCCTCCCTGGGAGACGGTCACCACGGATGCCAGTCTGTCAGGTTGGGGGGGGGGTTTCTGGAAGTCCCTGCGGTTCCAGGGGAGGTGGGGTCCTTAGGAGGCCCACACACCTATCAATGTCTTGGAACTGCGGGCGATCAGGTTAGTGCTGGCTCACTTGACTACTCACATTTGGGGCCTGCCTGATCAGGTGTGCTCGGACAACCAGACGGCAGTTGCCTACATCAATCATCAGGGAGGGACCCGGAGCAAGGGGGCCCTCCAGGAAGCGTCTCTGATCCTGACTTGGGCGGAGGCCAATGTCCCCTGCATATCAGCTGTGTACATCCCGGGGGTGGAAAATTGCCTGGCGGACTCTCTGAGCAGGGGGAACCTCTCGCCAGGGAGAATCGTCCCTATGCAGCAGGGTGTTCCAATCCCTGTGTTACCGCTGGGGCCAACCAGATGTGGATCTGTTTGCGTCCCGTCACAATCACAAGCTTCCAGCCTTTGTCTCCCTGTTCCAGGATCCTCTGGCCTTGACCGCGGATGCTCTAGCAATGTCATGGCAGGACTTCAGACTCAGTTTCTGTATGTCTTCCCTCCGTTCCCCCTGCTGGGCAGGGTTCTGCGCAAGATTGCTCTGGAAGGGGTGCCAGCGATTCTGGTGGCCCCCAGGTAGCCAAGAAGAGTGTGGTTCGCAGATGTGGCACAGCTGGCAGTAGATCAGTACACTCTGCCCTTGGTGCCAGATCTGCTCACTCAGGGCTCTCTACGCCATCCCAATTTACAAACTCTGGCTTTGACGGCCTGGCTGTCTTCCTCGGTTGTGGATACTTTCATAAAGGCTAGGAAGAAGTCTTCCTCTTCCATTTTTTACAGGGTTTGGCATGCCTACATTGACTGGTGTGAGTCTAAGTCTCTTCCCTGTCATGTGTTCTCTATTCCCAGGATCCTGGAGTTTCTGCAGCATGGGTTGGAGATGGGGCTCCAACTCAGTACTCTGAAAGGGCAGGTTTCTGCCCTGGCTATTTTCTTCCAGAAGTCCTTTGCTCAGCACCCTCTGATCAGGACTTTTTTCCAGGGGGTCACTCATGTGCGCTCCCCACGTAAGTCAATGGTGCCTGTTTGGGATTTGAATTTGGTTTTGTCAGCCTTGCAGGGTGCTCCCTTTGAACCTGTGCAGGATGCTGCCCTTGCCATTCTCACACTCAAGACTGTCTTTCTGGTGGCTATCACTTCTGTTAGGCATGTGTCTGAGTTGGCGGAGCTTTCTATTCAAGCCCCCTACTATGAGAGACACCAGGACAAGGTGGTGTTTCGTTTCAAGCCAGACTTTCTGCCTAAGGTAGTATCTGCTTTTCATTTGAATCAGGACATTGTTCTCCCTTCTTTGTGCCCTAATCCTAGTAATGCTTTGCATTCTTTGGATGTGGTTAGGTGTCTGAAGTACTATCTTTTGGCTACCGCACCCTTCAGGAAAACTGATGCTCTTTTTGTGGTCCCTTCTGGGCCCGAGAAGGGTTTGGCTCCTGCCAAGTCCACTATCAGCAAATGGATCCGTCAGGCTGTGATTCAGGCCTACTCTGCTAAGGGGAAGAATCCTCCCTTCCACCTTACTGCTCATTCCACTTGTGCTATTGGTGCTTCTTGGGCTTTTCAGCACCAAGCTTCTGTTGAACAAGTTTGCAAGGCTGCTACCTGGTCTTCTGTTTATACCTTTTCTTAGTTTTACAAGGTTGATGTTAGGGCCTCAGCTGACTCTGCTTTTGGCCGAAAGGTTCTGCAGGTGGCAGTGGTTTAAACTGTCTGCTGCTATTTTTTCTTGGGGATCCCACCCTACTTTATGGACATTGCTATTGGATGTCCCACTTGTAAGTAATCTTTCTGGAGCAGGATATACTGTATACTAAGAATAATACAATTCTGTGATTGCTCACCTGTAGAATTGGTATTATGAGTATACAGTACGTCCTGCTCCACCCCACCCTTGGTTTTGCTTTATCTTGGATCCCCTGTATTTTGATTGTTATCATTGTTATAGTTGATAGTTTGGGTTATTTCTCCCGGCTTCTCGTTAACTGCTTTTCAATGCTGGGGATTTGTGGGAGGTCCCTGGGTATTTGGACTCTGCAGTCCAGCGCCATGTTCAGTATGCAAGTAGGGACTGGATAAGGATCACACGGTGTGCAGGCAATGTGCAACAGTGATAGTTGCTGAATATGGAAGACAGATGAAAGTGTTTCTCCAAAGGATCCAGCGGATAAACGCGTAGATCAGATAGCACGCCATGCTTATGCTATTGTGGGGTCGACCTTGCGGCCGGCCTGTGCTACATGCATAGCGGCTTTGGCGAGCAGATTGTTAAAACAACTAGACTCCAGTATGCAAGGCCGCTACTTGGTCTTCAGTTCATACCTTTACCAAGTTCTATAAGGTGGATGTTAGAGCCTTGGCGGATGCCGCTTTTGGTAGAAAAGTCTTACAGACTGTAGTAAGTTAAGGTCTTGTAAGGTCTTATTCCTGAGAGTAAGGTATAAGGATTTTGGGATCCCACCCTGAAGTAAGGGTACTGCTTTTGGAGGTCCCATTCGTCTCTGAATTAAGTCTGATGGCCTGAAGTAAAATGAGTTTTGTCTCCAACAGGAGATAGAGGAGCGTCTTCGGAGTGGCTATTCTACTGCTTTTTAATTAAACTGAAGTGGAAGAAGTCAGCCAGGAAGATATAGGCCCGGGAAGTGGAGCCACACCTTTGTCTTGCAATCCACGCCCTTCGGTCGAGATTAACCCATTCGTCTCTGAATTAAGTCTGAGGTTCTGAAGTAATAATGGAAGAGAAATTAATTCTACAGGTGAGTACTCACAGTATTCTCTTATCAAAAACATTTGCTTTCAAAAACTCCCGCATCAATAACCATGATTGTTTTAGATTCATCAGAGAGTTCAAATGGGCCTCCATAGTGCTTAATGTGTTTCAAAATCCATTTATCAACAAAATCAGCATTAGCACCAACATCACACTTCTTCATCATGGTGGCTAAGTAGCTAATGAGCTGACTATAAGACATAAACAAATTCCAAAACTTCGCAACGCTTGCTGCTTATGAAGACACAATAGGTATATTCTTTATGTTGATCTCTACAATATCTGCAAAGACTACGCCAAATATACCCAAATATTTTACTAATAAATGCCCAAGACGGCTACTAATATAAATGCAGGTTCAATTTAAAGAGATCAGAGAATACCAATAAGGAATGTTCTTTTATCATAAACAAGATATAAAAATAATATATTATACTCACTGTATTTTACGTCCTGGGCGATGGTAAAAGAAAAAAATTCCAAAAAAGTGGCCGCGGCCAGTGGGTGGATGGTCAATAACCGCTGTCACTACTCTGGCTTCCGGCGCCACCACTGCCTCTCGGGGTGGCACACGCTGACACCTGAAAGGCAGTGGCGGCGCCAGAAGCCAGAGAAGGGACAGCGTTCATGTAATTATACCTTTTTTTCTGGGCGGTTGGGGTGATTCTGTCACATTTCTTACGGGAATGGGAGGGGGAAATGCAACAATGCCTATGGGGAATGAGAATGGGAGGGGGGATGCCACACTGCCTGTGGGAATAGGATGGGGAAATGCCACACTGCCTATGGAAATGGGATGGGGGAACGCCACACTGAATAAGGGGACTGGATGGGGAGGAATGCCTCATTGCCTATGGGGAATGGGGGGGGGGGAATGCCACATTGCCTATAGGGAATGGAAGGGGGGGGGATGCCACATTGCCTATGGGGAATGGAAGGGGGGGGGATGCCACATTGCCTATGGGGAATGGAAGGGGGGGAATGCCACATTGCCTATGGGGAATGGAAGGGGGATGCCACATTGCCTATGGGAAATGGAAGGGGGGGAATGCCACACTGCCTATGGGAATGAGATGGGGGAAATGCCACACTGCCTATGGGAATGAGATGGGGGAAATGCCACACTGCCTATGGGAATGAGATGGGGGAAATGCCACACTGCCTATGGGAATGAGATGGGGGAAATGCCACACTGCCTATGGGAATGAGATGGGGGGGAATGCCACACTGTCCATGGGGAATGGGATGGGGGCATGCTGCACTGCCCATTGAGAATGGGGTGGGGGGGAATGCCACACTGCCTGTAATGGGGTGTTTTAGCACAACAATTGGTTTAGAATATTTTTTTATTTTCCTCCTCCAAATCCTAGGTGCGTCTTATAGGACAAAAATAGGGTATACACAGTAATAGCTTAAAATTAAGTGGGAAATATGTTACCTCACCTCAGAAACAACCATTAGCCACAGGAGCAAGCGCCAGCAAAAAATAAGGTGTGGGAAAACAATACTCTGTCTCTGACAGGGGTAGTGTAGCTCTAACATTCACCCACTAATCTAGAATCACCACTCAGTTAGGCTATCCTGGGTTTTGGTGGGTGCCCCGCTATGTGATACCCCCCAGATCACCCGATTCAACTTACCCCGATCCTACGGCGCAATCGCGGCCGCTTGTCCAATCAGCGGTCGGAGCCGCTGAGGTATACGCGTCAAAGTGATGTCTTACCTCAGCGGCTCCGAACATGCTGGCGGCCGCATCTCGCGCTTCCCTCTAACAGGGAGCGTGCCGGCCATTCACATTAGACCTGGTGGTTTAATTGCCACACTCGCCTCCCCACTTCCCTTCCCACTGAACCCGTAGGGGAAAAAACAGGGAGCCTAGCCCAATCTGGATCCTAACCTGGAGAGGAAAGGGAACTCCCAGGGTAATGGGGCCTCAAACCCTGACAGTATTGGGTCACCCAGAGAACCATCAGGATTCTGCCAGGGGAGAGGGAGTCCGAGTCCGCCATTCTCCCTAGGGAAAAAACATTAGTTACCTGGTAAATTTTTTTGTAAGCATCCGAAAGAGCAGCATACCAATGAGATATTATGGCTCCATCCCAAGGTAGGAACACATGACCACCAGGATACACAGAAGCTGTAGCTCCTCCTCCAGACCCCAGTAATTTAAGAGATCTGAAAAACTAAGACAGACAAAAGCAACTAGTAAATCAGTAATGCAACCAAACCGGGGGGTCCCACACACCCACCCAACCCTGAAACCACAGAAGCACCACTAGACAATGAGCAACTATGCAAAGAATAATACAGTTTTATTGCTACATATAACTACCTACATTATTTGCACAATACCATATGACAAGTCTAAAAACATTTTAAAAAACATGTAAAGACACTACTAGCACCGAGGAGGGGGCACAAAAAAAGGGGGGGGGAGGCCAGTTTGACCCAATGACAATGCTGCTGTTAATTACTATATAATAAGTGAAAAACCCAACCCTTAACTATACTGATAACTAATACTATACACATACATAATTTTCAATATTCATAAAGATAGTGCCAAATGTGCTTCACTTTAAATAATTAATTACACTGAATCAACACCTAATAAACTGCCACACTAAAAAAAACATATGTGAAAAATCATAACACAGATTGAAAAATTACTAAACACTAATCATAATCCTAACTCAACATGAAATGAGGACTCACCAGGTGGGAACATACAGACAATAGATAGTATACCAAAATGTATTAACCAAACCAGACTACCATGAACAGACCCCCCCCCTTCTTCAACTGCCCGCACTCCTCACCACCAACGCGTTTCGTGACGTCACAACATCACTTTCTCAAGGTGTGTTTTTCTAGTAAATCAGTAAGATAACATAACGAAGCCTGAAGGAGGGAAGCCTGTATTGGATGTTTAGAAGAAAAGAAGTTATCAGATAACTAACTTAAATTTCCAACGTTTAAACACGTTGACCCTTCGTCGGCCTTCCTCCAATTCTTTGTCGAAGGTATTCAAGCAAACAGGCCCTGACATCCAAATACTTATGTACAGAACCCGTAGAGGAATCACTATATCCAGCAGCTGGAAGTATAATCTTTTGGGCCTATGAAAGTTGGAAGAGATGCTATGAAGGTAGCAATAATCCACCCGTTAAAATATAAGATCCTGGAAAACTTGAAAAAAGGGGTGACAGCAGGATAGAGCATGGATATTGCGGATTCTACAGTCTGCCACCAAAAAGAGAACCTTCAATATAAGAAATTTAATATGAGAGCTCAAGAGGGGTTCAAAGGGTGGTGCGATAAAGGCTCTAAGAAAACGGGTGAGATCCCATTGTGCAGCTAACCTCAAACAGACCGGTTTGGACCGCCTGACAGCTGGCAAAAAATGCATGACCAACGCAAATGATGAAAGTCTCTTATCCCAAAAAAAAGAAAGGGCTGCTAATTGGACCTTCAGGGTACTGATGCTGAGACCCAGGTAAAATCCCTCCTGAAGGAATTCCACGTTTTAAATACATTTTCCTTGTCAATTTCTGTCTGGAAAGCAGAGTCTTGATCACCTTCCCCCAAAAAACCTTTCTTAGTAGCATTGCGTCTTCAGGGTCCATAGTGTTAGACACCACTTCTGGAGATTTTGACAAAGCACTAGTCCCTGGGATAGAAGATCTGGTCTCACCGGGAGTTCCCATGGCCCCTAGACCGTGAGTTGAAAATCATGGTCTCTTCAGCCACCATGGACACCAATCTGATTGAACAATTCCTGGTTTAGTGACCATTCTGCTTCAGACAGCGGAGAAAATATCTGCCACCTGATTTAGGCAACCCTTTAAGTGAATGGCTGACAATGATAAAAGGTTCAATTCTGGCCAGATCAGAAATTCCTTTGCTGCTTGTTGTAGGACAGATGACCTTGTCCCTCTCTGATGATTCAGATACGCCATTGTAATGTTATTGTCTGTTCTGATCTGTACATGATGACCCTTCAGGTGGGGAAAGAAGACTAGCAATGCTTTCTTCACAAGTATCAATTCGCTGAGATTCAATGAGGATAGGCTCAGTCTTCTGGACCATTTCCCTTGAGCATTAAGGGATCCACAATGGGCCACCTAACCCCATGAGGAGGAGTCCATCGTCACTACCCTGTCTTTGGGGTCCAACCAAGATAGGCCATTGACAAACCTGTGGTTGTCTTGCCACCTAGGGCTTGCAAAGAGGCTTCCTATAGGAATCTAGGAGCTTGATTTCACATATCGGGCATCTCATACTTTTATCCTTAGACATGGAGCCAGTTTTAGTCTTGCATACATCCTTAGAGGGCTTGGTCTAGTAGTGGGCTATGAGGACACGGTAGCTCTTAAAACTGCAAGAGCTTGCTCATAAATAAAAAGAAAATTAATGGAGCAGAGCTCGACCCCTTCTTCCCAGACTGAGTGGGTGAGCTTCTCATGAAATTGGATCCGTTGGGTTGATCAAAGGATGCTGATCTGTAGCAGAGTCTCCCATAGAAGACAATAGAGGGGCAGTGGACCGCGTTGTGGAGAGCCACATGCCCCCCGTCCGAGCATTATTGCTCCAGCAGTCCCTCTCAGCGCCGGTTGGCACAGCCTAGGTACTGGAGGAGGGAGGGGACCCGGCAATCCCCGATTCCACATTGCCTAACTAGTCTGAGGCCAGCGCTGCCCCCCCCCCCCCCCCCACCATAAGAGTCAGGCACAGGGGAATCTTCCTAGAGAGCCATATTTAAATGGTACTTTGAATGTAGGTAAGTGTTGGAGTAAGAATTACAAATGTAGAAAAAAATGATGTGTGTGTTGAACAGCTGGAGACTAATAGCTCATGTTTATGTCTTGTCAGTGTCGGGAGCCGACACTCTGGCCTGTTCCACACTGAGGAGAGGGAGATACAAATGTATCAGTTCCACACTGAGGAGAGGGGTAAACAATGTATCAAAGTCTCAGCTGTTCAGTGCTGGCAGCCGTCCAGCATAAGATAACAACATTGCAACATTGCCTGGCCAGAACTTATATATCTAAAACAGGGAGAAAAGCTCTAGAAGTCATTTAGCTGATTTTCACAGTTTTCCCTTCATGTTGGCTCTGCTGCAGAATCTTTCAGTTTACCATTTTCTCTTTCATATTCTTATTTTTCATTTTTCCATATGATCTTTCTTTCAGCTTTGTGTGTTTTGAGCAAAGCCCAACCCAGGGTTTTCACTATCTGGAGTTTTGTTTTGTGCCCCTATCCTGACTTGGGATGCCCTTGTAAATAATGGGCCTTTATGGAAAATCAATATTGTTAATAATGGTATATATATATATATATATATATATATATATATATATATTTGAATATACAGCAGGGCATGACATGAAGTGGGAAGGCCTAAGGCACGTTTTCCAAGCTAGATAATATCTGCATTCCAAAACCAGAAAATAGAACAAAAGACATCTGAGAGGGCACTAGATAATATCAACATTCTGTGACCACACCATAAAATATACAAACGGCTTCCAGGAATTTCCGGGATGCACCCTCTTTTGCATAACCGGTGGGTCAAGCCAGGTCAGCAGGACTGGAGATCAAAAGGGCAGGGAGGTATAATTGAGGGGGGTGCAGACAGGAAAGGGGGCGGAAGGAAGGAGAGGCAAGACGGGGGAGACGGCTTGGAGCAGACACTGCTAGCACAGGAGAAGCTTGTGAGTGCCGTATCAGGAGGGTAATGTGTCTTTCCCTGTATATATGTATGCCAGTCTCATGTATTGTGTTTGATTTGAGATTTGATTGCATTATTGTGTTATTTTGTCAACAATATATATCTTTATTTACTGCGTGTCTCAGTGTCTCTTGCATATACCAGAAGTCAAAAGAACTACAGTCTTATAGTCTTATGCGTGTATCCATTGCGTGATTATTGGCCAGATATTGATAATATTGGTATATGTGTTGCCTATTTTAGTCGAGCCGGGCAGGATATAAATATATACATATTATTAATATCTAGTTATAATATTGTTTACAGTTTGGCTAAGAGCCATCCAGGAGATATTAATAATAATTTATTAATATTGTTTACAGTTTGGCTTGCGCCAGCCAGGAGATACTATTTATAATATTATTAATATTAGCTATTAATATACCCAAGCAGAAGTTTTATAGTTATAAATTAATATCTAGATATTGATATAATATCTAGTTATTAATATTAATATCCACTTGTTTACATTTGGCCGAGCGGCAGGCAGGAGATATTAGTATTGTTTACAGATTGGCGAGCCGGGCAGGAGATATTAATAATAATAATAATAATATATTATTATTAGTATTGTTTACAGATTGGCTAAGCCAGGCACGAGGCATCTTGTGTATTTGCAGAGCGCTGTGTTGTGGTGAATATTGAGTGTATTGTGGTATATAATACATTGTGCAATTCAATTTCTATAGTTCACAGACCGCTGTTGCTATTGGTAACTATAGCATATTTTAAAGTGTTGCAATTGATTTGAAGTGCCTTATTGTATAGACATGGAGGGTCTTGCAAAAAAGATTAACAAGGTAAAGAATGCAGAGGGGATTATTAGAGCAATGCAGGGATCCAGTAACCCATGGGCTGAAGCCCAGGATTATGTATCTAAATGCATTGCTGCTAAACAAATCTACAAATCTGAGGGCAAATGCCTTTTGATTTATGGGGCAGTGTGGATTGCAAAGGAGTTTGTTTTGGTGAAAATACAAAATGAAAGCCTCAAAGAGGAGGTAAACTCCCTGGATAAAGCGCTAGGAGCCATGAGGGCATCTACTGAAAGTTTGGGCGCAATTGTGGAGCAGCTGAGAGCTGAGAGCAGATAATTGCGCAGAAACAATCAGATAATGTCAGAAAAGCTGATAGTCACAGAAAAAGAAGTTGAACTTGTGTCTGTGGATATCAGGAGACAGGATGATGCTTTTCCTAGTGCTGCTGAGGAGGTTTCATGTGGGTCTTCACCAAATGAGCATATAGATTCGGGGGTGCAGGGTAATTGTAGGAGTGAAAATTACCCAAAGGTAGCCCCAAAGGTTAGTGCAGTCACACAAGCTCAAATGGCAGTTGCAAGGTCCCCATTACAAAAAGCAATGCCTAGAATAATTAACTCTGCTGTACCCTGCAGAGACAATGTAAAGAGAGCTAGAAGTGTGAAGTGTCACTCTTGTGGCCAAGCGGGTCACATTTCCAGGCTCTGCCCCTCTGCAAAGCAAATGACAAGTAATAATACCCAGAACTATAGAACCCACAAAAGGCAGATAATGGTGTATTCTGCTAGATTTGGGACAGGGAGCTTTAACCATAAGAAATTTGCTAGGGAACATTATAGTCAAAGCAAAACTGTAAAGTGTGTCCCAGTAAAATGGTTAAGAGCCCGAAATGAATACCTTATGGCAGAAAATCTGCAGTTGAGGAGTGATATGAGCTCACTGATCCAACAGGTTATGGCCATAAGAGAAGAGTTAAGTATGTCGGGGAACAGAAGAATGTCGGATGAGCCAAGGCTTAGACAAAAGGTTATAGAGAGGCACCCAGTTAGGTGTTATTAATTCTATGTGTTTTGTCTTTTAGGTCCATTGGATAAAAACCGGCTAAGTCTCCGATTAACGCTTTGATTTTTCCATTAGGTTTTGAGGACCTTAACGTGGGCTTTTTTGTGTTGGGTTTTTTTTATGTGCACACGTTTAGGATAAGCCTCAAAGATTAATTTGATGAAAGCAGTCAGGTTATCAAAAATCTAAATTCATTTTTGTTTTTTTAGTTAAAAGACCTGAACTGCTAAGCTGGCATGGACAGGGTTTCGGATATCCCTGATTTCCATTAAAGTGTAAATTTAGTATTTTTTTATGATTGCGCTATATTTTACAGATTGCGCATATTTAGTAACTAGTGCCAGCCTAGTGTATGTAGGATTCCTCCCAGGTGTCACTGACAGGCTGTGTGGAATGCTCTGTCACTCCCAGGCATTATTAGCATTAGCATTTCTATACAGCCAGGGTCTTTCCAGTGACAATACATTGGGAACCAGTTTTTAAGCTTTCTCTCCTTTTACAATGAACAATGAAAAGGTTAAAATTCATATTTTAGCCTGTTCATTGGATCAATCATTTTAAATTGTGTGCTTGTAAGCTATTTTTCCTGTTAGGTTATGGGAGGGGGAACCATTTTTTTTTTTTCCTAAGTAACTTTTTTTGTAGTTTGTACACAGGCACACAATTTGAAACTATCTGTTTGTTTATGTTTTTTTGTTACTCTGAATAGTATGAAGTGGGCGAGGTTTAGTGCTTAGGATTTTTCAATATGGTCAACATACCAGGTCTGCATTAGGCTGACCTATTATCTTATGGATGTGTGTTGTAATATGTTGTATATTGTTGTAAAATAACCTTTAAACAGTATTTTTCCATAGATAGCCCAGAGACGCCCTTGATTTGAGTTTGCAGAGACGGAGGGGATTATTGATTTAGCATAGGGGCAACCTTGTTTTTCTTTGGTTATAGCTTGAATCCTCAAAGCCACATCTACAGAGTCACACTTTCTTTTGTTCAAGGTTTTCTTTCAGACATTTCCACCGTAATACGCCGTTTGCTATGTTGCATTATGTTTATGCTCTGTGACCAAAAATCTATCTCTTGGAGTCTGCTGTGTATCACTGTGTTGGAGAGTATATCACCGATTGCTTCTAATATTGCAGATGTACTGTTGCTGTAACTCCTTATGGTCTGTGTGAACTGTCAAAGTACATGTGCACCCATAACAATATGGACTGTTCTAATGATATGCACCCATGACAATATGGGCAGCTCTGATGCTGTGCACCATGAAACCATGGGCAGTTCTGATGATGTGCACCCATAACAGGATGGACTATTCTGATGCAGTGCACTCATAACCATATGCACTGTCACACGGTGCAATCAGTATATTATGGACTGTCACCTTGTGCACCCACCTCGCTGATGATAATACAGGCCTTGGACACTCAGTGACAGCTGATAAAGCATTGTCTGCAACATACAATGGAAGTCGACGGATGTCTGTCAATACCAGCAGCAGTGAATAAATCCGGATGTCACCAGATTTGGTCACCCAAAATCACATAAGCGGTTATGGATGGTGTAAAAATATGAAATATGTTTGATGATCTGTTGAAGAAGGTGTGGCATTAAAACATTTGTGTGGTGGCTGAGGGATGCAGGCTGTGACTTGAGATACTGGGGGTTGTGATAACATTGTGCGGTAATATATCGGGTCCCATCGGTCTCAGCAAATTTGAAGCACTTACATTTTATATATTTGTGAGACCTCGATATATATATATACATATAAATATAATATATATATCTCTGTCTCAAGTGGGCGATATGTAAATAATGGGCATTTATGGAAAATCAATATTGTTAATAATGGTATATATATATATATATATATATATATATATATATATATATATATATTTGAATATACAGCAGGGCATGACATGAAGTGGGAAGGCCTAAGGCACGTTTTCCAAGCTAGATAATATCTGCATTCCAAAACCAGAAAATAGAACAAAAGACATCTGAGAGGGCACTAGATAATATCAACATTCTGTGACCACACCATAAAATATACAAACGGCTTCCAGGAATTTCCGGGATGCACCCTCTTTTGCATAACCGGTGGGTCAAGCCAGGTCAGCAGGACTGGAGATCAAAAGGGCAGGGAGGTATAATTGAGGGGGGTGCAGACAGGAAAGGGGGCGGAAGGAAGGAGAGGCAAGACGGGGGAGACGGCTTGGAGCAGACACTGCTAGCACAGGAGAAGCTTGTGAGTGCCGTATCAGGAGGGTAATGTGTCTTTCCCTGTATATATGTATGCCAGTCTCATGTATTGTGTTTGATTTGAGATTTGATTGCATTATTGTGTTATTTTGTCAACAATATATATCTTTATTTACTGCGTGTCTCAGTGTCTCTTGCATATACCAGAAGTCAAAAGAACTACAGTCTTATAGTCTTATGCGTGTATCCATTGCGTGATTATTGGCCAGATATTGATAATATTGGTATATGTGTTGCCTATTTTAGTCGAGCCGGGCAGGATATAAATATATACATATTATTAATATCTAGTTATAATATTGTTTACAGTTTGGCTAAGAGCCATCCAGGAGATATTAATAATAATTTATTAATATTGTTTACAGTTTGGCTTGCGCCAGCCAGGAGATACTATTTATAATATTATTAATATTAGCTATTAATATACCCAAGCAGAAGTTTTATAGTTATAAATTAATATCTAGATATTGATATAATATCTAGTTATTAATATTAATATCCACTTGTTTACATTTGGCCGAGCGGCAGGCAGGAGATATTAGTATTGTTTACACCCTGATATGTGAAATCCCCAAGTTCGCCTGTGAAAACGTATCTTTCCCTGTCCCACAGCGCATGCACGGGCTCTCATCCAATCAGCTCTGTTTGCACGCAGATGGGGAGCCTGAGCAGAAACCTTCCTGGCCGCCAGCACGAGCTGGCACCTGCTCACAGTGCCAAAACCACTGGTAAATGGTTTACTGACCATGGTATTACTGTGCTCAATTGGCCTGCCAACTCTCCTGACCTGAACCCCATAGAGAATCTGTGGAATATTGTGAAGAGAAAGTTGAGAGACACAAGACCCAACACTCTGGATGAGCTTAAGGCCGCTATCGAAGCATCATGGGCCTCCATAACACCTCAGCAGTGCCACAGGCTGATTGCCTCCATGCCACGCCGCATTGAAGCAGTCATTTCTGCAAAAGGATTTCCGACCAAGTATTGAGTGCATAACTGAACATAATTATTTGAAGGTTGACTTTTTTTTTATTAAAAACACTTTTCTTTTATTGGGTGGATGAAATATGCTATTTTTTTTAGATAGGATTTTGGGGTTTTCATGAGCTGTATGGCAAAATCATCAGTATTAAAACAAAAAAAGACCTGAAATATTTCAGTTGGTGTGCAATGAATCTCAAATATATGAAAGTTTAATTTTTATCATTTCATTATGGAAAATAAGGAACTTTAAGCACTATATGCTAATTTTTTGAGAAGGACCTGTATATAAGGATGGTAGGTAATAAATGATTCTTTTTTTGCTTGGATGGTGACTTTAAACAGGAAGCAAAGTCAAATCACCACTTGCTTGTTCACCTGTATGCCAGCCAATCCTTCAGGTTCCTCTTTAATATTTCTGCTTTTATTTTATTCAAACAAAACCCCATATAAATTTGCAGATACTGACTTTTTTTTCTGGAAAAGGTCACACCAGCCTTATCCAACAAGAGCCTACAAGATGACGTGTGCACTACACCCTGCAGGGTTCTGATGTGCTACTTAAAGATGACCAAACCCCTATGTGGCCAGCCCTGAACTGAAGACTCCAGGGCTGGCTGATTATCTACCCGTGTGAAACCCCAGCGGATAGCTCGCAAATATTTCTGTAGGTCCCCTGCATCTCGTACCTAGGTTTTGGGCCACTTTATAGAAAAACTCCCATCCCTGTTGTTAACCCAAATTTGGCATTAGGAATAAATACTTACCTGTAGCAAGAATGGAGCCGGCACCCCTGCTTGCTCTAGCACACCATTTATACAGAAAGGCATAGTAACAGTGCGCGCCTAGCTAGTGATATTATGGTGGTGAATCCGTGACAGGGGCTTGTGGATCAGGCAATCTGGGAAGTTTCACACAGAGGGACATCCCAATTTGGGATGCCCCATAAAGAGGTAAACCAACCCTCTAAACTCAAGGGCGTGGGACTCCTTTCCTTGGACATGTGTGGCGGTGCAGTGATTGGCTGTTTTCAGTCTCCTGACCCATAAGTGAAAGCTCTCTCCTGAATTACAGCCTCACGGCCAGTGGAGTAGGTGGGTTAGGATCCTTGCAGACCTGGACCCTTCCTGGAACAAAGTTTCCAGGGGGAGTGTTTAGGTCTGCTTTAGGGCACTATGCAGCACAACACGCATTAGTTAGAGTGGCTTTGGCTGCAGCATCCGGTGTACAGGACCTCACTTTTCATAGGCAAAGATCGCACAAGCAACGTAGTGGTCAAGTACAAAACTAGAAGCAAGCCCGTCGCGGTTCACAGCACCGCCCCTAACAATATCACGTGACCAGCCTCGCTTTCCAATCACTAGAGGCGTCGCGCGTGAAGCTCGCGCAGAAGTAGTGACGTCACGCGTCCGCTGTCCTTGTCTCCTGCAGCAAGATGGGCTACTGGGATATTCCGGACGGCACCAACTGCGGCCAGAAGACATGGCTGGCGACCAAAGTGGCCACCGCACTGGGTATGTGTGGTACAGGAATGGCGGCATGAGGCGTGTGGCTGTCACTAGTTCCGTGACAGAAGGGAGCTGCGGGACACCTGTGACACAAGTGCTAACGCTATTATTACTATTGTTATTCCTTATAGCCTCACAATAAAGGCTCGGTGTGCACCAATTATGACAGGTCATGTGACCCTGGAGGAGATTTATGAAGGGCATAGGGCATCCTAATGTGCCTCCCCCTCACCACACGTACTTACCGCTTACCCGTCCCTCTGCCAAGCTTCTGGGTGTCCTTCCCGTCTAGCAAATCTGGTCACCAGGGTTTCTGATAGGAGGGATTGGGGAAGTGGTAAGTATGGGCTCGCTGGTCTCTTGCAGTGAGGGGGGATGCCTTCCTACTATGTATGGCAGTGCTCTCCTCTTAAATTGGAGGTCCTGGGATCCCACAGCAATGGCAAACAGCCAAGTGCTTCACAGAACCCGATGTTATGGCAATGCAGATGCTTATTGCTGAATGTCAGGATCCTGGAACATTGGGGGCATCCTGGTTTGGGTTGTCCCTAAATATAGACTTCAGACAGACCTTTTAGACTCTAGGTCTAGTTTTGGTTCTCTTTTTAAAGCTGAACAAAACCTGTGACTATGACTATCCTGGGTTTTGTTCCTTGCCCCTGGCACTTAAACCTCTGCAAGATTGCCCATACAGATGTACATTTCGCTGTTCCTTTTGTGCATGAGCAGGCTCCTGTCCAATCTGTACCATATGCCATAATTGTTACTCTCCAGCATGAGGCTCTCTTTAGACCAGAGCTTGGCAAACGAAAATGAGAGTGGCTACATGTCCAGTGCCCTTTAGATTCGACTGCCACTGTCACCATGGAAGCTGAGGTGAGTTGGGGGGGGCTGCCAATTTAGGGTTTTGTTTAGCTTAAAAGGAACAGTAAAGGCAAACTAGGACAGTGGTTCTGAACCTTTTAGCGCTAAGTACTCAAGCTCACCGATCACCTCCCTCACCGCGGGACATCCGAGATCGGGATGTCCCGCGGTGAGGGACCCCCCCAAAACCCCCAAAAAGCTTACCTCATCGGCGGCGTCCGCCGCCGCCTCCCGCGCGCCCCTCTAGACGTGCCCGCGCCGGCCGTTTGTGAATGGCCGGCGTGGGCGCGCGCACTGTCAGAGGGGCGCGCGGGAGGCGGCGGCGGACGTGCTGTGTTGTCCGCCGCTGTCACCCGCTTGTCCGTCGGCGGTGATTGGTCAGCGCGGCCAAGTGGGAGCGTGGTGAGGTGAGTTTTGGGGGCTTTCTGGGGGGTTTCAAACAGCGGGGCACCCTTAATCGGGGTGCCCCTCTGAAGTGGACCAAAACCCAGGATAGTCAATATCCTGGGTGTTGGTCCACTTTAACCTCTAGGGTATGTGCACTGATTACATGAGGAGAAACAGTGGCCTAGGTCAGTGTTTCTCAACCCTGTCCTCAAGTATCCCCAACTTGCCATGTTTGTGGATCTCCTCACAGACACAACAGTGGTCTAGGTCAGTGGTTCCCTTTTGTGCCAGTGAGCTCCTAGCAACAAAAAGTTCCAGCAAAGTACCCCCCAAGGGGGTTATCAATTAACAAAAGAACAAAATAAGTAGGCCACACGCCTAGTAATGTTTTAATGTAATGTAATATACCAGACCACCGGACCCCGCTGCTGGTGTACCCCTAGCATTGCTTTGTACGCTCTTAGGTACATGTACCGCTGGTTGAAAAACGGTCTAGGTGACTGTTTTTTAAAGCGGTCCTTCACCCTGAATAAGAGCCTATCTTATATGTTTCCCACACCCTGTACAGATTGCTCACATTAAAAATCATCCTACCTGCATCTACTGCATGTTATGAGCCTTTAAACATCAAAGGTGGCAGCTCATGGAGCATCGGGCAGCCTGCATACAGGAAGTGTCTTCTGACTGTATTGCTCAGCATTCTGGGATTGCTGTCCTTTTCTTGTGCAAAGCACAGCTATAACCCATCCCCCTGCTCTTTATCCCCCTCTGCTCTCATCAGTATGTGATGCTTCTTAGGCAAGAGGCAAAGATCCTAGAGTCCTGAACAGAGTTGCAGCCCAGCGGGGGAAAGAATAAGTAAGTGACTAAAAAATTAAAATATATACATTTTAGATGCTGGGGTATAGTTTTTTAAGGTCTTGGGCTTTTCATTAAATCATGCTAAAGGTCTGGTTTAACCTGCGGTACGCGTACCCCAGGGGTTACAGTGGTCAAGGTGCATCGGCAGGGGGCTCAAAAAGGTTTGGTATATTATTTTTAACAGTAAAACATTCTTTCTTGCTTCAGAATGTTCCAAAAGGCCCATGACCTACTTATTTTAATAACATTAGTTATTAATCTCCTCCCAGGGGATGTAAAAAGTTTGAGAACCATTGGTCTAGATCAGTGGTCCCCAACCCCCGGGCCGCGGACCGCTACCGGTCCGTGGCTCCAATGGTACCGAGCCCTGAGCAGGGATCCCCCCCCGTCCCGCGGTCCCGCCCCTTTAAGAGATGTCCCGGCTGCCCCCGCTGTGGAGTGGTGTGCCCGGGGCCAGGGTAATAACGCTCTGTGCGGGGGCATCAGCAGAACTGGGGGAGGTGCTTTGTAGAGGCTGAGGGAGGCCCAATCACGGCTGGGCCAATGATGGAGAAGTGGGCGGGGGCAGAATTGCGGTGTGCCCGGGCTCTACCGAAGACAGGGAAGATGAGGTAAAAATAAAAAAGCTTCAGAGCTCCCACCAGCTGTCGGAGACTTTTATTTAATCATCTCTGGCTGGCCGGGAGCCGATTGACCTCTACCTACTCCCCCCCCCCCCTCCCCTGACTGTCAGTTCCACAAGACTGCACAGGAGAGGGGGCTTGCCGAGTCCCACCCATGATGTATTAGTTGTGGCCAGTCTGCCTCATTCTCTTCTATTCTGTGTTTCCTTTCCATTCTCTGTCTTTTTCTCCCTCTCTCACTTTATCACTGTCCTTTTTTTCTCCCTTCCCCATATCTCTCTCTCTCTTTCTCCCTGCTTTAATTTTTTGTCCTCTCTTGCTTCTTTTATTTGTCCTTTCCTTCCCTTTTTCTCTTCCTCTATCTTTCTGCCTGTGTCCTTCTTTATCTTTTTTTTCCTCCCTTCTTCCCTGCCTCTTTCTCTCTCCACCACTTTATTCTATCTCTTTCTCAACTTTCCTTTTCTCTTTCTCTTGTTCTTTCCTTCATCCTTTCCTCACTCCTTCCTTTCATCCTTCCCTCTCTCCCATCCTTTCTGCATTTCCTCTTTTTTCTTCTCCCACTCCTTCCTTCCATCCTCTTTTTTTTTTTCTCACCTTTTCTTTCTTCCTTAAATTCTTCCCTTTCTGCCTTTCACTCTCTTTCTCCCTCACTCCCATACTGTCTTCTTCCTTCCTTTTGCTCTTTCACTCCCCTTCCTCTTTCTTATTCTCTGTACTTGCTCCTCTCTCTGCAGTTCTCACTTCCTTCTCTCCCTTCTTCCCTTCCCTCCCTGTTTCTCTTACTCCATTCCTCCTCTCCTCTTTCCATCCTGTCTTCTTCCTGTCTCTTTACTCTCTTTTTTATTTATTTATTTCTCACTCTCCCTCTTTTTTCCTTTCTCTTTTCTTTCACTCACTATTGCTATACATTCTCTTTTTTTCATTACCTCCCCCACTTCTGTTTTCCCTTTTTTTTCTCTTACTTTCTTTTTCTCTGTTCCCCACCCTATGTTCCCTCTTTTTTTCTTCCTCCATTTTCTCCTTGCACCGCCCCCCCCCCCCCAGTGCCCCACCGGGCCGCAGTAAAATTACCAAATCCTGAACTGGTCCACGGTGAAAAAAAGGTTGGGGACCACTGGTCTAGATGACCTACCTGCCAGACAGTATAATCTCTGAGAATAGAAATGCTGGTATCAGCTGCAGCTTTCTGTATCTGGATGAGCAAAAGACTGGGGATGTTCTATTCCTGAAATACGTGTGGGGGGGTCCATGTTTCTACATGTCTATGCACGTGTCCCCTTCTCACTCTCTTACCAGCCATAAGTATTGGGATTTTTTTAATTGCTTTGTACAGAGCTCCAAAGAGCATGAATAAAATGTTGGGCTACAGCAGAGAGGCTGAATTTCTATAAGACAAATGTGGACTTCATTGCACTTGTACTGTGGGCAACATGCAGCGCATATTTGTAAAATGGCCTGGAGTATTTCTGTGCCATATACGGTGGGAAAGGGCCCTTTGCCTATCAAACAGCTACACCCCCTATTGCAGTATAGAACAAGAAATGGGAACATTTTCCTTGAAGCCACTGTTACTACAGTTGTTTTTCTTAATGAATGACTGGATTTATTTTTATTCTCTAGGTGTGGTAGGATCTGCATATCACTTGGTCCTCTTCCAGCCTAAGACTGTATTGGAGGGTGTCCAGAGAGCAGGAGGTGCAACTCTTACTATGGGTATGCTCAATAATGTTTTGTGTTTAAATGTTTTTTTCTTATGGTGGATTGCCATTATGCTGGAAGAGAACATAAGACCTAAGAACAGATGCAAATATGGCTGCCCCTGGGTGTATTTATGGAAACATCTGCTAACTAATGGTAAAGCTTGTGTGCCCACTAACGTGAAAGACCAGCAAGTTAGCAGGTGACTAGGATTAAGGGGCAATCTGCAAAGTTGCCAGGGAGGATATAGTGCTGCTTTTAGGCTGAAAGTTGACCTAAAGTCCACAGTTAAGTCAAATGCCAACCTCGCTCAATCTGAGGCACCACCCCCCCCTCCCCCCTTCCAGGTGATTAGCACTGTAGTCTCTTCAGCAAGTGCAAGAAACATGAGTGACTCATCAAGTATACTCAGAGTAGCAGCAGACAGACAGACAGACAGACAGACAGACAGACAGACAGACAGACAGACAGACAGACAGACCCTAAAGCTGGACTAGATGGGTCCTGTTCTCTGCTGCTGTTCTGTAAGTAATTTTATTTTTGTGCTGGCTCTGTATGCTCTTTTGCCAACCTTACCTACTAGGGGTGTCAGAACAAATCGATTCTGTCAAATGTCGCAATGTTTCATTTGACAATACTGGTATCGTTTAAAATACAAATCTGTGATTACTCACCTGTAGTATTGGTATTATGAGTATACAGTACGTCCTGCTCCAGATAGAATACTTGCATTTGGGTACTACTCCGCCAGATGGCGCTGGACTGCAGAGACATCGAAAATAGGCTCCTCCCAGCCCCTCAAATACCCAGGGACCTCCCACAATCCCCAGCATTGAAAAGCGGTTAACGAGAAGCAGGGAGAATTAAAACAACCCAAAACAGGTAACTATAACAATGATAACAATCACCATACAGGGGATCCAAGATAATGCAAAAACCAAGGGTGGGGTGTAGCAGGACGTACTGTATACTCATAATACCAATTCTACAGGTGAGTAATCACAGAATTGTATTATTCTTAGTATATTCTTAGTATACAGTAGGTCCTGCTCCAGATAGATTACTTACACTTGGGACATCCAATAGCAGTGTCCATAAAGTAGGGTGGGATCCCCAAAGGTAACAGCAGACAGTTTAAATCACTGCCGCCTGCAAAACCTTTGCGGCCAAAAGCAGCATCAGCTGAGGCCCTAACATCAACCTTGTAAAACTTTGAAAAGGTATGAACAGAAGACCAAGTAGTGGCCTTGCAAACTTGTTCAACAGAAGCCTGGTGCTGAAAAGCCCAAGAGGCACCAATAGCATGAGTAGAATGAGCAGTAAGGCGGAAGGGAGGATTCTTCCCCTTAGCAGAATAGGCCTTAATCACAGCCTGACGGATCCATTTGCTGATAGTAGACTTGGCAGGAGCCAAACCCTTCCTAGGACCAGAAGGGACCACAAAGGGAGCATCAGTTTTCCTGAAAGGTGTAGTAGCCACCAGATAGTACTTCAGACACCTAACCACATCCAAAGAGTGCAAAACTCTCTCCTTAGCATTGCTAGGATTAGGGCACAATGAAGGAAGAACAATGTCCTGATTCAAATGAAAGGCAGACACTACCTTAGGCAGAAAATCTGGCTTGAAGCGAAACACCACCTTGTCCTGGTGTCTCTCATAGTAGGGGGGCTGAATGGAAAGCGCCGCCAAGTCAGACACACGCCTAACAGAGGTGATAGCCACCAAAAAGACAACTTTGAGAGTAAGAATGGCCAGGGCAGCATCCTGCACAGGTTCAAAGGGAGCACCCTGCAAGGCTGACAAAACAAGTTCAAATCCCAAACAGGCACCATAGGTTTACGTGGGGGACGCACACGAGTGACCCCCTGGAAAAAAGTCCTGATCAGAGAATGCTGAGCAAAGGACTTCTGGGAGAAAACAGCCAGGGCAGAAACCTGACCCTTCAGAGTACTGAGTTGGAGCCCCATCTCCAACCCATGCTGCAGGAACTCCAGAATCCTGGGAATAGAGAACACACGACAGAGAAGAGACTCACACCAGTCAATGTAGGCACGCCAAACCCTGTAATAAATGGAAGAAGAAGACTTCTTCCTAGCTTTAATCAAAGTATCCACAACTGAGGAAGACAGCCCCTTCTCCATCAAGATGGAGGTTTCAGCAGCCAGGCCGTCAAAGCCAGAGTTTGTAAATCGGGATGGCGTAAGGGGCCCTGAGTGAGCAGATCTGGCACCCTGGGCAAAACGTACTGATCTACTGCCAGCTGCACCACGTCTGCGAACCACACTCTTCTTGGCCACCTGGGGGCCACCAGAATTGCTGGCACCCCTTCCAGAGCAACCTTGCGCAGAACCCTGCCCAGCAGGGGAATTGGAAGGAAGACATACAGGAACTGAAAGTCCTGCCATGACATTGCTAGTGCATCCGTGGCCAAGGCCAGAGGATCCTGGGACAGGGAGACAAAGGCCTGGAGATTGTGATGGGACGCAAACAGATCCACATCTGGTTGCCCCAACGGTGACACAGAGATTGGAACACCCTGTTGCAAAGGGACCATTCTCCCTGGCGAGAGGTCCCCCTGCTCAGAGTCTGCCTGCAGATTCTCCACGCCCGGGATGTACACAGCTGATATGCAGGGGACATTGGCCTCCACCCAGGTCAGGATCAGAGACGCTTCCTGGAGGGCCCTCTTGCTCCGGGTCCCTCCCTGATGATTGATGTAGGCAACTGCCGTCTGGTTGTCCGAGCGCAACTGAACAGGCAGGCCCCGAAGGTGATGAGTCAACTGAGCCAGAACTAACCTGACCGCCTGCAGCTCCAAGACGTTGATAGGTGTGTGGGCCTCCTGAGGGCCCCACCTCCCCTGGAACCGCAGGGACTTCCAGAACCCCCCCCCCCCCAACCTGACAGACTGGCATCCGTGGTGACCGTCTTCCTGGAGGGGGTCAGAAAGGATCTCTCCCCCCCCCCCCCCCCCCAGCAGGTTCCTGGAGTCCAGCCACCACGAAAGGGACCACCTGACCAAGGGGGAAAGCGCACAGACCCGGTCCAGGGACGCTGGGTCCTTGTCCCATACTGACAGGAGGTGGAGTTGCAGAGGCCTCAAGTGGAACTGAGCATAAGGGACCGCCTCGAAGCACGCCACCATCAGGCCCACCAGCTGCATTCCCTGCCTGATGGAGGGATGATAGGATAGCAGGAACTGGACCTGCGCAATCAGACCTTCTGTTGAGAGAAAAATCCTTGCCTGAACTGTATCCAGATTCATTCCCAGGAACGGAGTTACCAAGGAAGGGGACAGTGAGGACTTGGGGTGGTTGATCACCCATCCAAAAGACTCCAGAGTGGACACCACCAGCTGAGTATCCAACTCTGCCTGATGAAGAGATTGGGAAGTGATGAGAATGTCGTTCAAATAGCGAAGCATGTGGACGCCCTGATACCTGAGAAGAGACATCACGCCAGCCAGCACCTTGGTGAACACCCTGGGAGCTGAAGTGAGACCAAAGGGCAATGCCGCAAATTGGTAGTGTTGATCCTCCAGAGCGAACCTGAGGAACCTTTGATGACCTGGGAACACAGGAATATGAAGGTAAGCATCTTTGATGTCCACAGACGTCATGAAGTCCCCTGGACGCAGGGAACTGATGGCAGAGCGCAGAGTTTCCATGCAAAAGCGCCTGCTCCTGACAAATTTGTTGAGGATCTTCAAGTCCAGGATGGGCCTGACTGACCCATCTTTTTTGGGCACTGTGAAGAGGTTGGAATAGAAGCCCTTGCCTTTTTCTCTTAACCCTTTCAGTGCCAAGCACGTAGTTTCTACGTGCTCACTTCCACTCCACTTAAAGGAGCAGTATCGCGAAATTTGCATTAAAAAAGATAAATAATTAAATAGCCATACAATAGCTTATAACATGTGTATAAATAATCTGGCGATAGAAAAAGAAAAAAATATATGCCTCTCTTTTAAATTGTATAATTATAATAGCTCAGTCCATTTGCTGAATAGGGGGATCTGCTGGGTTTATATTTAGTGAGCTGCTTCATTTAGCCCACTGGTCTCCTAGCAACACTTTACCTCAGAGGCTGACACTGTAACGGCTGTGTGTGTGTAAGGTGCTGCTTTTGTTATGAGACCAGGTGACTCAAATGTGTAAAATCTATACAAAATAAACTAAACTGACTGAAAACGACTGAAATTCTTCTTTGAATAACTGTGAAGAAAAATCTAAAAGTATTAAAGTGGAACAAAACCCCATTCTAAATCAGGATGCCCACTGTGTGAAACGACCCCTGGATAACCACAGATCCCCCCATTTTTCTGGCGCGCTCACGCAGATAGTCATTTGGACAGGCCGGGCGGCCAGGAAGGTTACTGCTCAGGCTCCCCATCTGTGTGCAAACAGAGCTAATTGGATGAGACCCACGCATGCGCTGTGGGACAGGGAAAGGTACGTTTTCACAGGCGAACTTGGGGATTTCACATATCAGGGCATCCCAAGTCGGGATGCCCCTAGGGGCACAAAACAAAACTCCAGATAGTGAAAATCCTGGGTTGGGCTTTGCTCAAAACACACAAAGCTGAAAGAAAGATCATATGGAAAAAAAGAGAGAAAATGGTAAACTGAACAATTTTGCAGCAGAGCCAACATGAAGGGAAAACTGTCAAAATCAGCTAAATGACTTCTAGAGCTTTTCTCTCTGTTTTAGATATATAAGTTCTGGCCAGGCAATGTTGCAATGTTGTTATCTGATGCTGGACGGCTGCCAGCACTGAACAGCTGAGACTTTGATACATTCTCCTCAGCGTGGAACTGATACATTGTTGCACCCCTCTCCTCAGTGTGGAACAGGCCAGAGTGTCGGCGCCCGACACTGACAAGACATAAACATGAGCTATTAGTCTCCAGCTGCTCAACACACACATCATTTTTTTCTACATTTGTAATTCTTACTCCAACACTTATCTACATTCAAAGTACCATTTAAATATAAGTCATCAAGAAAAATTCGCGATACTGCTCCTTTAAGTGCCAAGCACGTAGAATCTACGTGCTTGACTTTCCCCCCTGCTAGTAAAAAAAATAAAAAAAAATTCTCCTGACCCCTCGTTGGATCCGGCCGGGTCTCCTCTTTAATTTGGTGCCATCCGATCACCCGGCAGCAGCAGCTAACTGTAAAAAAATAAAAATGACATTCACTTACCTGCAGTCGCGCTGCCTCCCTCCGGGTCTCCTCTTCACTGGGGGGGGGCTCCGGTCGCCCCCCCCCCCCCAGCCTCTTCAGCTTCAGGGGAGAGCCTGAAAGGGCTCTCTCCCGACGGGCGCCGCCATCTTGCTGTTAACCCTGTCAGTGCCAGCCTACCTGCAGCATTTGCCACTCCCTGTTGCCAGACCATGTTTCACTATTTTGCGCTACACATGTTCAACTGTGATTTTTGAAAGGATTTCCAGGGATTTCCCAGGAAAATTATATATTGTTTTTTTCAGCAGAGTCTGGGCTTTAACATGAAATGTCTTGTTTGTAATTTGTAGTGTTTACAGCGATTACACATATGTATAGGTAGACACCCTTTCCTGCCCAGGAGACTCCCCCAAACTGAAATAGCGCTTTAGGGGATTTTCAGAAAAAATACAACTGTGATATGCGCTATGCGCACCTTGCAGTTTTACCAGAAAAACAACCCTTTACATTTGAAATACCCCCAACAAACTATATATTCTCTGGAAGTACACACCTCAAGCTTTCTAGGTGTACCAAGCATGTTGATGTGCCCATAGTTTTCTGGAAGTAATTCCTCAATGTATTCTTTGGTTGCAAAGAGTTTCCCAAAAAAAAAGGATAAAAAAGAAGAATCAAAGCCACATTTTCCTAAAAAAACTATATACAAACAAGAAAAAACAAGTTTAATCTGAAAAAGCAACATTCCCCGAACAGAACAACACCCAACATGCATAGGTTCTGTCAAGGGAAGAGTTGCCAAACACCCCAAAGTAAAGCATGTGCGTAACGGTAATTTTACTTGAAAATTTCAGTTCTGCAGACAAAGTGCGCACCTTGCGATTTTTCAACCAAAACAACCCTTTACATTTGGAATATCCCCCATAAACCATATATTCCCTGAAAGTACACATGTTAAGCTTACTAAGCGTACCCAGCTTGTAGTGGGCTCATCTTTCTGGAATTAATTCCTCAAAGAATTCTTTGGTTGCGCAGGGTTTCCCTAAAAAATGTATAAAAAAGCTGAATAAAACCACCTTTTCCTAAAATATAAATATGCAAACCAGAAAAAACAAGCTAAGTCTGAAAGCGCAAGGTCTCCTGAACAGAACAATACCCAACATGCAGAGGTACTATTAACCCTTTTAATTGCCAGCCTACTTGAGATTTTGTCACCCTCTGTTGACAGGTCATTTTTCCCCATTTTGCGCGTTCGACATTTTTGCTGGAATTTTCATGAAAATTATATTTATATTTTTTTGCAGCAGAGTTTAGGCTTTAACATGAAATGTCTTGTTTTTGTAAATTTTATTTTCTTTTTACAATATTATTAAGTAAAAAAATAAATAAATAAATAAAAACATTTTTAGAAAATTGACTCCTTTATTTTAAATAAAAAATTTATTTTATTAAAGAAAAGCATATTGCATGTGAAAGCCCCATTTCTACCGATTAGAACGGTACCACATATTTATCGGTAACCCCCCGTTCCTGCCCAGGAGACCCACCTAACTGAAACAAGTAATCTATAACATTTACAAATAAAATACAACTACCATCCACACTACAAAGGGTTAAATCGAGAAAAAAAGACATAGGGTCCCCCCTCCCTGGGGGGGGGGACCCCATTTTTTGGGGGGATTTTTAAGGGTTAAAAACCCTTAAAAATCCCCAAAAAATTGACATGGGGTCCCCCTTACCCAAAGTAACCAGCTCTTTGGGGCGGGGCTTATGACGTCACTCCCGGGCGTCTTGCTGCCTCTCCTCGGCTCAGCTGTCAGATGCCCTGGTGATCGCTGGGCAGAGCAGTGGAGGGGCAGGGGATGCTCTGATCCCCTGCCCCCCCCCCCCTCCTCTGGCCAGCGATCACCAGGGCATCTGACAGCTGATGAACACAGGAGCTGACAATCGGGTGAGGTGAGTAAAGTGTTTTTTTTTTTTTTTTTTTTTTTTATAAAGGAAATTTTTGTGTCTGTCTTTTTTTTTTTTTACTGTTAACCCTTGTGAACTGGTAAGGGGTCCATGAGAGTAAAATTACCGTTATGCGCATGCTTTACTTTGGGGTGTTTGGCAACTCTTCCCTTGACAGTACCTATGCATGTTGGGTATTGTTCTGTTCAGGGGATGTTGCTTTTTCATATTTTACTTGTTTTTTTCTGTTTGCATATAGTTTTTTTTAGGAAAATGTGGCTTTGATTCTTCTTTTTTATTCTTTTTTTAGGGAAACTCTGTGCAACCAAAGAATTGATTGAGGGATTACTTCCAGAAAATTGCGCCCATGTCAACAAACCTGGTACGGCTAGAAAGCCTGAGGTGTATACTTCCAGAGAATATATCGTTTGTGGGGGTATTTCAAATTTAAAGGGTTTTTTTTCTGGAAAGACAGCAAGGTGCGCTTAGCGCGGTGCATAGTTGTATTTTATCTGAAAATCTCCTAAAGCGCTGTTTCAGTTTGGGGGAGTCTCCTGGGCAGGAAAGGGTGTCTACCAATACATATGTGGTAACGCTGTGACCGGGATTAATTGGGGTTTCACATGCAATAAGATTTTATTGACAAACTTACATTTTTTATTACAAAAAACACTACAAATTGCAAAAAATAGATTTTTTTTTTTTTTTTTTTTGCACATATTTCACCCAAAAGTAATGAATACACCTAAAAAATTACAAACAAGACATTTCATGTTAAAGCCCAGACTCTGCTGAAAAAAACAATATATCATTTTCCTGGGAAATCCCTTCAAAAATCACATTTGAACATGGGGAGCGCAAAATAGTGCAAAATGGTCTGGCACCAAGGGTGACAAAAACTCCAGGTAGGCTGGCAGCGAAAGGGTTAAAGGGACCTTGCAGATGACCCCCAGCTCCAGGAGGCTTTGCACTGCCTGCACTAGATCCTGAGCTGACACAGGGTCCTGAGGAATCCGGGATCTGATGAATCTTGGGGGCGGCCAGGCAGCAAACTCTATCTTGTAACCGGAGGACACTACCTCCTGAATCCACCGGTCTGAGACATGAAGCCTCCAGACATAAGCAAAGTGCTGAAGCCGTCCCCCCACCCGGATGGGTGAGGGCGCCCCATCATGCCTGAGGGGGCTTGGGAGAGGACTTAAGCTTTTGGGGCCCCAGGAGGAGCCAGGATGTCCACGTCCTCTGCCCCTACCCCAGAAGTCTCCCCGGGCCCCAGTAAAGGAAACCCCCCTCCCTTGTCTAGCACCACGGTAGGGGGAGGAAAAGGAGCCCTGACCCCGAAAGGGCCGAGACTGCCGCATGTGCTGGGGTAACTTGCCTCCCTTAGCAAAAAGGTCCAGGCGGTCCCCAAACAGGCGTAGTCCTTTGAAGGGAAAACCAGTGAGGGCCTTCTTGGCAGCATTGTCAGCAGCCCACTGGCGTAGCCGAACCGAGCGGCGAATAGCCACCACAAGGGCTGATGTCCTGGCACACATTCTAAGGGGTCATCCAAGGCAGAGAGGACAAAATGTACAGAAACCTCACATTTGGAGAGTGCATTGAACACCTCACAAGGCAAATCATCAGGGGCGCTATCAAGGATACTTCTATCCTTGATAATGGCCGAGGCACAGACCGGGCGCAGCGCCGTCCCCACACATGCAAAGGCATGGGACGCCAGCTGGTCAATGCGCTGGTCCTCAGCATCCCGCAGGGTAGTAGAGTCAGGGGAGTGCATGACAGAGGTGTTAGATAACCCTAGGACCGGGGCATCCACTTTGGGAGGGGATGACCAACACTTTACCACATCAGCAGGAAAGGGATACTTCCTATCCCAACTCTTAGGTACACTGGGAAGTCTACTGGGACGTTCCCATTCCTTAAGCACAAGGTTATTGAAATGTGCTTGCTCAGGAAATTCCAAGCGTGACTTAGCAGTATGAAAAAGTTCCCCCCTTTGCCTGGGAGCCACAACAGGGGGAGAAATGGACAGAACCTCAAAAATCTGGGCCAGCAATCTATCAGTATCATCCGGGGCCCAGGGGTCAGAGCTAGAATCGTCATGACCCCTGGGCCTCTCATCAGATGACCCTGAGTCGGAGAATAGCTCCCCTTCCTCCAAAGGGGTATAGCCACATAGATGCAAAAACTCATCAGCTTCCATAGGGAAAAGAGTGACATCAGGCGTTAAGTGCCGCTTTTTTGCAGGGGCCTTCGCGCCAAGGTATTTGCAATTAACATCTCAACACTAGCCAGTCTAGAAGACACATCAGGCTGCGAATCCCCACTTGTATGCAATTCAATGGGAGTGAGATTTAAGCTTGGGGGAGTAGGAGAGGCGAAACGAATCGCAGAGTCAGCCACTGGAAGACCAGATTGCAGTTCAAGCACCTGTTTGGCACAGGGTAAACAGACCCGCGCCTTGTCAGCGTCAACATGAGACTCCCCACAAGCTACACACAGCCGGGCTTGTCCCGAAGGAACCCCGGTCACATTATCCTGAGATGCCTCCATATGGTGATTATAGCGGCACAATAGGCCGATAGGGATTAACGCTATACAGCAACCCGGGATGCCCCAATAACCCGCTAGGGAAGTGGGAGTAATTACACTAAGCCTCACAAGTTAACCAACTAATAGGGGGCCGGGAGAAGCCAATGGGTTCGCCCGTCTGAAAGACATAATCAAAGGGAGCCGTAAGCAAACAATAATTAAAAAAGGTAATAAAGCCGCCCGCGAGGGCACATACGGACCGCGGTAGGTAGAAGCACGTCACGCAGAAGCCGAACAAGCAGACAAAATGGCGTTGGTATACCTCGAGGGGTGGGCCCGCACGAGCAATGACGCGGAACGCGCCAGAGACAGGCCCCGCCCCCCCGAAGAGCGCGAAGCCAACACGTGACAAGCAGCCAATGACGGCGCACCGGCGCCTGAGGTAACGCTGCCGCCAAGCGCCGAACACTGGGGAAAAAACGCGCGCGGCGGCAATTTCAAGTATCATAAAAGTAATACAAGTCAGCGCGGCGGCTGACACAAAGCCTAATGTAATGAAGCATAAGCCAATACATGTATATACATGCATACACACACCCCCCCTCTTTTCCCCCGAATGCTACAAGGAGAATGAGGGAGGACAGCGGCCGTTTAACATGGGGCCCACCGATAGGGGCAAGGGGCATCCCATAGAGGCTCACCATATGCCTGTATCGCCTACCCTTAGGTGCTTAGGAGCGCTGCTCCACCGCAATCCCCCACCAAACAGTGCTGCTGCCTACCATCACCCGACCAGCGCAGCCAAGGCTGGGAGGCAATTACTGATGGAACGGGTGGGAATAGTCCTACAGGGCCGCAGGCTAATAGCCCCGCTCACCTGCGAGTAGAGAGAGCCATCTTCTTTTCCTTCGCAGTCCAGACTGCAGAGAAAATCTGGGGGATTGTGGGAGGTCCCTGGGTATTTGAGGTACCGGGAGGATCCTATTTTCGATGTCTCTGCAGTCCAGCGCCATCTGGCAGAGTAGTACCCGAATGTAAGTATTCTATCTGGAGCAGGACGTACTGTATACTAAGAATATATGTTCAAGTCGCTCTTTTATAAACTATTTCTAAGTAAACATTTACTTCCGACCGCTAGTTGGCAGCACACCGCACAAGAGCCTGTTATTCACAGTAGCTCTGTCCTACCCACAGCAGAGAAATGAGATCCCACGAGAGTCGTCCTGTGTTGTTATGTTTGTGTGAATGTTGTATTAATGTGTAGATTAATAGGGGCAAGGGGCATCCCATAGAGGCTCACCATATGCCTGTTGTTCATGCACTGGCTGCTACACGTATCTTCTATAGTTTACTCCTGACTCAGTCTAAAGCAAGATATTGAAAAAACTTGGTCAGGTCTTTTTCTTCAATCATCCTTCAGCACAACACAGAGAGAGAGAGTCCCCACCCCTGGGAGGAAACACAAGCTAAACAGAGATTAAAACCCCACCCCTTCCTTTCCCCCTCAGTTCTTTTTGTTTCCTCCCTAAGGAACCACTGGACAGAGAGTTACTAGACTTCAGCCAATTGGTTATTTTAGCTTTTTATTTTCAGACTCCAGAGTTCTGTAGGAGCCCGCTGAGCCAGGGAACAGCTTACTGGGTGTAGTTCACCCGAGGTTCCCTGGCAGCCAGGGTAATCCCACATAGCCAGACAGGACACACTATTTGTGTGCTCTCCCCTTTAAAACCCACGACAGATTTAATATGCTGGGTGTGCTGGACCAAGTGGGACCCCTGGGATACTCATCTGTGCCTCCGGATCGGCGTTCTCGGGATTCCATCGGTTTTCACATTTTTCAAATTTTGGTCTTGCGATCAGTGACCCGGAACTCTAGTGTTCTCTCCGGGTGTGGCACCTACACATGTTGCGAACACGGAAGCAACTAGGCGGCACTTCTCCCCATCCAGCTTGCTGGTCAGAGGCAGATGAACGGAGCTAGCGTTTTGCCTCTTGCGGGGAGCATCCAGCAGCAGCAATGTCCATCCATCCCAGCCTTATAGACACAGGTGCGGGCAATCTTCTACTAGCATTCACACCTTAAAGTGGACCAAAACCCTGCACGATCCATCCCCTCCCCGTGGGGCATCCAAAAGCGGGATGCCCCGCTGTGAACCCCCCCCAGGACGCCGGCTACACTTACGTGAATTCCGGCCCAACGGCGCATGCGCGGGCCGCTTCCCCGGCATCCCTGTAGTCAATTGTGACTGGCCGGCATGGGCACACTCCCTGTTAGAGGGAAGCGCGAGATGCGGCCTCCAGCGCGCTCGGAGCCGCTGAGCTAAGACGTCTCTTAGACGTGCATAGCTCAGTGGCTCAGAGCGCGCTGATTGGACGAGTGGCCACGCATGCACCATAGGACCACAGTGAGGTGAGTTTATTCAGATCTGGGGGGTTTCACATAGCGGGGCACCCCGATCGGGATACCCCAGGGGAGTGGACCAAAATCTTGGGTTTTGGTCCACTTTAAACCGGACCTTCACTATGATTTATTGAAAAGCCCAAACCCTTAGAAAAACGATTCCCCAGCATCTAAAGTTAATATATTTTAAGTTTTTAGTCACTTATTATTCTTTCCCCCAATGGGCTGCAACTCTGTTCAGGACTTTAGGATACGGGCGCCGCCATCTTGACTTAGAAGCATCACATTTACTGAGGAGAGGAGAGTGGGATAAAGTACAGGGGGGGTGGGTTATAGCTATGCTTTGCTCAGACAGAGCAGAGCTGGGGTCAGGAAAAGGTCAGCAATCCCAGAATGCAGAGCAGCACAATCAGAAGGTACTTCCTGTTTGCAGGCTGCCTGATGTTCCATGGGCCGCCATCTTGGATGTTTAAAGGCTCATAACATGCAGTAGATGCAGGTAGGATGATTTTTAATGTGAGCAATCGGTATATACAGGGTGTGGGAAACATATAAGATAGACTCTTATTCAGAGTGAAGGACCGCTTTAAGCAAGATGTCCCAGGAGATGCTGGTAATGTACAAGTCTTGTTTTAATTTAGAGCTGTTTTTGTGCATATGAAAACAGGGTATTTATACATAATGTTTTATGTCATGGTTGTTATAGCCTGATACACGAAAGGTTATGGTTAGCATTATTAACCCCCCATAAAGCTCAAGCCCAACTAAGTAATCTTGCAGCACTACACTTTTGGACACTTGGCAGAGGCAGCCATTTTTTTTTGCAATATGGAATGAAACTGCCTCAATGTGGAATGCCCATAGCTCCTCAGGTTCAAAGCCAGCCATCCACTACTGCCACACTTATCCCTCAGTCGGTTGCAGAAAGCCAGGAAGAGACTTACCGTTTCCCTTACCTCACCTACCCCCCAACATACTCTGTTTAGGTCCACTTCAGGTTGCAGTAGGATCCGAAATTGTAGAAAGTGAGGACGTTGCTTCCTCTCAGGATTCCTTGGATGATGGTATGCAGGGTAATGCATCCAGAAGGGTCTCCAGTCCTTTGGGAAAACTGCCAGAAGAATTGGCAAGATTATTACATTTTTTTTTTATGACACTTGTGATGACAAACCACTGTCTGTATAAGACACGATGTATAGAAAATTCGAAAGCCTTTTTCCTTTCACTTCAGCACAAGGATATTAAGGCTGAATGGGAAAACCCAGGAAAGAAACTCTTTATGCCTAATTTGCTAAAAAGAAAATTCCTGTTCCACGAGCAGGCCATGGAGCAATTGTCCAAGACAGGATGATCCAATAGGTCAGATGACCAGAGCAACAGAATTAAGTTCTAAGAAATGGGGGCATTATGTGATCCTGTGGATCACAGGATAGAGAGCATCCTAAAAGCTGCAGGGGGTGCAACACAGAAACCTCACCTATGTTCTTTAGAGCTGTCTCCTTCTAACAAATTCTTCAGAGGATACCATCAGAGCCACAGGAGGAGGCAGATAATATTTTGACCTGGTCAAATGAAAAGGGGGGGGAAAAAGGTTTCCAAAGAAGAAAAGGAAAAATGTGATTGAACCAGTTCTGCCAACCTCGGAGGGAAGGGAATTCTAATCTGAGAATATTAAGCCAATTAGTGTAGTGTTGGAATCGATTTATTCGGTAAGGAACATCCTTTTAGAACTTGCCCTGATTGTCAATTGAGACCCCCAGTTTAGTTTATTCGTTTATCCCCCCCCTCCCCTGCTGACAAGTCTCTCCACCTGATGCCGGACTTCCTTTTTTTTGCTGGAGGTCAATCACATCAAATTCCTTTGTGATTCGGACCATCTCACAGGGATATTGCCTGGAGCTACTTTCTTCTCCACCAGACAGGTGCCTGGTCACCCCCCCCCCCCCCCCGAGGATCCAGAGAAGAGACTCGCCATCCCCCTAGTCGAACAGGAACTTTACCTCAAAAAGGTAATCAACACTGGGAAAAATGGGGATATGAAGGTATGCATCCTGTACGTATACGTTCAATATGAAATCATTGCAAAAATTACATTTCAGATGGTAAAAATGGATTCCATCCGGAACTTTTTGTACCGGATGAGGACGTTTAAGGCCTTCAGGTTGAGAATCATTCAAGGTGCACCAGAGGGTTTCTTTACCAAAAATACATGGTAATAATCTTTTGGTACATTCGGTATCCCACCCTTAGTAACCATATTTCTTGTTTATCCTCTCAGTGGCCATCCCGAAGGACGAAAATCCCTGTTAGACTTACCGGTAACTGTTTTTCTAAAGTCCCTCCCTTGCTAGTCCTCTGGTTTATTGGGTTCTTATTTAATACTGAGTAGGAGAAAGGGTGTGGCTTTTAATCTTGTCCCAGTTGTGTTTCCTCTACAGAGGAAGGAAGTCTAACAAAGATCTTTCTTTCCTTTGTTCCAATAGATAAAATTTTGCTGTTCTTTCTGATGTTTTTGAGTTTTTTTTAATGTTGTATTTCTCTCCATAGCTTCTCTTGGAGCAATTTTTGGTATCACAACCTGTATGGCAGCTCAGATTCGTGATAAGCCAGATGACACTTTAAACTATTTTATAGGCGGTTGTGCCTCTGGTTTGCTCCTAGGAGTCAAAAGTAAGTTCAGGTTTTTTACAAATGTACAATGTAGTAATAATCAGTCTAATTTGATGCACAATCCATATTGGGTATACACATCTTTGATCGGATTATGTGACCCATTGACCGTTGTAGACATTATGAAGGAGGATAAAAGAAAAAAAACACTGTGCTTGTTTCCACTAATGAAAAATTGAGTGAATTGTCGAAGTGTAGGTCTAGCCTTTTTATTTTAAAATGTAAACCCTCTCTCACTCATGGTCGTGTTTTTTTTTTCCATAGCACATGTGGGCAAGGGTGTTGTGGTATAGCCCCCCTTTCCTCCCTGCATTCCTGGTTGATAAAGGTTACACTGGAAATGGTATCACATGGCTGCTGACCCCTACCATTATACAAATTCCACCAATACCATTCAGCCAGCTGTGGTACTGGGAAGCCCCAGATAAGGTGTTAATTTGTAGTACACTTGTCATTTTCTGAGAGGGTGGCCCTTGCTTGTAGTGCTCAATAAATTGCACTTTGCAGTGCAAAATACTGCCACAAAGCCCCTGGGGCTACCTGGATCTTGTGCCGTTGTGCCCGCTGAACTGCCACATAGAAACCATGTTTTGTGCTCGTAGAAGTATTCTTTTCAATAAGCTGGAAGGCAGTTAGTAGAAGGAAACTGCACTTTGGTAAAGGGTGGTAAGGATTAATATTCCCAGCCCTATTGTCGCAACATATCCGTGCCTTGTACATTTTTATATGCTTTTAACATTTTTTTTTCCTTTTTTTTTTTTTTACAGGTCACAGCTATGGAACTGGGACCTCGGCATGCGTTGCACTTGGAACACTTGCTGCTTTTACCAAGCTTGCAAAAAGGGAGGGTTGGGAGTTTTATCCATCTGAACCCAAACTCTAAAGTTTTTGTTTTGTGTTATGACTGTTAAAAAGAAATCTATATGTTATTAAAGTCTTGTATATATCGGAGTTTGTTCTGGATTTAAACAATAAGGTTCTGGAATTAAACCAGAACCTTATTGTGGCCACGTGATATCCAGCGTATTTTTGTTGGCTGTCTGATTTTAACAGATACACCTCATAACAGTGGGGGGCATGCGAAAGCTCATATATTGGTGGGTGGCCCCCCCTCAGCAACTTGGGTACCCACAGGTAACATGAGGGTTTCAGTTATATAAAAACCTTGTATTAAGAGGCATCTGGGAGTAGGTCTTTTTCTCTTATGTTATGCAGCAAAAACTTGTTTGCAGAAAAAGCTTAGACAGTGGGAAGGAATAGGGGGGTGTGGTCACAGGAGAGAGCAAGGGCTGCTATGAGTAGGACAGAAGTTCTTCGGAAAGAGGGCACCCAACAGGAACACTCCACTGCAATTACTGCTCCAGACACTGTGACTTATTTTTTTATTTGGGGGGGGGGGGGGGGGCAGCTGCAGGTTAACTAGACTGCAAGCTGCTAGACTCTATTTAGGGACATGGTAAATTGTATTCAACCAGAGTAAGATGGGGGCTTGTGGGGAGTATGGTATATTAATTTTGTCTGGACAGAGACCTTAAAGGTAAAGCCAATGAAAGGGATGCCAAAGCAGACAATTTGCCAAGGTGTGTTTCTGGTTCTACAGAAGCATTATGATCTAAAGATCTCTTCCAGTGTGGGCAAGGAAAGCGCAGTGTTTTTCTGAGCTGTAATTAGAACCCTTCTCAGTGGCGTCCTGTCTGCTCAGAGGCTGCACTAAACAGTACTGTAAAATACTCATCACAGCCTATTGGAGAAGTATTTTTCCAAGTGTACAGCACGGCCTGTTTCATTTAATCCTTCTGGGTATTCCGCCACAAGGTGGTGCAGTTGACTGCAGAAGATTTGTGGCTCCTCCCGACCCCATATAAAACCAGGAATCACCAAAAGACCCCCAGTGTTTCTCTGCAGTCGATGGTCTGCGGCCCTGCAAACCTATTCCCACCCGCTTCCGGACCCTTCTGCCTCCCAGCCCTGGCTGTTGGATCGGGTGACGGTAGGGGAGCGCCTGGGTCGAGGTGCTCGGTGAGCTTTGCTGCAGACCCTATTACTGAAGGGTAGCCGGTCCAGAGGCCTATGGTGAGCCTAGGGGGATGGAGTAACCACTGCTGACTGTTGTGCATTCTCGGGGTGAGTCCGTTCTCCCCCTCCCTTCTGACCAGTTGTTCCCACGTGCTGTGCGTTCTCTCCCGCCTCTCCATTCCACGGTACTGCCGCAGGGGGGGGGGAGGGGGAGGAGGAGTGTGGGTGGTTGGGCGCAAGCAGGCTTCCACCACTCGCAGCGGTGTTTTTATTTAGTCTTTGTGATCTGGCATGGCTTTGTTAGTATGGGTGCCGGCGTCTCGCGCCCTTCTGCGGGGGCGGCGCCGCAGGATGGCGCTTTTCGCGTCAACCCCCTCTGACCCGCCCCTTGAGGCTCGTCAGCGCCATTTTGGAAGGCTCCACGCTTTGCTGCTGGGCCTCCCTCCTCTGTCTGTTCCCTCTCCCTTCGTCGCTGGTGTTCTCTTGCGGTCGCCTGGCTGCTGTGCGTGCTGCGGTGCGGTTCAGATGGTCCGTGAGTGATCCAACGGGGGCTGGTTTTGGTGCATGTGCTGTGGGATGCTCATGATTGTATTGCTTGTGTCTTGCAGACGGGGTTCAGCATTGTGGTTTTTCCCGGTCCAATACCCCTCCCCCCCCCTCCGCCTGTCCCGGCTCTGTGGGGCATCCCAGGTTGCCTCTGTTTAGCCATTATTGCTGGTGGGCTGACTGTGCCCTGTTTGATAATCACCATATTGAGCCTTCTGGGGATAGCAAGCTTGGGGGCCCCTCAGGGCAGCCTCGGCTGTGTGTCATGTGTGGGGCATCCCCTTTGAGTGGCGGTGGCGCGGTTTGTGTGCTGTACACCCAAAGTAGTATTGCGGATCAGGCTAGGCCGAGCGCTTCTCTTTCCAGTCCTGCGTTCCCTACGGCATCTCCTGCCCCTCCAAGCCTGCATTTAGCCCCCAGTGAGGGGGATACTAGCAGGGGGTCGTAATCAGATCTGGCGCTGCGCGTGGTTAGCATTAAGCGGCAGTTGGCCCAACCGGCGGCGGGCAAGGCCTCTGGCAAGAAGCGGCACCTTGACGCTGCGCTGTCCCTATTTGCCGAGGAGGATGAGGGCCTTGATGTGTATGGCGGCCGTGACTCCCCGGAGGAGGGGGAGCTCTTCCGTGACTCGGACTCCTCTGGGGATCGCCAGGACGGTTATGATAGTGACCTAGGGTCCTCCTCTGATGAGGATACCTGGCTCCCGGATGATACCGATAGACTCTTGTCGGCAGTTTTCAATACATTGCACATTGCCCCCCCTAAGGCGGCGAAGAAGCAGGGCGAGCTTTTCCGCCCTGGCAAGCAACGCTTTGAGTTCCTGGAACAGGGACATTTCTCTAATATGGTGCTTAAGTAGTGGGAACGTCCTAACAGATTACCCTCGGTGCCCAAGGGCTTGGACAGAAGGTATCCCTTTTCGGCTGATTTGGTTAAGCGCTGGTCATGTCCTCCTGAGGTGGACACTCCGGTCCTGGGGCTGTCTTAACACTTCGGTCATGCCATCTCCTGACACTACTACACTGCGTGATAGCACGGACCGGCGTGTGGATCAGTTGGCTTGTCATGCTTTCACCTTTGTGGTGGCTATGTGTCAGTCTGTTTGGTTGCGTCAGTGGGTGGCTGACATTGCAGCTAAGAAGTCTCTCACCGGGCTTCCCTTCATGGGTCTCCGGCTTTTTGGTGAGCGTCTGGATGTTCGGGCCAAGGATGGTAGGCTCCCCCGGCGTAGGAAGCAGACTCGGCCCTTTCGGGGATCCTCCTCCTTTTGTCCTTCAAGGGGAGGTCGTGGCCCCCCTTTCTCAGGTAGTCGCAGGGACTCTTGGGGCAGAGGCAGATCCCGTGGTCGCTGCAGTCTCTCCTGGGGGACCCAAGTCTAAACCCCCTCCCAAGGCTCCTCAGGCATGAGGAGGTGTCCTCACCCGACCGTGTGGGGGGACGGCTTCGGCTTTTTGCTCACATCTCAGACCGGAGGATTCAGGAGGTGGTGTCCACCGGTTACAAGATAGAGTTTGCAGCCTTGCCTCCCCCAAGATTCCTCCGATCCTGGATATCTCTAAACCCTGTGTTGGCGTCTAGCCGTTCAACGTCTGCAAGAGTCATTTCTCAGGTACCTCACCAGGAACAGGGTCGGGGGTACTACTCCAATCTGTTCAGGGTGCCCAAGAAGGACGGTTCCGAGGCCCATCCTGGACTTGAAGGGTCTCAACAAGTTTGTCTGGTTCAAGCACTTTCGCATGGAGACTCTATGTTCGTCCGTCAGTTCTCTTCGGCCGGGCGACTTCATGACCACGGCGGACATCAAGGATGCCTATCTTCACGTCCTGATCTTCCCAGGTCATCAGAGGTTACCGAGGTTTGCTCTGGAGGATCAGCATTACCAGTTTGTTGCCTTGCCGTTCGGTATCACTTCGGCCCCTCAGGTTTTCACCAAGGTGCTGGCTGGTGTTATGACTCTGAGGAACCAGGGCATTCACATCCTCCCTTACCTGGACGATATTCTGATTGCTGCTCAGTCTCTTCCTCAGGCCGAGAAGGATACTCAGGTGGTGACGTCCACTCTCGAGTCCTTCAGCTGGGTGATCAACTATCCCAAGTCTTCACTATCTCCGTCTTTGGTGAGGTCCTTCGTGGGCATGACACTGGACACCTCTCAGGTCAAGGTATTTTTCCCTCAGCAGAAGGTGGAGGGCGTTCAGATGCAGGCACGGGCCCTGCTCTCGTGTCTTCACCCTTCCATTCGGCAGGGGATGCAGTTAGTGGGCCTCATGGTGTCCTGTTTCGAGGCGGTTCCCTTTGCTCAGTTTCCCGAGACCTCTTCAGTTGCATCTCTTGTCGGTTTGGGATCGGAACCCGGAGTCCCTGGATCAGGAAATTGCTTTGTCCCCTTGGGCCAGGCAGTCCCTCTTGTGGTGGTTGGACTCGAGGAATGTTCTAGTGGGCAGGTCCTTTCTGCCTCCGCGCTGGGAGATTGTCACCACGGACGCCAGTCTAACCGGCTGGGGGGGGGGGGAGTTTGGAAGTCTCTGAAATTCCAGGGTCAGTGGGGCCCCCAGGAGGCCCATGCGCCTATCAACATCCTAGAACTGCGGGCGATCAGGTTGGTTCTCTCCCAGTTGACTCCCCACCTTCAGGGTCATGCTGTACAGGTCCGCTCGGACAATCAGATGGTGGTCGCCTACATCAATCATCAGGGGGGACTGGGAGCAAGCGAGCCCTTAAGGAGGTGACCCAGATTCTGACTTGGGCAGAGGAGAATGTTCCCTGTATCTCTGCGGTTTACATTCCGGGAGTGGAGAACCAGGAGGCGGACTCCCTGAGCAGGGGGATGTCTCGGCTGGGGGAATGGTCTCTCAGCATCAAGGTATTTCAAGCCCTGTGTCACCGCTGGGGTCAGCCGGATGTGGACCTGTTTGCGTCCCGTCACAATCTTCCAAGATTTGTCTCCCTGTCAAAAGATCCTCTGGCCTTCGCCACGGATGCGCTAGCAATTTCCTGGACAGAGTTTCGACTCTGTATTCCCTCCTTTTCCTCTGCTAGGCCAGGTGCTGCGCAAGATAGCCCAGGAGGGGGTACCGGCCTTTTTGGTGGCCCCCCGCTGGCCGAGGAGGGTGTGGTTCGCGGACATCGTACAGATGGCAGTGGATCGGCTCGTCCTGCCCGACGATCCAGAGCTTCTAACGCGGGGACAGCTGCGCCATCCCAATTTACAAACGCTGGCTTTAACGGCTTGGCTGCTGAAACCTCCATCTTGATGGGCAAGGGTTTGCCGGCCTCTGTTGTTGATACCCTGATTCGGGCTCGGAAGAAATCCTCGTCCTTTATCTACTACAGGGTCTGGCATGCTTACATTGCCTGGTGCGAGTCCAAGTCTCTTCCTTGTTGGGTGTTTTCTATTCCCAGGATTCTGGAGTTTTTACAACATGGTTTGGATTCGGGCCTTCAACTTAGTACTCTCAATGGACAGGTTTTGGCAATTATTTTCCAAAGATCTTTTGCCAATCATAGGCTTGTTAAGACTTTCTTCCAGGCAGTTACTCATGTGCGTCCGCTGCGTAAGCCTCTGTTACCGGTTTGGGACTTAAATTTGGTGTTGTCTGCTCTACAAGGTCCTCCCTTTGAACCTATGTGTGGAGCTGCGTTGCCCATTCTGACTCTTAAGGTAGCCTTTTTGGTAGCTATTACTTCGGTCAGGCGAGTTTCTGAGCTGGCGACGCTTTCCATGAAACCTCCTTATTTTGAGTGGCATCAGGATAAGGTGGTGTTCCGGCTTAAACCGGATTTCTTGCCCAAGGTTGTGTCTGCTTTTCATATCAATCAGGACATTGTCTTACCTTCCTTGTGTCCTAACCCTTCTAATTCTAAGGAACGGACACTTCATTCTCTGGATGTTGTCAGGGCACTGAAATTTTATTTGGTTGCCACATAGTCGTTTAGGAAATCTGATGCTCTGTTTGTTCTTTCTGCTGGACCTAGGAAGGGTTTGCCTCCAGCCAAATCTACTATCAGCAAGTGGATACGTCAGGTGGTGGTGCAAGCTTATTCTGCTAAAGGGAAGGAACCTCCCTTCCGTGTTACTGCTCATTCTACTCGAGCTATTGTTGCCTCTTGGGCTTTTCAGCTTCTGGCTTCTGTTGAACAAGTTTGTAAGGCCGCTACTTGGTCTTCTGTTCATACTTTTTCCAAGTTCTACAAGGTTGATGTTAAGGCCTCAGCTGATGCTGCTTTTGACAGTAAGATATTTCAGGCGGTAGTGGTTTGAACTGCCTGTCGTTACTCTTTGGGGATCCCACCCTATCTTTACGAACACTGTTATTGGATGTCCCAGAAGTAAGGATTAAATGAAACAGGCCGTGCTGTACACTTGGAAAAATACAATTCTGTGATTACTCACCTGTAGGATTGTTTTTACTGTGTACAGCACGGCCTGTTTCATCCCTCCCTTGTTATCGTTATCCTTGGTTGCCTCTTTACGGTGATTTGTTCCAAAGTTTATTTTTGTGAGGCTGTTCTCTTTTTTATCATGATTATCTCCCGGCTTCTTGCATAACTGCTTTTCAATACTGTGGTCTTTTGGTGATTCCTGGTTTTATATGGGGCTGGGAGGAGCCACAAATCTTCTGCAGTCAACTGCGCCACCTTGTGGCGGAATACCCAGAAGTAAGGATTAAATGAAACAGGCCGTGCTGTACACAGTAAAAACAATTCTACAGATGAGTAATCACAGAATTGTATTTTTAGCCACAAAGGAGTACAGCATTTGCAATAAATGATATGAACCGTCCAGGAGGGCGGGTGCACACTTACCTATGATGTCTCGGGTGCCAGGGCTGCGGTGGCGCTGCTTTGAATCCAAAATATACAAAGGGCCAGCACACTGTTAGTGAAGCAGATAAACGGGTATTATCAGGCATACAAGTAAAGTAAAGCCATATGCATACGTCACAACATAATGCAATCCATCAGCGCAAAGTAATCCATAGCAGTCAATGTCCCATAAGCCGACGTTTCTCTGGCTCCCTATTAGTTTCTTTTTCTCCCTTTTCTGCTTTCTTAGTTGTCTGCTTTCTTTCTTATCCCTTTCCCCTTTCTCCTTTTTCTGCTTTGTCTCCCAATGGGCTGCTCTTTCACCTGCTATGCTACTTCTTGGGCTGTTCCCCTTTTTTCATCACTTTGGGGTGTCTAGTATTTAATGCTACCCTTTCTTTCCTTACGTTCTCCTTCACATTTCACCTATCTTACACCTCTCTTTTTTATCTGCTCGTTTTATATCTTTTCCTCCTGATTATTCATGGCCTTCTTATGTGTATAATGGGCACCAATGTTGTAACATTACGCTCGCCTGGCCGGGAGCTTTAAGCTCTCACTGCCGGCCAGGAGATATGATGTGCAGTGGTCACTGGGGGGGCGCTGCTGACATGGTTTCCATGCCAGCGCACGCCCTGCAATAGTGACGTCTGCCCCTGCTGGCTGGGAGACTGACCATGTCACCAGTTACCGGGCAGACTTTACAGCCCGGCGTCATGTCTCCTCTCCCTGGGCAGGCAGGGAACATCGCCGATCGCGATCTGTGACCGGCGTCCGGCGGTGATGGAGCTGTGCCTTCAGTGGCGTGCTCCGACGGGGACAGGTGAGTGTACCATTACTTTCTTTTATTATTTTATTGTTAATGCTCTTGTTAGGTGCCACTGCTGACCCGCTGACGTCACATGACGTCAGGCAGGAATTACAGCATGTTGTTCTTTATAAGGCCAGCTGCCCCTCTGCAATGGTTGTCTGTCTGCCCTGAGGAAGGGGGTGCACTGCACCCCCGAAACGTCGGCTTATGGGACATTGACTGCTATGGATTACTTTGCACTGATGGATTGCATTATGTTGTGACGTATGCATATGGCTTTACTTTACTTGTATGCCTGATAATACACGTTTATCTGCTTCACTAACGGTGTGCTGGCCCTTTGTATATTTTAAATGATATGAACAAGACAGAGGCATGTGGTATTAAATACTGGCTATGTAACGCGCTCGGAGCTTCCACCACACCCTGCCGATGCGAGTCACCATAACGGAACCACGCCCCCCCCCCAACTCGAATGGCGCTCTCTGCCATCAAACCCCTCCCTGCCCAACCTCCTAGCAGCTCTCTCCCAGCGTCCCGTCCCCCCCCCAATGGTGGGACAAATGTCGCTGGAAGCAGGAGGTGTGGGCAGCAGACCCCTGAACCTCAGTGCTAATAAGCTGCCCCTGCACAAGCCGCATAGAGGAGCCGATGTCCGTGCTGCCAACGTGGCCACAATTAGTAGGAGCTGTATTCGGGTAGGCTGATGTCCACCTCGAGCCACCACCACTAACCTCCATCCTGTCTGCCTGCCCACCAGTAACCTACCAGGACACCCACCAGCCTGCCCACATACCCTGTGGGGGGGGGGGGGGGGGTGTGCAGGTCTAGGCATTCAATGTCACCAAGCAAAAGATAGAGAGAGAGGGGAGCACAGCCAGGGTGTGGCAGGATCTCAAGCTTTTATAGATTACGCCCATCATTCTGATTATTATGCAGCATCACGCCCACTTTCTTCAGAAGAAAAATCACATGGTGAAACTGTGAACCTCAATATCTCGCCCATTTATTTTTCTATTTAAAAAAGGGAAAACCGTTTAGGACAGTGCCAAACATAGTCTGACACAATGGTATAACAATTACCTTTGCCTGAAATATTACTTTAAGTTTACTTTAGCTTCAAGAACGTGTTTTGTTTGGTTATACTAGAGAAGGAAGCCAGCTGTGTTCATTTGATCCTAAGTTGAAGTTGCTACATATCATGCCAGGAGTAGCACAGCACATTGAGGACTAGAGGATGGATGTTGCAGCATATTTAACGCGTCCATAACACATAAATATGCATCAATACCAACTCTGTGTCTGCTACTGAGCAGTCGGCATTGCCATGTCGTGATGTTCTCTGTAGAGAAGCAAGAAAAACTTGTCAGCAGACAGCTTCATTTTACAGCTCCGCAACCAGCCATCCAAGCTCATCAAGTGGCTGTGCACATCCCCAGCCATGAGCCGTATTGGCTTGTGGCAGTTACATGGGTGGCTTCCTTGCAAAACGCTACAGAACAGTTAAAGTGGACCAACACCCTCCATGATCCCTGGGCCGATGCGATCCCTCCCTGCGCGGCATCCAAAATCGGGATGCCCCGCTGTGTGAAACCCCCCCAGGATGCCCCATTCACCTTACCTTACTCCTGGTCCAACGGCGCATGTGCCGTCTGCATCTCGTGCTTCTCTCTAGGAGGGCACGTGCCCGCGCCGGCCTTTTGTGAATGGCCGGCGCAGGCGCACTCCCTGTTAGAGGGAAACAAAGGAGGGGTGGCAGCCGCTCAGACCATTTTATAACTAACCTGGGAGGTGCACGTTAGCAGGGCAAGTAGAATACAAAAGTCTTAAAGGAGCCACAGCACTCAAACCAGTTAGCTTGCTGACCAACCTACAATCTGTCTCTAAACTTGGTTAAAAACAGAGGACTCGGTCACACACATCTGCAGAAGTATGCTTAAGCTGCACCACCAGCACCAAGGTGCCCCTGTGAGGTGCAGTCCTAACTCTAATCTCTGAGAGCCCCATTTGGGACATACAGTGCAATAGATAAATTGGGAGCAGGCTTACCTGAGGTTGCCATAAACCTCAAGTGCAAGCCATGGGGTGGAAGGGTCAAAGACCTTTCAATACAGCCTAGGTTTAGGGCAACCTCCACTAGCAATAAGTGTGTCTGTACCAGCCATTGAGAAAGACCTGGTGAGGGTAGGCGTCTGGCTAGAGGAATACTGGGGATATGGCGGCAAGGGCTTTTATGAACCAGAGCACCTAGGGGAGGGGGCCTACCGGGGGGAGGGGGGGGGGGATTTACTAGTACCCCTATAAGCCAGTATGTGTATCTATACAATTAAAGTGGACCAAAACTGGAGCTAGAATCTATGAGATTCTAGATGAGGTTAAATTGGACCAATCACCACAATTTTGACTATCCTGGTTATTGGTTCTTGCCCCAAGAGCATCCCAATTTGGGATGCACCGCTGTTTGAAACCCCCCAGATCACCCACTCCACTCACCTTTCCTACGATGCATGTGCTTTATCCAATTAACAGTGCTGGGATCCGATTCTGGTGTAAACCTTCTCTTCCCAAGAGCAGCTTCCCCCCGACCAGCATGAGTTCAGGAATGCATCGCAGAATTATATGTGTGCCAGCCCAATGCCAGCTACAAGGTGGTCATGACCCTGCCCACTGTCGCAGCAGCACCCGGAGCGCACTCTATTCAATGCAATGGAGGGACACAGGGGCTTGAACAAGCCAGGAGGAAGCTGCTACGAGGGAGAAGATTTATTTTTTTAATGGCTTCCCAGCACTCCCATATATGTTCCTTCTCCTCCCAAGCGTTATCACCTGTTCCTCCTTGAATGAAGCTTTCAAAGAACCCCCCTGTATGTATTTTTCTGTTTTGCCCGGGATAACTCTAGCTTACCTTGTACCCCTGCTTGCAATCACCACCTCCCCTGCACCTATACTCCCTGCCATGTCTTATGTGGAGACAACCCAACACAGCGACCTGGCTCCTATTGCCTGGCAACGGTGCAGGCGCCTTCTGATGAGAAGCGTGCTACGTCACCAGACCGCTGCAGGAGTATCTGCTTGGGGATTGGTCAGGCGGATATGTATGGAGATCGCGTCATTCAGTGCTCGCCGGAGAGGGAGCTAAGGCGATCGGAGGAGCGGGGCTCGTTCCCTGAAGGGTTAGTTGTGTCCTGGGGGCTGAGGCGCCAGCTCCCGCCCTCATTACGATAAGCGGACCTAAACATCCACTAGCAAGTCAGCGACACTACGCTAACCAAATCCCTCTCGCGATTACAGACAGACAGACATACATCCTAGGAAAGCGGGACAATTGTTACATTAAGCCACGTAGGTTGTAAAAGTTATTACAATATTAACACTTTAAATAGGCAAATTAATAATTTGTTGATGCAGATCTGCAGGTTACACCTAAAATAAGGACAAATGATAACAATGAGGGACAAGGGGGCATGGCCTCAAAATAGGGACCGTTGGGAGCTATGGACATATTACTAACCTTTATCCTGCAGAGCCCTATCTAATGGGGGCAGGTAGCGCTACACACTTGCTACTGATTCCTGTCTCCCATCATACAGAGCTTCATGCCCCACTTTGGCTTACCTGCAGAAACATTCCAAATCATCGAGATGCCAAAGGGGCACTTAATAAAGCTTCAGTCTAGTCTCACTGGACTGCGCTGCCAGTCGTTTCTATGCCCGGTTGTGCAATGCATTTAACACACACTTTCCTGGGTTTGGTCTGTCTGCCTGGGGCAGATCGCCTTCTATACATACAGCTTCTCCTATTAATGTGCAGCCGGAGAAGCTTAATGGAACCGCACATGCAGTCAGTGCGTGGCTATGCTAGCGTTATTATGGCTGATTCCAGGGCTGCCCTCTGGCTTTTCTCCTGCTGTGACAACGTCATTTGTTTTAAATGGGGAGGGCAGGTCGTGCCCGACATTTGGGATGCGGCAGCACACGTGAGTATGAGACCTACAGAATGATGTAGTCACAGCAGGCGGTTCTCAATGGATGCATGCGGTGTTGAGAAGCCTGGACAGCTGAGTTTTTACGGGTGAACAGGGGTTTCACACAGTGGGGCATCTCAATTCGGGGAAATTCCTGGGTTTTGTTCCACTTTAAATGTGCCCTCCTCCAATTATAAACATACAGAATGGCTCTTCTTATGCCCTACAGGTCTTGAATAAAAAAAAAAAAATTTCAATACTTTGCATTGACCTTAAAGCGGACCTTCACTCTAAATAAGAGTCTATCTTATATGTTTCCCACACCCTGTACATACAGATTGCTCACATTAAAAATCATCCTACCTGCATCTACTGCATTTTATAAGCCTTTAAACATCCAAGATGGCGGCTTATGGAAGCTGCCATTTTTGCAGGCAGCCTGCAAACAGGAAGTGACTGAGCTGCTCTGCATTCTGGGACTGCTGACCTTTTCCTGACCCCAGCTCTGCTCTGTCTGAGCAAAGCACAGCTATAACCCGCCCCCCTGTACCTTATCCCACTCTCCTCTCCTCAGTAAGTGTGATGCTTCTGAGTCAAGATGGCGGCGCCCGTATCCTAAATTCCCGAACAGAGTTGCAGCCCAGTGGGGGAAAGTATAATAAATTAGTGACTAAACATGTAAAATATATTAATTTTAGATGCTGAGGAATTGTTTTTTAAGAGTTTGGGCTTTTCATTAAATCATGGTGAAGGTCCGGTTTAACATATTTAAACCTAGTGATTTAAATACCAATACGTTGCTATATCAAATGATTTTTTTTCTCCCCCCCCCCCCGATGGTTTAGTTGCACGTTGTTAAAATCAGCTAAAGCCGTATGGCCACATACAGCATGGCTAATGAGAGGCTGCGCGTTTTAGAGGAAATCGAGAGAGAGATTGCCGCTGTCTTGTTAAATGCAGGTAAGCCAGTTAAAGAAAATGAACACACTGTTTTTTTATTTTCTTACTTTGTGATATATTTTCTGCCTAGCTTTCATAGCAGACTGACATCTTCCCCAGCAGTCCTGGTCCACAGACACGCTAAATAAAGTCGACCCACCCCCCCTTCTGCCACTTGAACCCAAAGATGCCTCACAGGGCACCCAGTAACAGCTGGTCATAAGTGTGGTGCTGCATTGGGTGCTTAGTGTGCCACAGAACCTCCCTGTTTGTGTGCAACGTATGACTAGATGCCTATGGCCTCAGTCCAACTCCTAGTGCTTGACTTGAGTCAGCTTATTGAAAAGTGGCATAAACATAAGCCATATTTTGCTGAAACCATTGTATGATGCGTAAAAGCCATCTTGCATATCAGCAGAATGGTTTTAGAAAAAGTCCTGACTCAGGAAGAAGGCAGTTAATATTCAGCACTCCTGCCATGTCAAATTCAAACGGTATCAACAAATATGTATAAGGGATTATGTATATGTATAAGGTCCCGGGTTTCGCATTGCTGTTGGTGGTATTTACCCTTATGATGTTTGATTGATATATGATAGAAGCATGGTTATTGTGCCCTCCTTGCTCCCTCTGCCTAGCCACAGTAATGGCTCTTAAAGGAGCAGTATCGCGAATTTTTCTTGGTGACTTATATTTAAATGGTACTTTGAATGTAGGTAAGTGTTGGAGTAAGAATTACATATGTAGAAAAAAATGATGTGTGTGTTGAACAGCTGGAGACTAATAGCTCATGTTTATGTCTTGTCAGTGTCGGGAGCCGACACTCTGCCCTGTTCCATGCTGAGGAGTGGGGTAAACAATGTATCAAAGTCTCAGCTGTTCAGTGCTGGCAGCCGTCCAGCATAAGATAACAACATTGCCTGGCCAGAACTTATATATCTAAAACAGAGAGAAAAGCTCTAGAAGTCATTTAGCTGATTTTGACAGTTTTCCCTTCATGTTGGCTCTGCTGCAGAATCTTTCAGTTTACCATTTTCTCTTTCATATTCTTATTTTTCATTTTTCCATATGATCTTTCTTTCAGCTTTGTGTGTTTTGAGCAAAGCCCAACCCAGGATTTTCACTATCTGGAGTTTTGTTTTGTGCCCCTAGGGGCATCCCGACTTGGGATGCCCTGATATGTGAAATCCCCAAGTTCGCCTGTGAAAACGTACCTTTCCCTGTCCCACAGCGCATGTGCGGGCTCTCATCCAATCAGATCTGTTTGCACACAGATGGGGAACCTGAGCAGTAACCTTCCTGGCCGCCCGGCCTGTCTAAATGACTATCTGCGTGAGCGCGCCAGAAAAATGGGGGGATCTGTGGTTATCCAGGGGTCGTTTCACACAGTGGGGCATCCCGATTTAGAATGGGGTTTTGTTCCACTTTAATACCTTTAGATTTTCCTGCACAGTTATTCAAAGAAGAATTTCAGTCATTTTCAGCCAGTTTAGTTTATTTTGTATAGATTTTACACATTGGAGTCACCTGGTCTCATAACAAAAGCAGCACCTCACACACACAGCCGTTACCACTGATTACAGTGTCAGCCTCTGAGGTAAAGTGTTGCTAGGAGACCAGTGGGCTAAATGAAGCAGCTCACTAAATACAACCCAGCAGATCCCCCTATTCAGCAAATGGACTGAGCCATTGTCATTATACAATTTAAAAGAGAGGCATATATTTTTTTTTCTTTTTCTATTGCCAGATTATTTATACACATGTTATAAGCTATTGTGTGGCTATTTAATTATTTATCTTTTTTAATGCAAATTTCGCGATACTGCTCCTTTAAGCTATTGTTGATCTCTAAAGCAATTGTTTACATGGTTGTTGGCAGGTATAATCTATAGGGGGAGCTGTTTCATTATTTAAATCTACAATACAGGGAGTCTTATTATTTAGCTATTAGGGTAAGGCATTGTTTGGTTACTTTTAGTTTATTGCGGATATATGAGAAGACATATTTTTCCTTACACTTTGGAGTTAGAAGAGATTTTGTTTATTGTCTCATATAGGCAAAAAAAGGGGGGAAAAAAATCTTTATGCTGCACTTTGCACTTTATCACTTTGACACTTTAGTGGTTATGTGTATACATATATATATTTTTTGTATTTAGCCTTGTGATTGCATATGAAATATATTTCTTAACAATTTTCCTTCTTCACATTAGTTATTATATTTATTGCGTGTATCAAATTAATTTAATTTTTAATTTTTAATATATCTCATGGACTCCTTGTCACTCATTAAATTAACACTAGGGGGCAACACATCTCCATGTATATTGCATTTATTTACTTATTCTACTTTTTTTATTGTAATTTATATACCTTTTGCACATTCGTGACTAATTATTAAGCAGAGCCCCAACTATATCTCTTTTAACTTGTCTTGTATTTTTGTGTTGTATATATGTATTTTTAAATTGTGTATATAGCACTTTCAATAAACTTTTCATATGATTATATCTTTATGTTGGTAGTGAGAGTGCCCATGTATAAATCCCTTATACATATTTGTTGATTAGGTTGTTGCTTGGGGTTTATGGGAGCACCCACTCAATTTGATAGGTCTCTTAGATTGATTTTGGTGGTGCCCTTACAGCTCCTTCCTTGCACAAATTCAAATGGTACATTGAAAAGCTGCCATTTGTGGTCTTCCATTCGAAAGATTAATGTGGAGCCAAAAATAAAGTAGCCCCCCCTTCCTTACCCCCCTCCCCCAGCATAACCCTATAAGGTAAATGAAACAAACTCATGTAGTCCCAACCTTTTGCCCATTTTGATGTGGGGCACCTGTGTTCCAGCTTTCTGCAGACCTTCACTAGAAGCTGTTGCCTGGGGGTAGTGAGTGACTGTCTTGTCCCTGCAGCAACAGTGGGCCTAATGGGCAATGCGTCTTGTTAATCATCATCTCCATGCAGTTCAACAGACTAGATGCAGAGGCCAAGACAGTAGCACTTGGCTCACAGCTTAGAATGGGGCAAAAATCCAGGCAGTGTGTGTGTGTTTTCTTTTGCTGAAGGGAAGGGGGGGGATGTTTTTTCCAATTCAATAACAAAAACTAAACTGGGTGAGTATGAGGTGTTAAGGTAAGACTGCACTAGTAGAATCCCTATGCACCAAGATTATTAATGCAAGTACAAAATATATGTAAAAATATGTAATGTTTATTAAAGAAAATACATATCAATTAATGCACAAAAACCATAATAAAACCACTTAAAAGGCTGAATGCAGGCTGGCTGATGGTGAGGCGCACTGGTACGGCACACTTTTGTTTTTGTGCATATATATATATATATATATATATGTGTTTTCTAATAAGCATTATATATTTTTACAAAGCCCAAAAGGCCCTAGCCAGGATTTTCTGCAGACGTAGTGTGCCTGGAATCCCCTTCTAGCAGCGTTGTGTTTTTTTGACATAAAAGCTGAGCCGACCCGCTGGCAAGCAAGTGACAAGTGCAGGAGCACTTAGCCTTTAAAAAAAAAAAAAAAAAAAAGATCTGCTACATATGTGCACACGTCTAATAGTTCTTTTTCCCTTGTAGGAAATGTCATTTTAGAACTTTCCAAAGAGAAACCAAATGAACGTCTCCTGGACAGACAGGCTACTCAGTTTACAGCATCCGTGCAGAAGGTTGAGTCTGAGCTCTCCGGGCAGATCCGCTACTTGACGCAGGTACGTAGATGTTGCTCACACCCATATTGAAAGAGGGACTTGGCATGTGTTTTCAATTCCTAATATCAAGAAAAAAAAGTATGGTGCTGGCTACATTTGTAACAACCTGGTTGGTTTTGTAGTTTTTAATGAAAGCCAATGATAGTTATAATATTTCCCCTGGCCCTCTTATGAAATGTTTTAATTAAAAGTTAGGTATACCATATACCCCTTTTTAGTAGACAACTATCTGACTGTATAGCTAAATTAGTTGAATCAGGTGACTATCTGCCTCTCATTCTGTTGAGTGCCGGCTGCGCTAATAGGTTGCTCATGGTCACGTGTGACATGCAACCTGGAAATAGGAGTATCCGCCTGCTCCGTTCTTTATTTTAGGGGCGGCGATGAACAGCGGGACAGGCCAACCGTTTCTGCATATTAATGCAGGTGTTCGATCAGAGTGACCAGAATTCCTCTATTATTTATAATGGAGGTTATGTAACTAAGTGCACCGACAAGAAAAAAAAAAAAAGGTTGTTGCCTGAGTTGGCAACCATGTAATCTGCAGTGCTACAATATTAGACTGTGACAGTGGACACTTTGTCAGTGTCATATCTTTTGCTGAATAATCAAATTTGTATCTGCAGGCAACACAGGCAGTTTAGAGGTTATTCATAGTACAGCATGTACCATTTTCATATTTTGCGGCAAAGTATTATTCTTTATTTTTTCTTCTGCACAGGTGGCCACAGGACAGCCACATGAAGGCTCCAGTTACAGTGCTCGCAAGGATGGCACAATGGCCCTTAACAGAATTGACTATGCCCGTCTAAAGTTGGCAGATCTTTGCCGAACGTGTGAACAGATGCTGGAGCAACCTTAACATATATTGTGTTAACTTCTGGACCATCATGCATACTGACCAGAAAGCTTGGTTTTACAAGTCTTAAGCCTCACAGACATGAAGAAGAGAAAAAAGATGGCATTTCATCTGTGTTAAATACTGGTTGTCCTTTTTTTATATTTTTAAAAACCTATTGCTAAAGTAAGTAGTTCCTTCTTTTCAGATATATTGAGGATGCTAAACTACAACACTCAAAAAAAACACAGGAGAGCAGAAGGAACTGCCATTTGTGAAAATGTGTTCTTTTTATGAAGATACAATGAGCTATTTAGTGATTGGCTTTTAAATGAGTTGATCCTCTTTTAAAGATTTTCTGAGGGGCATTCTGATTTGACTTGAAGTGTGCGCATGCCGCGAGAAACCCATGCATGCACTGTAGGATCAAGGGTGAATATAAAGGGAAAGCAGGGAGAGAACAATTTCCTTGGCCCACATTCACCAAGTTTAAATACTTCTGCTATATATATTATATATATAGGTAGCAGGGAGTAAATGTAGAAACAGCAAAATGCCTTTAGCTGTTACCTACATACAGTCCACAGTCTGTCCAGGACATATTTCCAGTTTTGTAGTTTGCAGAAATAGTCTGGATGAGGGGGAGGGGGCGTTATGAATTAAAATTATGTAAAAATGTGTGTGCTTCTGAACACTATTTCTTCTAACTGTCATTGTGTAAGGAATAAAGATAGCTATTTTGTTTGGCTTTAAACCACCCTACTACATTATTTATCTTTGCTTCATTTACTTAATTTGTGTTTCTGCGATAATAATCCATAACCCTGCGCCATTGAGGTTTTATTCAAATCTGATGCATGTCCAGCATTAAAAATGTGAACGTGCTTAACTCCATGCAGATGTTATGGAATAGCAGGCAGATTCTATGTTGCATAATCTACTTTGTAAAGTGCTACGGAAGATGATGGCGCTATATAAATAAACAATAATAATAATAATAATAACTGCATGGGAGCGGCCAGCTTGCCACATACATGAGTCCAGCTTCTGAAAAACCCAGTCAAAATTGCCTCACATATCCGTGCAATCCTCCATTATTTCTAGTAGAAAGCCATCAGCTGTGATGCCTCCAGAAAGCTGAAATAATTGTAACATTTTAGAAGATACCTATGTTTACACTAAATGGTGTGCGGGAAATCCAGATTCCGCAGAGAATGGCGATAAAGAACCATTGTTGCAGCTTTCCTCACACACAATCTCTCTTGCAGCTGGTTATTCAGTGTGTGTTTTATATAATATAACACAAACTGCCTGTGTTTCTGAAGAATTTATCTCTCTGTTTAGTGTGGGCCACTGCTGGCACAGCTCTCCCCTCATGCCTATGTGTGTGATGGCCACTCCCATGCGGTTCTGCAGCAAAGACTCGACCTGTTATTCCAGAACGTCTGCATGGAGTTAAGCCCTCTCAATAGTTTTTACCAGAGGGGGGCTTTAATTTAATTTTAATTTTTCCACTTTTGATCCCCTTCCAGTGGCTATAAATGACTATAAACTGGGGTTTAGTGGGAGTCCGCTATTTCAAATGAGGTAACTGCCATGGCCTGGCTGTTGCCAAACTGACCACCACCAAATAACAGATCTTTCTCGTGACTAGAATGGTGGGGCCTGCCCCCAGTCTTACCCTGAGACGCACCTGATATATCAGAAGCAGGGGTAGGAAGACATACAAAGTCCTGAACCAGTCTGTGCCTTCTGTGTCAGGGACCTGCCTCTTAAAGCATCAAATGATAATTGGCTCTGCTCTTTGTCTAGCTGAAGATTGATTGGTACTACTGTTTGGCATGTTCAGACTAAACAAACACTGAGTGGGCTTTTAATTCCCTGGGTCAGTGGCACAGGTCCAGGAGAACAGCTTGGTGCTCCAACACATCGATAAACAGATAAATCTTCTTCCATGACCCTGGACGCCTCCTCTCCTTCATCAGAGTGGCGTTGGGCTCTCTCACCCACCTCTGAACTGAAAGAAAGGATTTCTCCATAGTGATCCAAGGGACCTTCAGACACCACAGTTTTTTCCGGTTGAATTGGTCTGGCATTGAACTATCATCAGACTGTCTAGTAAAGAACTGCTTATTTTGTTGCATGTTTGTCCTGAAAAAGAAAAAAACACTATTCTCAGTGTGCCACACATCCCGCTTCCCCTTTAAAAATACGGACGTATGGATTACACACCTGCAAGGTGACGATGTGCAGAGAGACGTCTTGAAACGAGCCCCCTTCCAGCCTATATATACCTGGGACCTCCCATTAACAAACCAGTTTTTTCCTCTCTGCATGAGGCGACAAGACAGAAGAGATGTCTCCTGCTTTCAGGTAGCCGGGGTTTACCCCAGCACCCCCTTTTAGTCTATTTCTGCCCAGTTTTAAATTGTGTTTGCCTTTAAAAGGTTAATGGAAGCCTCCCAGCCCAGGCTGTTTACTGGGCAACGGCAGATGGCACTATAGGTGCCAAGGAGCTTATCTCCTCCGTGACACTCCGCTTGAGGGGCGATTGGCTATCCGGCTGGTGATCCGGATTTGGGATGCCCCTGTCCCGAGGTCCAGTTTTAGGGCACCCTTTTTCCCGCTTGATCCCTATTCCCTTCGCGGGGGGGGGGGGTGTGAGTGTATGTGTGTATTTTTGTGTTTTACACTGTCTTTTTCACTCTATGCAGCACATGTGTGCTATTCAGTTTGAATTTCCCTCCATTATTCAGCCGGCCCGTCGTTAGACGGGCCGCGTCACTCTGGGTAAGGGGGCGTGGCAAGACACCGGGAGGAAGTTCTCCTGGCCAGTTCTGGGTCACGGCTCAGATGTGGAGAGGGAGGAAGATCCCTCACTGCCGCGTTTAAGCCTGCACAGCGGCAGGCTTGTCAGCATTGTGGAGCGTGGCTTTGGATTGATGCGTCCGTCTCTGCGCTGGTCCCTCTTAGCCCCTTGCCCTGCTGAAACAAGGTAGGTCGGCCCCACCATTTTACTGTGTGGGGCCGTTTTTTAGTACATGTAATTTTTTTCTTGTGTATATGTGGGGATTGATGTCTGTTGTTTCCCCACAGATCCTGGGATCCCTGTTTCAGCGGCTCTCCCAGTCTATATATACTGGACTAGTTTAATAAAAAATAAAATATATATATATATATAATAAAAAATCCTCCCATTCCGGGACGTTTATTAAGGGGGCATCCCGGGTTGCTTATATGCTTAAAAATCCCAGGGTAATTGCGAATACCATAAATTCACCGTAATGGAGGCTTCCGATGTTACTGGGGGCTCTTTGGGGCCTAGGCTGTGTGCGGGATGTGGGGCCCTGCTCCCAGGCGATGACGCATTAATTTGCGTCAGTCCGGTATTCCGGCTTCTGGCTCTTCGCAGCATCCGTCATCCCCTACCCCCCCTCCCTTATCCCGGACCCCGGTTGACACTGTCAAAAGTGGGGATTCGCAATCCGAGATGGCTGTGCGAGTGGCCAATCTCGAGAAAATTATTTCCGCCACTATGGCTCGCAAAGCTACGGCGAAGAGGAAGCACCTTTCCTTAGCAGCGCCTGGCCCTGAGGATGAAGTGTGTGATTCCTTAGAATGGTCCGAATATCCCCCTGATGAGGAAGGGGAGCTCCTTGAGGAGCCGGACGAGCCTGCAGATCAGCTTTTGGCTGACGTTCAGGCTGCAGGGGTGTCTGTGGACACTCCTTCCATTTTGGCCCAAATGTTTAAAATTTTGGCTTTAGATCCGCCTGTTGTGGATCCTCCGCCGAAGGGTGAGTTATTTACAGAACCAAAGCCGCGCCTAGTATTTCCCAAACAACAGCACTTTGTCAAAGTTGTTCTTAAAGAATGGGAACATTCTGCGCGCCTGGCTGGCATTCCTCCTTCTTGGGATAAGCGGTATCCCTTTCCAGAGGATTTAATTAAGCTTTGGTCTATCCCACCTGATGTAGATGCTCCTGTGGTGGGGCTATCTAATTCCGCTGTGTTACACTCCCCTGACATTACTACCATTAAAGATGGTGAGGATCGGCGGATTGATCAATTGGCCCGCCATGGGTTTATCAGTGCTGGTTCAGGTATGCGGCCAGCATGCGCTACGGCGCTTCTTCTTTTGGCGGTTAAGTCTGTTATTAGGGATCTGTGCGCAGGACTTGATCCCGCTTGTGATGAATTTATTTCTCTCAAGCAATGTGAAACCTTTATTTCATTTGCCATAAATGCTCAGGATGATTCACTTGCTATGAGTAGCAGGACAGCGGCACTACTGGTTGCCATCCGCCGCTCAATATGGCTACGCCAGTGGACGGCGGACCTTAACTCTAAGAGGGCGCTTACAGCGCTCCCTTTTGTGGGTTTGCGCCTGTTTGGCGAAAAATTGGACACAGTTACCAAGGGTGGTAAATTGCCGCAACGCAAGAAGCCACGTCGCTCTTTTCGGGGGGCAGCTTCGTTTGGGCCCTCCTTTAGGGGAGCCAGAGCAGGCAGAGGGGCTTCTTATTCCTCTACCAGGGGTACAGGTTGGTCCAGGGGCAGAGGCCGTGGCCGTTCCGGCCAATCCTGGGGCACCAAGCCCAAGCCTGCAGGCAAGCCCGCTCAGCAATGAGGGGCTGCCCTCACCCGTGCGGGTGGGGGGACGTTTGCGACACTTCTCCCAGGTTTGGGATCAGGCGGTCCCGGACAGATGGGTCCGGGAGGTAGTGTCGTCCAGTCTCAAACTGGAGTTCGAGTCTCGCCCTCCTTCACGATTCTTCCGGTCTCGGGTGCCTACCGATCCTTTGATTGTGCAGGGGCTCCTGGCATCGGTAAAGAACCTTTTGGAAATGGCGGTCATCCGGCCGGTGCCGCATTTAGAGCTGGGTCTCGGTTTTTACTCCAACCTTTTCACAGTCCCCAAAAAGGATGGATCAGTTCCTGTTCTAGATCTGAAGTGTCTCAACAAGTTCATCCGCCCTCGGAAGTTTCGCATGGAAACTCTGCGGTCAGCCATCGGTTCCCTTCGGCAGGGGGATTTCATGACGTCCATAGACATCAAAGATGCTTATCTTCATGTTCCCATCTGCCAAGCTCATCAGTGTTTTCTCAGGTTTGTGATGGGAGATCAGCATTTCCAGTTTGCAGCACTTCCATTCGGCCTTTCCTCGGCTCCAAGAGTGTTCACCAAGGTGCTGGCAGGGGTGATGGCCATTCTCAGATCTCGGGGCATTCGGGTGGTCCCTTACTTGGACGACCTACTCATCATGGCTCCTTCGCTCGTTCAATCGGAGACAGACACCAGGATGGTGGTCTCCATGTTGGAAAGTTTTGGATGGGTGATCAACTATCACAAGTCCTCCCTGGTCCCGGCCAGGGTAGTGTCCTTTTTGGGAATGTCATTGGACTCTTGTCAACACAAGGTATTTCTGCCTCAGACCAAGATGCGTCTGATTCAGGAATTGGCTCAGGTCCTTCTTGCCAACCCTCGGCCATCCATCCGTCAGGGGATGAGGCTGGTGGGGTTGATTGTTGCCTTATTCGAGGCAGTTCCCTTCGCACAATTTCACACAAGGACGCTTCAGCTACATCTGTTGGCATCCTGGGACCGGCATCCGCGGTCGTTGGATCGGTCCTTCCAGATGTCTCCCCGGGTCCGCCAGTCTCTTCAGTGGTGGTTAGTCTCGGACAATCTCTTGAGGGGCAGGTCCTTCCTGACTCCTCTTTGGGAAATTGTCACCACGGACGCCAGTCTTTCAGGATGGGGGGGATTCTGGAAGGATCGTCAGTTCCAGGGGCAGTGGAGGCCTCGGGAGGCCCAATTGTCCATCAATGTTCTGGAACTGAGAGCCATCCGTCTGGTTCTGGCTCTTTTGACTCAGCATGTTCTGGGCCTTCCTGTTCAGGTTCGTTCAGACAATCAAACAGCTGTTGCTTACATCAATCGTCAGGGAGGGACTCGCAGTCTGGGTGCTCTCAGAGAAGTGTCCCTGATCCTGATTTGGGCAGAGGCCCATGTTCCTTGCATCTCTGCTGTTTACATTCCGGGAGTGGAAAACAGGGAAGCGGATCTTCTGAGCAGAGGCTCGTCCCGTTTAGGGGAGTGGTCCCTTCATCCTCAAGTTTTCCGGTCGTTGTGTCTCCAGTGGGGGACACCAGAAGTGGACCTGTTTGCCTCTCGTCACAATTGCAAGCTCCCGACCTTTGTGTCGCTCTCCCAGGATCCGCTAGCTCTGGCACTAGACGCCATGTCTCTGAACTGGGGAGGTCGGGGGTTCCTGTATCTGTTTCCTCCGATTCCCATGCTGGGCAAGGTAATGCGGAAGCTGGCTCTGGAAGAGGTGTCCGCCATTCTCGTGGCTCCAAGGTGGCCAAGGCGAGTGTGGTTCGCAGACATCGTTCGGCTGGCAGTGGATCAGTTCGTTCTGCCTCTCCGGCCCGATCTGCTCACTCAGGGTCAACTACGTTACCCCAATTTACCCATGCTAGGTTTGACGGCTTGGCTGCTGAGACCTTCATCTTGAAGGAGGAAGGTCTTTCTGATTCGGTTATTAAGACTCTGATCTGTGCCCGGAAGAAATCTTCCTCTACCACCTACTATAGGACTTGGAGAGCCTATATTGCTTGGTGCGAGGCCAGATCTTTACCTTGTAGAGTCTTTTCAGTTTCTAGAATTCTGGATTTTCTGCAATCAGGGCTGGATTCTGGACTCCAGCTAAGTACTTTGAAAGGGCAGGTTTCTGCCTTATCTATTTTCTTTCAGAAGCATTTTGCGCTTCACCCTTTAGTTAAGACTTTTTTCCAGGGGGTTACGCATGTGCGGCCCCCCAGGAAACCATTACTCCCAGTTTGGGATTTGAATTTAGTTCTTTCTGCTCTTCAGGCTCCTCCTTTTGAGCCTTTGCAGGATATTGCTCTTTCTACCTTGACTCAGAAGGTTGTCTTCTTGGTAGCTATCACTTCTTTTTTTTGTAACAATAAATCTTTATTGAGGTGAACAGGGCAATCAGACACACCAAATACAGTATGCAATGACATCATCTTTGTTTACATGTCAACACAAACATTTACATTACGACTCCCTTTTTTTTTTTTTTCTTCACTGAAATTACCTCCATCACAACAGGTCTGTCTGTCTGCCCCGTGGGTGTGTCCCACTGTCCCTGCCCACCCATTTATCAATTTATTAAACAGGGGGGGAAGTAGGCGGAAGAAAGGAGCAAAAAAAAAAAAAAGGGGGGGGGGAAAGGGGGTAGAAAGGGGGAAAGGGGAAGGGAGGCAGGATTGGAGAATCAAGAGAAGCTGGACCTAGGAGAGAATGGGAGGAGATAGAGTCCCCCCGGCTGTCCAACCACCCCTCGGGGGCCCCTCACAAAACACGGGGGGCGGGGATCCTAAGAACCGCAGCCCCTGACCCCGAACAGGCCGGGCCTGGCCGGAGCGGAGTGGCGAACCACAGCGCCCGGGGGGGGGGAAGAGCGGCAAGTGACCGGTCAGAAAAAACCCGCGTCACCCCCCAACAGGGGAGGGGGGAGGGACACAAGAAGCCGGCCACACGGCCCGGGTCGGGCACCCGCATCGATGCAACCCTCCAGGTTTCATCCGGGCAGTCAGTTCTCCCCAAGCAGATTCTTGTACTCAGCCGATTCTGTGAACATGTTCCAGCGCATCCACAGGTGTCTATGCCTCTCTTCTGATCGCCTAAGGAGCGCTGTCAGGTCCTCCATCCGCCTGATGTCCTCCACTCTTCGGATCCACAAGCTAATGGAGGGAGGTATGTTTGACTTCCATAGGGCCGGGATGCATGCTCTAGCCGCATTCACCAGGTGGATAGATAACGATCTCTTATATCTCCCAACCGAGCCAGCTGTCGCGTGGAGGAGAAGGGCCTCCGGTGAGAGGGGAACCTCCTCCCCCGTAATCTCGCTGATCCACTTTACAATATCCTCCCAGAAGCCCTTTATCTTCTCACATTCCCAGAAAATGTGTAAGAGGGTGCCCTGAGCCTTCTCACATCTCCAGCAAAGAGGGGAGATTGACGGATAGAAGCGATGTAGCAAGTGGGGTGTCCTGTACCAGCGGCTTAGGATTTTATAACCTGCCTCTTGATGTGTGTTGCTAATCGACGCCCGTTGTCCCAGCTCCAGGATTTTTCTTACCTGGGCCTCTGGGAATGAGACATTGAGTTCAGCCTCCCATACCCCGATGAAGCTTGGCACAAAGTTCTCTCCAGGGTCCACCAGTAGTTGGTATATGACGGATAGTGCTCCCTTGGTTGGCTCCGCAGATGCACACATTCGTTCAAAAGGTGTCAGCTCTCTACAATATTCTCCCGGGGTGGGTATATTAGCAAGAAAGTGTGAAACCTGCAGAGCCCTCCAGTAAGATAAGTGGGGTGGGTCTCCCCAGGATACTAGCTCTTGTAGCGTCTTCCATCTTGAGCCGTTCAGGAAGTCACGGGCCGTTCCCCTTCCCGGCGCCCCCCACCTCCTGAATCCTGCGTCCGGCTGGCCCGGCCGAAAGTCCAGGGCACCCAAGATTGGGCGGAGAGGAGATGGCGTGGGAGCTATGTTTTCTTTCACTGCGTACCTGGCCCAAATCCTGAGGGTAGGACCTATTGTTGGGTGTGTTTTAAGTACACTCGGGATCTCCCCGGGGGACCAGGGAAGGTCCGCTAGCGGAACCGGGGACCAAGACTGCTCAAGCTGAACCCAGCGCTTACTCTCTTTGTGACGGTTCCAGTCAACAATCCTATTCAAATGTGCCGCCGCTTGGTATGCTTTAATATCCGGAAGCCCCACTCCCCCCCTCCTCTTCGGAAGGGTGAGTGTCCGTTGTGCGATTCTCGGGTTCCGTCCCCCCCAAACAAACTTTATAAATTCGGAGCGGATAGTTTTCAGAAAGGATGACGGCAAGTGGATGGGCAGCACCTGGATTGGGTAGAGCAATCGCGGAAGAACGTTCATCTTGAGCACGTTGCATCTGCCGAACCATGACAATGTTTTGTCCTTCCAAATGTTAAGGTCTCTCTTGATTATGTCCAGCAGGGGTGGGAAGTTTTTAGCGAACAGGTCCTTGAGTTGAGGTGTGATCCGAACCCCCAGATATTCAATCGATGCGGTTGACCATTTAAATGGGAAATTGGCTTTAGTATTTTCCGCCAGCCTCTGTGACATTGATATATTCAGTGCTTCAGATTTTTGGAGATTGATTTTAAAATTCGACAGCTCTGCATACTCTTTAATCTCTCTCAATAGGTTCGGAATGGTTGTCACCGGTTGGGAGATGCAAAAAATTTGGTCATCGGCAAAGGCCGCTACCTTGTGCTCCTCGTCGCCGACCACCAGACCCCTTATGTCTGGGTTCGCCCTTACCCTTCTGAGGAGAGGCTCCAATGTTAGGACAAAGATGATCGGGGACAACGGGCAGCCCTGTCTTGTACCATTCGTTATTGTGAATGACTCAGATAATACTCCATTTACTTTAACGCAGGCAGTGGGAGAAGAGTAAAGGGACATAATCCAGGTCCTCATATTGTCCTGAAGTCCTATATGTGCTAGAGTAGCGCGTATGAAGTCCCAGTGGACTCTATCAAATGCTTTCTCTGCGTCTGCAGAGAGCAACATGGCGGGGATCTCTTTCTCGTGGATCCAATGGATCAAGTTGAGGATTCTGGTTACATTGTCCCTAGCCTCCCTACCTGGTGTAAAACCTGTTTGGTCGGTATGTATCAGCCTGCTCAGGCTAGTCACCAGCCTGGTTGCCAAGACCTTTGCGAATAGCTTCAAGTCCACGTTTAACAAGGATATCGGCCTATAGTTAGAACATAGGAGCGGGTCCTTCCCTTGCTTCGGTATTACCGTGACTTGGGCTCTCAGCATGTCTGTTGGGACTGCATGTTCCTCCGATATAGAATTGAAAGCAGCCACCGCTCGTGGGGTCAGAATGTCGCCCATCCACTTGTAATACGATAGGGTGAACCCGTCAGGACCTGGAAATTTACCCGGTTGGGAGGATCGGATCGCCCGGGACCATTCTTCCTGCGATATTGGTTCCTCCATGGCCTCCACTATCTCCCGGTTCAGTGCGGGCAAGCCCGAGGTCGCAATATACCTCTGTGCCTCCTCAAGATGACCCGTCCGGTTTCCTCCCTCCTCCGAAAGATTGTATAGTTTGTGATAGAATTCCCTAAAGGTCCCGGCAATGTCAGGCGGACCCGAGAGCAGACGGCCCTCCCCCCCCAGTATCTGTGGGATGAAGTTGCTCGCCCTCTGCTCCCTTAGCGCCCGGGCAAGCGTACGGCCGCACTTGTTCCCATACTCATAGAAGTTGCGTCTGGTCCTCAGCAATGCAGCCTTCGCCTTCACCATCAGTATATCTCTTAGCCTTTCCCTCGCCACCGCCAGCTCCCCGCCAACCCTCACCGCCGCCGCCCTCTTGTGCTCCGATTCCAGTCTTGTTATTTTCTCTATTAATTCCCGCGTGGTCTTCTCCCTCTCCCTCCTCCTCCTAGAGGCAATCTTCAGTATGATGCCCCGGATATAGCATTTATGTGCCGCCCATAGGTTCAGAGGGGACGTCTCGGGTTTAGCATTTAGGTCGAAGTAAGTTTTCAATTCCCCCCTAATTTCCTCCTTAAGTGCCTGATCCTGCAATAATGATTCATTAAGAATCCACGTACTAGGTTTGGACATCAGCTCAGGTACTCTCAGGGAAAGAGAGATCAAGGCATGGTCTGAGATCGTAATTGGGTCAATCTCCGCTTTCTGGACATACTGTAGATGTCTGTGCTCTATAAAGAGTAAGTCAATCCTTGAATATGAGTTGTGGGGGGGGGAATAGAATGTGTAGTCGCGGCCTCGTGGATTTTGTATACGCCACGGGTCTACAAGTTGAGATAGACGTAAGGCTACCTTAAGTTTTTTGAGAGTGGAGAACGACAGGTGAGAAGTCCCTTTTGAGACATCCAACAGTGGGTCAAGAGCCACATTGAGATCCCCTCCAAAAATCACCACCCCCTCCGCAAAGGTTTGCAATATATCCAGTACCAGTTCTATGAAGCGTACCTGTTCCGAGTTGGGGGCGTATATATTTGCAAACGTAAATGTTTGGCTGCCAATTTTCCCTTTAAGGAAAAGATATCGCCCTTCTTCGTCTGCCATGCTACCCGACAGAATCCAAGGGAGCGAGGAAGCGAATAAGATGCTCACCCCTCTGGATCTAGAGTCCGGAGAGTAAGAATGCCATCCCACTGGGAATCGTCTGTCTGAGAATTTAGGGGCTCTCTCTTTCTGGAAGTGTGTCTCCTGGACAAACACCACCTGCGCCCTACGCTTCCAGAAATGGCTAAGGCACATTCTCCGTTTCTCGGGGGTATTGAGGCCCTTAGTGTTCAATGACACTACCTGGAGTTCCATCTCGAGCCCTGTACCCGACCCGGGCAGCGCGCGGAGGCCAATACCAGGGGGCCGGGGGATAAGTAGATCGGGGAGTGGGGGGGGGGGGGGTGCGCGGCTAATAGCCGGGGATGTGGTGGCCCAGCCGGAGGGGGGGAATCTGGGCGAAGAGAGGTGAGTGGTGGAGTAAGGGAGGAAAGATGTCAGGGATGGGATCAGAGAGAGATAGAAAGAGAAAAACGCCCGCCTTATATGCCCTAATGGGCCGAGGCGAGCAGGCCTATGTGGGGGAAAGAAACTGTGGCGCTACATGGCTGCGGAGGTCTCCCGTCCCCCCCAGCCCAGAAGCAGCCCCTTCTCCAAGGGACGGTCCAAAACTTAGTCTCCTTGTAGGGAAACGGAAAAAATACAAATATAAAACACCGAACATCGTAACCCATTAATCTTTAACACAATTAACCTGAGTACGTGCACATAACACGTATGGCGCTCCCCCCTCCTCTGCCCCGTGATCAGGCCGACCCCGACCCGCCCCACCCCAGGCAATGAAAGCGATCCCGGGCTCCTGCATTCACATTTGGATCTTGAAAACACAAGGGAGGCAATAGAGGCGTCTCCGAGGGGCCCCCACGGCTCTGGGCCTCTAGGTCTGCACATCTTAGTGGATCAACCGGAGGCTTTGCAAAGGGGGACTCCAAGAGAGGCATCTAAAGCCCCCGGGGATTTCCCTACCCGGGCCCCCCCTGGCCACCCCCAGGTCATCCACAAGCGCCCGGCAGGGCGGGGAGCACACCGGCCTCCCGGAGGGCGCCGTAACAACACAGCACACCGCATCTGGCCAGACCCGCCCGTCGCCGGGCCCAAAATGGCTCAGGCCAGTATGCACCCGGGTCCGGGGCAGGGCCAGACAGCCCACCGGCCGCCCCCCAAGTCCCGACCAAACTCATCCGACTGCACCCCCGGGCCCCCCGCCCCCGCCCGGCGGACGCCAGGAGGGACCGCTACCCCAAAGACCGATCCACTGTCAACACAGGAACCCCCATCAGCGACCCGAGGGAGGACCAAGCGGCAATACAAGCGTCCCAGGACCGTCACAAGGCATATCATAATCGCGTATCCGCCACGGCGCCCACCGCGACCCGCCGCCGTCTCAGGCGTCCAAGCGCCCAAACAACGAGGACAGAGAGCGCCCGGGCGGGCACGCACCAGACAAGCAGCAGGCGAGGCCCACCGCCGCCCACCCCGACGATCCCCCAGCCCACCGGGCATCCCTCCCGGTGCGCCACCCCGTCCCCCCGCCCCGGCCACCGGCAGCCGCGCGCGCGGGCCGCCCGCACCACGGCGTCGGACGGGCCACGACGCGGCAACCGATATGGGCGGGGGGAGGGCCAGGAACACCAGGAGTCACAGAAAATTAACAACATCATAACATGCAGCGATAATATACCCGAAGAGCGGTAGGTGGGAGAGAAACACAGGCGGGATGGGGGCGCGACCCCGCGAGCGCGAAGGCCCGAGGGGGCGCGCCTCCCATGACGCCACCCCACCACCCCGAGCACCCAGGCGGCGACAAACCCGGAGACGTGCAGTCATCAAGGCTCTGGCGTGTAACAATGAGTCCTGGAAAAAGCAATTGGCAATGTGTCCTGGAAAAAACAATTGGCGGGGAGGGCAGCCAAACGAGGAAGGGGCAGGTCAGACAAGGCCAAGGGTTCCATCCGTCCCGCGGCAGAGGGGAGCGACCAATTAAAAGTCCCTTATCTTCCACGGCCGCCAAGTGGCTTCATGGTGTACTACTCATCCATAGGGGGGGGTATGTCCCCGCCTCGTAGCGGACCCCGCCTGATCGGAGCCCTCCGTCGTCGAATCCTTTGCGGCAGTGGCTGGTATGCGGGGAAGTCCAACCAATTCGGGACCTCCAGGGGGGCAATGCCCAAGAACACAAATAAGTTATCAAGGTCTCCCGGAGCACGCAGAGTGAAAGAGTTCCCATTTTTCCTAATAATCAGGTGGAACGGGTATCCCCATCTGTAGACTGCTCCACTGTCTCTTATTTTCTGAAGGAGGGGTTTTAGCTGTCTCCGCATCCAAAGGGTGGAGCGAGCCAAGTCCGGAAGGATCGTTATCGGTTTGGAGTCGTGAATAATCTGTCTCGCTTCCCATGCCTTCTTTAGGATCTCCTCCTTGATTCCGAAGTGGTGTACCCTACATAGCACATCCCGAGGACCATCCGGTACGCCCGGTGGGCGGCCAGCTACTCTGTGGATCCTGTCCAATTTAATAACGGTTCCTGGCGGGTTTCCCAGGAGCGAGTTGAAGATGGAGGTAGCAACAGACTCCAAGTCCACAAACTGGGGTGTCTCGGGGATCCCGCGGAGACGGAGATTGTTCCGTCTGTTCCTGTTTTCTAGGTCATCATAATGTAACTTCAGGGTAGAGATTTGGGCCGCTTGTACATCATTCGTCTGTTCCAGGCGGGAGAGGCGTTCTTCTGTCGCGCCTCTTGCGTTCTCAAGGGCAGCAACCCGATCCTCCACCGCTGACACATTGTGTTGGACAGCTTCTAGATCTTTCCTGAAGGATTTCTCAATCCTCAGGAACATGGCTTCCATATCTGCTTTGGTAGGGATTGCCTCCAGATCCGCTTTAGTGGGAAGTGAAAGGAGGACAGAGCGCAGGTCTAGGTCGGTGCCCTGCTGGGGGGCATGCACCATTGCCCCGTGGGTCATCTCCCTGGTCTTCAGCCCTTTGGGGTCAGGGCCGCTGTTGGTCCGAGGCCTAGGAATGTCAGGAGGGGTCCGAGGACCAGAACACCCGCCTAAACTGCTGGAGGGCGAGGCTAGCCGTTTCCTCCGGGGCGGGGAAGCAGGGGGGTAGACGGCTATCTCCCCCGAGGAGACCGTCCAGTCCCATTGGTCATGCGCACCCGGGGAGGGTGAACCTCTCAACCCGCCGCTTTGGACCGAGTCCTGAGGCATCCAGGGATTTGGGATGCCCCTCCGCTGCGCCTGCGTGGCCCAATCCTTCCCCTCCCTGTCACCCGGGGAGACCTCCGTCGCTGGGGCCCAGTCCGCGCAGTAAGGGGAACGTTGCTGCAGCTGGGATAAGCCATCCTCTGTCCCTGGCCCTTTAATTTGTGCTGGACTTCCGCAGTCTTCCCTTGTGCAGTTGAGGGGCGCCTGGGACTCCCCCTCCCCTTCAGACATCCCCCCAGAGTAACAGGGGGACATCATGTCTTGGCTCCTTGGGCTGTGGGGGGGGGCTCGATCTCCGTGGAGCCGTGGGGGGGGCACGATCCCCGGTCCCCAGCACGTGGCCCGAGTCTCCCGCCCCTGCCCTCCCGGGTGTCTCTCGGCCGCTGTCAGGGGAGCGCCCACCCGCCTCCCGCTGTACCTCCGGAGGCGCCGTTCCAGCCGCCTCCTCCGACGGCCGCATCTCCCGGCATCTGCGGCTCTGCTGCTGGCCCGCCGCCATCTTGAGTCGGCCGGCGTCTCTCGATGCCTCACTCCCCGCCGACTGCTGATGATGCTGCTGCGGGGGCGGGCTGGGCACATCCACCGGCCTCACCCGATCACCGTCCCGCCGCTGCTCCTGCTCCTCCGCCGGCATCTTGGCTCCTCCTCCCTCAGTCACCAGGGGGTCCGCCGCCATGTTGTCCGGTCGTGCGCTCCGGTCACCCGCCTTCAAAAATCGGGCAATATCCTGCCCCTTGCCACCTCCGGAGCTCTTCAATGGGGTCTTGCGCTTCCCCATAATCACAGTGGGTCAGATGTGGGTTTTTTTTGACCCGTAAACCACGCGCCCAGGCTGGGGATGGACAGGAGCCCCCAAGCGTGCGACCTCACACCACCATGCCGCGGCCACGCCCCGGTAGCTATCACTTCTGTTCGGCGTGTCTCGGAGTTGGCGGCCTTGTCAATTCAGGCGCCATACTTTGAGAAGCATCAGGACAAAGTGGTTTTTAGGTATAAACCAGACTTCCTTCCAAAGGTAGTATCTGCTTTTCATTTGAATCAGGATATTGTTCTTCCCTCCTTGTGTCCTAATCCTAAGAATGACAAAGAGAGGGCCTTGCATTGTTTGGATGTAGTTCGCTGTGTTAAGCACTACTTGATTACTACTTCTTCTTTTCGTAAAACTGATGCCTTTTTTGTTGTGTCATGTGGGCCAAGAAAGGGTTTGGCCCCAGCTAAATCTTCCATTAGCAAATGGATACGTCAGGCCATTATTGCGGCCTATTCTGTTAAGGGGAAAGTTCCTCCTTTTCGCATCACTGCTCATTCTACTCACGCCGTTGGTGCATCTTGGGCTTTTCAGCACCAAGCTTCTGTTGAACAAGTTTGTAAGGCCGCTACTTGGTCTTCTGTTCATACTTTTTCTAAGTTTTACAAGGTTGATGTGCGGGCCTCAGCGGATGCTGTGTTTGGCCGCAAAGTTCTGCAGACCGCAGTCGTTTAAGTTATGCTTCATTGCCTTCGGATACCCATCCCTTTTTGGGCACTGCTTTTGGATATCCCATACGTCCGTATTTTTAAAGGGGAAGCGGGATGTGTGGCACACTGAGAATAATACCATTTTGTGAGTACTCACCTGAAAAATGGGTATTGTCAGTGTGCCACACATCCCGCTTCACCCCCGCCCTTTTCGGTATCCCGAATCCTTTATACGGTGAAGCTTATGGTTATTATTATTTTGTGAGGTTACCATTGGATTACCTGGTACCTTGTCTTTCTGCTTTTGTATACACTGGTTTGTTAATGGGAGGTCCCAGGTATATATAGGCTGGAAGGGGGCTCGTTTCAAGACATCTCTCTGCACATCATCACCTTGCAGGTGTGTAACCCATACGTCCGTATTTTTAAAGGGGAAGCGGGATGTGTGGCACACTGACAATACCCATTTTTCAGGTGAGTACTCACAAAATGGTATTTTTCTTTAGATGAAAAACACTGGCTGACTTGAGTTTAGATTTATATCCCTATAAAGAAGATATATTTCAACTGTAGTACTAGAGGGGACAACCTTGCCTTGTTGAGATGGGGTTTTTACAGATGGGTTGAGGTAGAGATAATGCTCATCCTCTACTTCCTAAGGAGCACCATCACCCTGTAAAACCATGGCGGCCGTGGCCAGGCCAATGTGTAACAATGGAAATAGAATTCACGTACTGAAAAATGCAGCTGGCAGGTCGAGAGTATACAGGCTGAAGGGAGGGGGGTATCTCTTTTGGGGAGCAAGGTGCTGTTCCCATTTGTGAAACTGATAATGGTTTTGAAATCATTTTTCTGCCACTTTAACCAGCACTAGCTAGGCTGTGTCTTAGAACACAGGACAACTCCTAGGCATCACCACCATCAGAGCAGGTCCTGGAGCATTAAGGGAAACTGACATCTCCTTCACTGGGCCTTGACTTTCCTGGAAGCATGCCACATACTATCTCATTTTGCTATTCTAATTGGTAGAAAACTCTGAAATTTAAGTCTGAAAGTCTAAATATGAAGATTTACTGAGCAGGCTGGAAGTCATCCTAGGAAAATAGGACCCTTCCATGATAAATTTCGGATATAGACTTGTTTACTTCACACCTAAATCCAAACTTTTTTGCTTAGATGGACGATCCTCTGACCCATGGATTGGGTGATCCTGTGGAAAGTGTTGCTGATAGTTTATGTGCACTGTACCAAATCTAAACAAAAAATCTTTTCTTACCTGCCATGGATGACCACCATTTTTGTTTAGGAGAGGTGACTGTAATTCCACCCTTCATGCTTCAGACTCTGTAGGACACACCATTCCTTTGTCTGCTAGCATAGTCCTGTGCCTATCTGTTTCTTTTAGTTCATTGTAAACTGTCAGCCAAATAATAAACCGTGTTGCATACATTTTACTTTTGATGCATGTATGCTGAAATCAAAGCAGCCAGAAAGAGCACCTGTCATTTCAGAGACTAAAATGTAACATTGGCTGTGGAGAAATGTGCAAACAATGCGTTACAGCAGGAGATAGATAATTCAGCAACACATTTTGTAGACACAACAGACTGGCATAAAATAGGATAACTGGTTTAATTCTTTAAGGCTGACCAGAAGTTAAAAAAAAAAATGGCGCTAAAAAAATGTTTTGCTAGCTGCTTCTTGGTTCATATAGTGTGATAAGCTGCAGCTTCTTTCGCTAAGGTCCTCTGCCACAATGCCTCTGCTGCCTCTGTCACTCGATAGAAGCAGAAAAGCCGACTACTCTCTGTGAGGGGTGTGAAGTCAAATACTGCACCCGGGAGGTTTGTGGGATACATACAGCGTAGCAAGATGGTGGCTGGTAAGGTGAGTAGGTCATTAAAATGCATACAGCAGTTTGCATGCTTATTAATTACCTTTTTTAAAGAATTCAGCTCTGCTGTAAAGGAAAAGTCTACTGTGGACATATGCTAAGACTCCAGGGCTGGGCAGCTCTGGCAGTAACTAGAAGATCTGCTTTATGCCGGCCCTTCAATGGGAGCCAGCCGTACCCAAGCCATGCCCACCAGCCAGCCAGAACTAGCTGCACCCAGCATCACAAACCAGGGCTGCAGGAGGATGAGCGCCAGCCATGGCGTGCTGATGATGCTGACAGATGTGTCTGCAAGTAATTACTGTCACTCTCCAACAAATAAGGGCTGAGTATTGAGGTCAAGTAATACAGTGTTTCCTGACCCTTTCCACAAGGCCCACCAATAGGTCTGGTTTTGCAGATCTCCACACATACACACAGGGCTCAGACAGAGCTATAGAGCCAACTATGTGGAGATCCACAAGACATGACCTGTTAATAGGCATTGAGGAGGGGGTTGGGGAACACTGCAGTAATACATCCTGTGGCCACAGAGCAGACCACCACCATACAGATGCCCTGGAGACTGCCATGTCCCTCACCCACTGGGAACCTGAACAGGGGTGTCCGTTCACAATGGTATTCTGACAATACCTAATAGCTAATAACTAAAATATATACAGAAAACTCACTATTGCATGTCTCCATGGTGGTGGTGATGCATTGTGGCAACTAGGACATGCCCAGCATTGCTCATTGTGTGTGTGTGTGTGTGTGTGTGTGTGTGTGTGTGTGTGTGTGTGTGTGTGTTTTAGGGGAAGTTTAGAGGCATGTTGTTAAGGGGCCATACCACAATACTAATGGCTGTATAACATATTTTCAGACAGATCCAATTTGTAGCTTTAACCCTAATTCAGGGTGATTTTTTTTCACTTCGAATTGAATAAGTGTGAAAATTGAATTTTTTTGTTTTTATTAAAAAAAGCATATCCCCCCTCCTTCCTTTTAAGTGAATTTCAATAGGTAAGGCTACCAGCCAGATGCACCGAACATAAGGGCTTATAACCTACTGATAATATTACAGTAACAGTAGGAGTTTGTAACATACTAAGCATGAGTAGAATGCAAAAGCATATTTGGTGATTACAGAGTAAAAAACCCATTCTCCTAAAGAGCATGACAATATGATTTTAATTAGGGGCTCACATACTTAAACCGGACCTTCAGTGTGATTTAATGAAAAGCCCAAACTCTTAAAAAACGGTTCCCCAGCATGTAAAATTAATATATTTTATGTTTTTAGTCACTAACTTATTATTCTTTCCCCCACGGGGCTGCAACTCTGTTCAGGAATTTAGGATACGGGCGCCGCCATCTTGACTGAGAAGCATCACACTTACTGAGGAGAGTGAGATAAGGTACAGGGGGGCGGGTTATAGCCGTGCTTTGCTCAGACAGAGCAGAGCTGGGGTCAGGTAAAGGTCAGCAGTCCCAGAATGCAGAGCAGCACAGTCAGGAGGCACTTCCTGTTTGCAGGCTGCCTGATAAGATGGCGGCTTCCATAAGCCGCCATCTTGGATGTTTAAAGGCTCATAACATGCAGTAGATGCAGGTAGGATGATTTTTAATGTGGACAATCTGTATGTACAGGGTGTGGGATACATATAAGATAGACTCTTATTCAGAGTGAAGGTCCGCTTTAATTAAAATCGGCTAATTTCTTTCCTGTTGTAAACACCATTGCTTCCAGTTCAACGTAGCATTTTAGTTTTTACTACTGAAAGCTGTATGGTTTTAATTAAAATAGGTTTTCCTGATAGCGAGACCTATATATAAATATTTTATTATGTTTGTACGTTTTTTTTTGTTTTGTGTCTCTATAGATTTCATCTACAAAATATTCTATTAGGGATATGGTGTACCCAAAACTGGTTATCCATGTGGGAGCTAAGTGTTTTTCATGGAATGATCACACCCATAGCTTAGCTACTATATGTATATATTATATATAGATATACTGTGGCCTCAACACAGGAGGGTATGCCAGTGAATACTCCCAATTACCACTTATGATCAAGCCTTCTTCTGCCTGATTACATCATCATCATGTCGCATCCACAGGGCTCTTACACAACTTTGCTTCACTATAATGTGAGTTAAAATCCTTTGTTCTCATGTTTTTCTGGCTGATGATGATTAGTGTCACTTGAATATGTGTCTGTTCTGTTTTCATGCCGTGTGGCTAAATTTAAAAAAAACATTGTTTTGGTCAAGCTAAACTGACAAATTTCTTCAAACTTGAACAGCAACATTTGTGGTTATCATAGCATAAAGTTGCTGCTTTTATGAATGACAAGATAAATATAAATGAAAATGGAATGGAAGCTTTATTAAAATATTAGCCAAAATATTTTAGGACACATGTTGGGTAAAATATTTTATTTATCTAAGCAGAGCATTGTTCTACAGATGGCTCTTGTACTAAAGGATGTAGTGGGGCCAAAAATCAGGCCAGGCCATGAGGTGATGAGCCCTGGCTCCACGTGCTTGCCCCTTATGATGGTGCTAAAGCATTAGTATTGTAGGGACAGATATTGTGGCAGGGGTAGGTATGCTCCCCCAACACCCATACACACAGCCTTGATGCTGAGGCCACTTTGCAGGGGCAGGATATGACCCCGAGTGTCTTGGCTGAGAGGTACAACAGAACCAGGTATGGAGGAGGGCGAAGTGTTGGGTGGCTGGGAGTGGAATTGGGAATTAACTCTGGCACAGGTTCTGGGTGAGGTTTGCTACATCCTAGGCCTATACAAACCCAAAGCAGTGCCATCCATCTCAAATTCTTACTGTGTTTCCTATGGCCAGTCGGGTAGACCTGTTTGTAATGTATGGTATCCTTGGCAGCATGACATATTGAGAAATCACCTCATGAATTACTGGTGTCAGGGACATCTTCCACATGACTTATCTCCACAAGTGATATGGAATAAGTCTATTTAGAATAGAAAATTAAAATTAAGAGAAGAAAAGGTTAAGAAGGAGCTACAGTATGTGTACACAGAGACTCTGGCAGAATGGATCCATCTTTTTCTGGTTTAACGCTTTCCAACTATATTTCTGAAACTCTGCCAAGACCCTACATAGGCATTTCATAATTAGATTTTCAACATTTGTTATTATGTATATATTAGGGTACTACTTGATTACTTTCTCCGTTCAAAGGACATGGGCTTCAAAAAAACACACAATTTGAATTCTACGTAACAAAACTACAAACAAAATTACCTTTGGTTGGACATAAATTGGCAAAATGTTGGCTGAATTAAAGGCCTAATTTATTAAGCACATCTGCCAGATTACGCCACATCGGTACAAAATATAATTTATTATTTTTTAGCATGTTGCTTCACCGCTGTTTTAGCAAATGTGTTTCTTACAGCGTAGAAACATGCACTAAATTTTAACTTGGATCTTAACTGCACCACTCCTGGTGATTGACAGACCATCACAATTTGCTAGGGGCATGGTTCTGGTACCCGCCAATAATAAAACAATAAACTGCATGTGTGGTTTCTAATATGGGTGTAATGTGTGCCAATACCTGCAGCCAGAATGGGTGCACTACTGCTGCCATGCATTTCTTTTATTGTATGGGGCAAAAGGATAAAAGCAGGAAGACATGTTCACATCTTCATGCTAAGGCTTGCATGTAAACTGCACCCTTTCTGTCACAGGCTGTGCAGCATCATTCCTTTTTTATATCTCAGTTCATATATGTGTGCTTTTTAAAAATGTTCATTTGCCCAAAACATATCTTCCAGTTCACATTTGTCTAAAATAAATGAAGCATCTGCACTTTGAAATTGCAAACATGTGGATTCAGTCCAGCAGCTCAGTGGATGGCAAGGTTAGGTAAGGTTTCTTAACGTATTTGATAATTGTCTGTCTTGCGAATCCACCCTTATCATTACGTAATAAACAGAGAAGTCCCATAGACCACCACACACTTAGAATAAGTATGAAATTTGTCCATAAATTGGCATCTCCGCCTGGGCAGCACCACTGTACATGAAGTTTAAAAAAGAGCCAACACTCCAGTAGTTCTGTAAATCATATATTAGGCATATCCAGCATGTGCAGTAGTTCTGTAAATTATATATTCTAAGTGTGTCATACACCCCGCTTCCGCCATTCATGACATCTGGGTAGTCTCCAGTAGAGGGCGAACTTCTGCAGAGATGAATGCAAAAAAGAAGCTCCTCCCGGTCCATAAATACCTGGGACCTCCCACTAATCCCACCAGTTCCTTCTCTGCAAGAGCGACGAGCAAGTCAGAAGATGAAGACTTCTATTCCTTGCAGGTAAGCCGGGCATTCTTGCCCCTATTTCTGCCTAGACCTTATTCCATTGTCCCGTATGAGCCTCCCAGCCTTGGCTGTAGGTCCTGGTGAGGGTAGGCAACACCTTTGTAGGTGTTTAAGGAGCATTGCTCCTCCGTGAGACCCCATTGCAAGGGGTAGGCGTTGTCCGGGTTGGTGACCCCGGTTTGGGATGCCCTGTACCTTCTGCCGTATCCGTCCACCAGACTCTGGTTTGTGTCTTTCAGGAGGACTCCCTGTGTTCTGCATGTTAAGGGGTTCTCCCGGTCCTAGGGTCCCTAGCTTTAAATTACACCTTTTCCAAATCCTCCCACTGGGACTTTAAAGGGGCATCCCAGGGTTGCTTACCAGCTTAATTCCCTAGGGTCATTGCGACTACCCCAAAATATCACCATATGGAGGCGCCGCAAGATACTGGGCTTGGTCTTCCTTCGGGACAATCCCGGCCGTGTGTGGGTTGTGGGGTATCCCTTATGGGGGAGAATGTGCTAATTTGTATTCCATGTGCACAAAAGGCCATATCGTGGCAGTCTGCTTCCCTGGCTTCTTGGTCAGCACCGCCCACTTCATCGCCTACCCCTCCCCATCTTATCCATACCCCAAGTGACATCGTCACTAGTGGGGAGTCGCACAGCATTGAGAGATTTCTTTCCGGCGCAGTGGGCAAAAAGGCCCATGCCAAGAAGAGACATTTATCGCCGGTATTGCCGGCTTTGGATTTTGATGAGGATGAGTGGTCGGATTATTCCCCGTTAGAGGAGGGGGAGTTGTTTGAGGAATCAGAATCTGACGATGTGCAGTTGTGTGATAATGGTGTTGGGCAGGCGCTGGGGGATGCCATTGACACTTCTAAAGTCCGGGTCCTCTAAGCCCCGCTTGGAGTTTCCTACGCAAAGTCATTTTGATGCATTGATCCTTAGGGAATGGGAGAAACCAAGTTGGCTTCCCGGCGTTCCTCAGGGATGGGATAGGAAGTATCCCTTCCCGGGTGATGCGGTAAAGCGCTGGTCTTCCCCTCCCAAGGTCGACGCGCCTGTTTTGGGGTTGTCCAACACCTCTGTGGTCCACACCCCTGAGGCCACTACCCTCAAAGATGTTGAGGATAAGCGCATTGATCAGTTGGCTTGCCATGCCTTTGCCAGTGTGGGTTCAGCCTTACGGCCTGTGTGTGCATCTGCACTTGTGGCTAATAGATCCCTTGTCAGGGAGTTTTTAAATGGTGCCCATTTTGATCCGGCCAGCGCTGAGTTCGCTGCCCTTAAAAGATGTGAATTGTTTATGGATTTTGTCTTGGCTGCTATGGAAGACACTATTGTTATGTGTAGTAGAACTTCGGCCTTATTGGTGGCCATGCGCCGATCGGTCTAGCTTCGCCAGTTGGCGGTGGACTTTGCAGCTAAGAAATCGCTCACCGCTCTTCCCTTCCTGGGTACACGGCTGTTTGGAGATAAGATGGATGCGGTGGCTAAGGGTGGTAAGCTACCCCAGCGTAAGAAGCAGCATCGCTCCTTTCGGGGGGCGAGCTCCTTCAACCCTTCCTTTCGAGGTGCCCGAGCCGTCAGAGGTTTCGCCTACTCAGGCATCAGAGGTTCCTCCTGGGGCAGAGGCAGAGGACGGGCCCGTCCAGCATCTGCCTGGGGCTCCAAACCTAAGCCCCCTGCCAAACCAACTCAGCAATGAGGGGGTGCCCTCACCCGTACGGGTGGGGGGACGGCTGCGGCTCTTCTTCCAGGTCTGGGCCCAGGAGGTCACAGACAGATGGATTCTGGAAGTGGTCTTGGTCGGGTACAAGCTGGAGTTCGAGTACTGGCCCCCTCCAAGATTCTTAAGGTCTCGGGTGCCCACGGACTCTCAGGCTGCACAGGGGCTCCTGTTGGCAGTCCAAAATCTTCAGGACATGGGAATCATATGTCCTGTGCCTCCCTTGGAGAGAGGCAGGGGCTACTACTCCAATCTTTTCACGGTCCCCAAAAAGGATGGATCCATAAGACCCATTCTGGATCTAAAAATTCTCAACAGGTTCAAGAAGTTTCGCATGGAGACTCTGCGCTCTGCCATCGGTTCCCTTCGTCAAGGGGATTTTATAACGTCCATAGACATCAAGGATGCTTACCTGCATGTTCCAATCTTCCCAGCGCACCAGAGATTTCTCAGGTTTGCGGTGGAGGATCTTCACTTTCAGTTTGTGGCCCTCCCGTTCGGGCTGACCTCAGCACCAAGGGTTTTCACCAAGGTTCTGGCGGGCATAGTGGCCCTGTTCAGGGCCCAGGGCATTCACATTGTGCCGTATCTGGACGACCTGCTGATTTCAGCTTCTTCCTTCCGTCAGGCGTAACTGGACACCAAGACTGTGGTGTCGACTCTGGAGAGGTTAGGATGGGTGATCACCCACCCCAAATCTTCTCTTTCTCCTTCCAGGGAGATTTCATTCCTGGGCATGAATCTGGACACCAGAGTGTTTCTCCCTCCACCCAAGGTGCAGGGGGTTAAGGATCTGATTCGCCTTCTTCTGGCCATTCGTTGCCCCTCTATCCGGATGGGGATGAAACTGGTTGGTTTGATGGTGGCGTCCTTCGATGCAGTCTCCTTTGCCCAGTTCCACATGAGGTCGCTCCAGCTTCACCTGTTGTTGCATTGGGACCGATGTCCGCAGTCCTTGGATCAGTCCTTCCGGATGTCTCCCAGGGTTCGGCAGTCACTTCAGTGGTGGCTGGAGCCAAGCAATCTGTTGAGGGGCAGGTCTTTTCTGGTCCCTTGTTGGGAAACGGTGACCACGGATGCCAGCCTTTCAGGCTGGGGAGGTTTCTGGAAGAGTCATCAGTTCAGGGGGTTGTGGGGTCCTCAGGAGGCTCACACCCCCATCAATGTCCTAGAGCTCAGAGCCATTCGGCTTGTTCTGTTAAGGCTGACACCTCACTTACAGGGCTTGCCGGTTCAGGTTCGATCAGACAATCGAACGGCGGTGGCCTACATCAATCACCAAGGAGGGACTCGCAGCAGGAGTGCCCTCAGGGAAGTCTCTCTGATCTTGACTTGGGCGGAGAGCAATGTCCCTTGCATTTCGGCAGTTTACATTCCGGGAGTGGAGAACACGGAGGCGGATGCCCTGAGCAGGGGCTTCTCTTGCCGAGGGGAGAGGTCTCTCAATCTTGGGACTTTTCGGTCCCTGTGTCACAAGTGGGGGACTCCGGAGGTGGATCTCTTTGCCTCACGGCACAATCACAATCTTCTATCCTTTGTGTCTCTATCTCAGGATCCTCTGGCTCTGGCGGTGGATGCCTTGTCTCTTGCTTGGAGGGATCTGGGGTTCCTGTATCTGTTTCCCCCCTTCTCCATGGTGGGCAAGGTAGTTCGCAAGCTGGCTCTGGAAGGGGCGCCAGCAATTCTGGTGGCCCCAATGTGGCCAAGACAGGTTTGGTACACAGACGTTGTAAGACTGGCGGTAGAGCAGCTCAGGCTGCCCCTGGTTCCGGACCTGATATCTCAGGGTCAACTACTTTACCCCAATTTACAAACGCTGGCTTTGACGGCTTGGCTGCTGAAACCTTCATTCTGAAGGAGGAAGGTTTGTCTGAGGCTGTCGTTCAGACTTTGATTAGAGCTAGGAAGAGGTCTTCCTCTGGTATTTACTATAGGACTTGGCGTTCCTATATTGACTGGTGTGAGGCTAGGGCCTTACCTTGCAGGGTGTTTTCGATTCCTAGGATTTTGGAGTTTCTACAACACGGTCTGGATCAGGGTTTCCAGCTCAGTACTTTGAAGGGTCAAGTTTCTGCCCTGGCTGTCTTTTTTCAAAGGTCTTTTGCTTTGCATCATCTGGTCAAGACCTTTTTCCAAGGGGTCACTCATGTTCGGCCCCCTAGAAAGTCTTTGGTTCCCGTTTGGGACTTAAATTTGGTTCTGTCGGCCCTCCAGGGGCCTCCTTTTGAACCTATGCAGGATGTGGCTCTTTCTGTGCTCACTCAAAAGGTTGCCTTTTTGGTGGCTATTACCTCTGCTCGGCGTGTCTCTGAGTTGGCGGTTCTGTCTATTCAGGCCCCTTACTTTGAGAGACACCAGGATAAGGTGGTTTTTCGCTTTAAACCAGATTTCCTTCCTAAGGTGGTTTCTGCTTTCCATCTCAATCAGGATGTAGTTCTCCCTTCCTTGTGTCCTAAGCCTAGCAATGACAAGGAGAGGGTTTTGCACTCTTTGGATGTGGTTCGTTGTGTGAAGTACTATTTGGTTGCTACTTCTCCTTTTCGTAAGACGGACGCCTTGTTCGTTGTGCCTTCCGGGCCCAGAAAAGGTTTGACGCCCACCAAGTCTACCATTAGTAAATGGATACGCCAGGCCATTGTCGGGGCCTATTCTGCTAATGGGAGGACTCCCCCTTTTAAGATCACTGCGCATTCTACTCGTGCTGTTGGTGCGTCCTGGGCTTTTCAGCACCAGGCTTCTGTTGAACAAGTTTGTAAGGCTGCTACTTGGTCTTCCGTTCATACTTTTTTCAAGTTTTACAAGGTGATGTGTGGGCCTCAGCGGATTCTGTTTTTGGCCGCAAGGTTCTGCAAGCTGCAGTGGTTTAAGTTGGTGCATTTTTTTCCTGTTTTTTTGTCGGTTCCCACCCCTGACGGACACTGCTATTGGATGTCCCAGATGTCATGAATGGTGGAAGCGGGGTGTATGACACACTTAGAATAATACCATTTTGCGAGTACTCACCTTTAAAATGGGTATTGTGAGTGTGTCATACACCCCCCTTCACCCCACCCTTGTTGTATTCCGGATCCTTTATATGGTGAACCTTTTTTATTTTTGTTGTTAGATTGGTTCTTCCTGGTCCTCTTACTGCTATCATACACTGGGGGATTAGTGGGAGGTCCCAGGTATTTATGGACCGGGAGGAGCTTCTTTTTTGCATTCATCTACGCAGAAGTTCGCCCTCTACTGGAGACTACCCAGATGTCATGAATGGTGGAAGCAGGGTGTATGACACACTCACAATATCCATTTTAAAGGTGAGTACTCACAAAATGGTATTATTAGGCATATCCAGCATGTGCAGTAGTTCTTTAAATCATATATTAGGCATATCCAGCATGTGCAGTAGTTCCGTAAATCATATATTAGGCATATCTAGCAGGTGCAGTAGTTCTGTAAATGATATATTAGGCATATCCAGTATGTGCAGTAGTTCTGTAAATCATACATTAGGCATATCCAGCAGGTGCAGTAGTTCTGTAAAGCATATATTAGGCATATCCAGCATGTGCAGTAGTTCTGTAAATCATATATTAGGCATATCCAGCATGTGCAGTAGTACTGTAAATTATATATTAGGCATATCCAGCAGGTGCAGTAGTTCTGTAAATCATATATTAGGCATATCCAGCATGTGCAGTAGTTCTGTAAATCATATATTAGGCATATCCAGCATGTGCAGTAGTACTGTAAATTATATATTAGGCATATCCAGCAGGTGCAGTAGTTCTGTAAATTATATATTAGGCATATCCAGCAGGTGCAGTAGTTCTGTAAATCATATATTAGGCATATCCAGCATGTGCAGTAGTTCTGTAAATCATATAATAGGCATATCCAGCATGTGCATACAATCCAACTTTTTGGGTTCATGGCTTTTTTCAAGGTGAAATGCAAAAAATAACTTATCACCTAATAAAGGGCAGCCCTCATTCTGTCAGGCTAGTGTGAGAAAGGGCAGCGTGATTTAGCTATGTGCCTACTACCACATAAATGTCTGATCTAATGCTAGGAAGTGATGCTGTATCGGCCCCATAGTGTGCTTGGCTTTCCAGTCCCCTGTGGACGCATACAGATTGGGGGAGCACTTGGTAGGCCAGCATCACTGGCACTGGCTACATCCAATGGAGTAGGGAGAAGCTGGATGTCCTATTTGGGGGGGGGGGGGGGAATGGAGGGTAACGGACCATCAGCGCTGGACCATAATATATATAGCTGCATATGCTTATAGATTTGTATGGGCAGTGTTGCTGTCACGCTATGTTCATTTTATAATAGCCTGTTTGGATCAATAGGCACAATCCTCTGCCTGTGTTACCTGTGAGTATGATGATGAAGCTCCAGTTCTTATGCAGTTAATATGTCTGTTTCTTAGTTTTGAATGAGGCCCTATTCCCTAGTGCAGACCTGGGCATTGTACGGCCCCCGGGCCACATGCAGCACTTTGATTGTCTCTGACCAGCCCGCGACCAGCATTCCCTGTAAGGTGCACGGCCGCGTGCTGCCCACTGTCCGCGCAGTCTTGCCAGAAAGATAGTGCGGGGTTTGAACAGCACTTTTGCCCCTCTGTAGTGAATGTAATGTAGCGGGGGCAGGTGTGGATTAGAGCCTGCTGTACTATTGGAGCTCCCTCCTGCAGGTTTGGCTGTGGGCGAAGTTTCTCTTCCCATCCTTGGCCTGTACTGTGTGGTATGTGTCAGTTGCTGCAGAGCTGACGCGGGAGATGGAGGTTCTCCAGCCACTTGTCTGTGCCTCACGTCGCAGGCTGCTGGCACTTGTAGTCCACACCAAATGTGTTACCTGCCGTACGCAGCGCCTAATGGTGCACTGGCTCTCGTAGTCCATTTCTGGCAAGACCAATGCCTTTGGGAGGCCGGGGGAACCATGCTGCAAGGTGGGAAGGGTTTCACACAGCCTTTTATCCAAGGCCTGCCACTGGTCTCTCCTCCCCTCCCCCCGGGCATCCCAAATCGGGAGGCTCCACTTTTTGAAACCCTTTTTACTCAGTAGCAACGTGAAAAAAGGCAGAACAAAACCCAGAGCGGCCACTGGTCTTCCCCCCGAGTATCCCAGACCACTGAGTGAAAGCCTTGTTACTTAGTAGAAACTTGACAAATGGTGGACTCCCCCTTAAAGTGGAAATATATTTATTTAGGCCCAGCACACCAAACAGAGAAGATGAGCTAATTATCTACAATCAGGTACCGGGTGCTATTACCCACAACCAGTTTACCCATAACCGGTCTATGGACACAACAATACAATATAGGAGTAATGCACACCAAAACGTTAGTTAGTTGTTTGAAAAGGAATTTATATTCAAAAATATTGAGAATACACTTCTTAAATTTACACTGTCATAACACATATTTCACAGTCAAAAAAATGCTGCATATTTTAACAAGTGAATCCTGGACCCACCAAAAATTCACAGATAAATCTTATGGGTGCTGTATCAACGAGTAGGCTCCTATCCATCCCCCAATGAGGGGGCATGGCCTGATTTAAGAAATGTCCCTCTTTTCCATCCTGAAAAGTTGGTAGGTATCTAATAGGTGTCTGTCCACTGCCTGCATCTTTCTTTGCCTTCTTTGTTAGATTCACTTTAGTGTGTGGCTATGCCTCCAGCCTGTAGGTGTCACTGTTGTATTGCTTGCCTCCTGCACACTGTCCTCAACATCTAGATTGCAGTTTTTCTTTTACTTTCCTTGTAAGTACTATTTAATATCTGCTTGATAGCCTGTTTTTTTAAACCATTATTTATTACAAGGATTCCTCACTACAGTGCCCAACACATTCGGAGATAAGGATGTCTCCTCTATTGCTGCAGCATCCAGCACCTTTTCTTTTATTGCTTATATCATGCCCCCCAACCTTCCCAATTTTCCCGGGACTGCCCCGATTTTTATTACTTGGTCCCGCGGCACATGCTCTTGTCCCGCGCGTCATGTCCCACAACATCCCCGAGGGGTTGCCTCGGCCCCTCAGACGCCCCCGCCGCCGGCCCTGAGTGTAAGTGCTCAGCTGCACATTCGGGGCTGGTGACGGGGCGTCCAAGAGGCCGCGGCAGACGGGAGTCTGTTTGTGTGTTTGTGTCTGTCTATGTGTGTGTGTGTGTGTGTGTGTGTGTGTGTGTGTGTGTGTGTGTTTGTTTCTGTCTGTGTGTCTATGTGTGTGTGTTTGTTTCTGTCTGTGTGTCCATGTGTGTGTGTTTGTGTGTGTGTGTCTATGTGTGTGTGTTTGTTTCTGTCTGTGTGTGTTTGTGTGTGTTTCTGTCTGTCTGTGTGTGTTTGTGTCTGTCTCTGTCTATGTGTGTGTTTGTTTCTGGCTCTGTCTATGTGTGTGTGATTGTTTCTATCTGTGTGTCTA